>OX595853.1:8411769-8924560 GCA_951392215.1 Epirrita christyi
AGATATTCCGCGCTTATGCCAAAAATGACATAAGCTTGGACTATCTCTGCTTTATTTCAAACCAGGCAGCCCCCTAGTTTAGCAATGGACTATAAATTGACAGTTGATTGCTTGTTAGAGGTAAGAATTTGGACACCTCATTGTGATGTGACACAATCCGTCAGTTTGATACTTAAGAAATTTGCGAAGTAGCGCGAGAATTTATTTCGGAAAATAAACCATATGCTTTCGTCGAAAAAAATTCTTTCGTTTAAAGTCGCATATGCTTATGTCGATATTTAATCCTAGACTAGTACACCTTTACTAAATTCTGATTTAGTCCATATTCTGTAATAAGGCCGAAAGCGCCTATGGAATCACCTATAAGGAACATCTGAGATGGTTAAATCCTTTCAGAGAGAGAAGTGACAACCACTGTGGCGCGGCGGGAGAAGGTTCATATTCGTATTCGTATATTCGTATTCGCCTGCTCTTCTCTTCTCTTCTCTTCTCTTCTCTTCTCTTCTCTTCCTATCGACTATGGACTATCGACTATGGACTATTGACAATCGACAATCGACAATCGACAATCGACAATCGACAATCGACAATCGACAATCGACAATCGACAATCGACAATCGACAATCAGACAATCGACTATCGACTATCGACTATCGACTATTGACTATCGACTACTCTCTCTTCTCTTCTCTTCTCTTCTCTTCTCTTCTCTCTCTTCTCTTCTCTTCTCTTCTCTTCTCTTCTCTTCTCTTCTCTTCTCTCTCTTCTCTTCTCTTTCTCTCTCTCTTCTCTTCTCTTCTCTTCTCTTCTCTCCTCTTCTCTTATTTTATCTTCTCTTTTCTTCTCTTCCCTCTTCTTCTCCTCTCTTCTCCTCTCTTCTCGTTTTCGTTTTCGTATACTCGTATATTCATATATTCGTATATTCGTATATTCTTATGGTCGTATAATCGTATATCCATATATTCTTATATTCGTATTTGTATATTATCTTCTATCGACAATCGACTATGGACTATTGACTATCGAATATCGACTATCGACTATCACACTATCACACTAGCACACTAGCACATTAGAACACTAGCACACTAGCACACAATTACACAATCACATAATCACACAAACACACAATCGTTTAATCACACAATCACAAAATCACATAATCACACAATCTCACTATCTCACTATCTCACACTCTCACACTCTCACACTATCACATTCCCACACGCTAATAATCTGACAATCTCACACTCTCATAATCTCACTATCTCACTATCTCACTGACTCACTATCTCACTATCTCACTATCTCACGATCTCACTAACTCACACTCTCACACTCTCACATTCTCACACTCTCATACTATCACATTATAACACTATCACTAGTATGAGAGTGTGAGAGTGTGAGAGTGTGAGAGTGTGAGATTGTGAGATTGTGAGATAGTGAGATAGTGAGATAGTGATACCTCACAATCATAATCTCAAAATCATAATCATAATCACAATCATTTTCACAATCATAATCATAATCTCATAATCTTAAAATCTCACAATCATATTCTCACAATCATAATCTCATAATCTCACAATCTCGAAATATCATTACCTCATAATCTCATAATCTCACAATATCGAAATATCATAATCTCATAATCTCACAATCTCATAATCTCATAATCTCATAATCATAATCTCACAATCACTATCTCACAATTACAATCTCACAATCATGATCTCACAAGATATTCCGCGCTTATGCCAAAAATGACATAAGCTTGGACTATCTCTGCTTTATTTCAAACCAGGCAGCCCCCTAGTTTAGCAATGGACTATAAATTGACAGTTGATTGCTTGTTAGAGGTAAGAATTTGGACACCTCAATTGTGATGTGACACAATCCGTCAGTTTGATACTTAAGAAATTTGCGAAGTACCGCGAGAATTTATTTCGGAAACCAACCATATGCTTTCGTCGAAAAAAATTCTTTCGTTTAAAGTCGCATATGCCTTATGTCGATATTTAATCCTAGACTAGTACACTTTTACTAAATTCTGATTTAGTCCCTATTCTGTAATAAGGCCGAAAGCGCCTATGGAATCACCTATAAGCAACATCTGAGATGGTTAAATCCTTTCAGAGAGAGAGGTGACAACCACTGTGGCGCGGCGGGAGAAGGTTCATATTCGTATTCGTATATTCGTATTCACCTGCTCTTCTCTTCTCTTCTCTTCTCTTCTCTTCCTATCGACTATCGACTATCGACTATCGACTATCGACTATCGACTATCGACTATCGACTATCGACTATCGACTATCGACTATCGACTATCGACTATCGACTATCGACTATCGACTATCGACTATCGACTATCGACTATCGACTATCGACTATCGACTATCGACTATCGACTATCGACTATCGACTATCGACTATCGACTATCGACTATCGACTATCGACTATCGACTATCGACTATCGACTATCGACTATCGACTATCGACTATCGACTATCGACTATCGACTATCGACTATCGACTATCGACTATCGACTATCGACTATCGACTATCGACTTCTCTTCTCTTCTCTTCTCTTCTCTTCTCTTCTCTTCTCTTCTCTTCTCTTCTCTTCTCTTCTCTTCTCTTCTCTTCTCTTCTCTTCTCTTCTCTTCTCTTCTCTTTCTCTTCTCTTCTCTTCTCTTCTCTTCTCTTCTCTTCTCTTCTCTTCTCTTCTCTTCTCTTCTCTTCTCTTCTCTTCTCTTCTCTTCTCTTCTCTTCTCTTCTCTTCTCTTCTCTTCTCTTCTCTTCTCTTCTCTTCCCTTCTCTTCTCTTCTCTTCTCTTCTCTTCCCTTTTCTTCTCTTCTCTTCTCTTCTCTTCTCTTCTCTTCTCTTCTCTTCTCTTCTCTTCTCTTCTCTTCTCTTCTCTTCTCTTCTCTTATTTTATCTTCTCTTTTCTTCTCTTCCCTCTTCTTCTCCTCCTCTCTTCTCCTCTCTTCTCGTTTTCGTTTTCGTTTTCGTTTTCGTTTTCGTTTTCGTTTTCGTTTTCGTTTTCGTTTTCGTTTTCGTTTTCGTTTTCGTTTTCGTTTTCGTTTTCGTTTTCGTTTTCGTTTTCGTTTTCGTTTTCGTTTTCGTTTTCGTTTTCGTTTTCGTTTTCGTTTTCGTTTTCGTATATTCATATATTCGTATATTCGTATATTCTTATAGTCGTATAATCGTATATCCGTATATTCTTATATTCGTATTTGTATATGATCTTCTATCGACTATCGACTATCGACTATCACACTATCACACTAGCACACTAGCACATTAGAACAATAGCACACTAGCACACAATTACACAATCACATTATCACACAAACACACAATCGTTTAATCACACAATCACAAAATCACATAATCACACAATCTCTCTATCTCACTATCTCACACTCTCACACTCTCACACTATCACATTCCCACACGCTAATAATCTGACAATCTCACACTCTCATAATCTCACTATCTCACTATCTCACTGACTCACTATCTCACTATCTCACGATCTCACTAACTCACACTCTCACACTCTCACATTCTCACACTTTCATACTATCACATTATAACACTATCACTAGTGTGAGAGTGTGAGAGTGTGAGAGTGTGAGATTGTGAGATAGTGAGATAGTGAGATAGTGATACCTCGCTATCATAATCTCAAAATCATAATCATAATCACAATCATTTTCACAATCATAATCATAATCTCATAATCTTATAATCTCACAATCATATTCTCACAATCATAATCTCATAATCTCACAATCTCGAAATATCATATCTCATAATCTCATAATCTCACTATATCGAAATATCATAATCTCATAATCTCACAATCTCATAATCTCATAATCTCATAATCATAATCTCACAATCACTATCTCACAATTACAATCTCACAATCATGATCTCACAAGATATTCCGCGCTTATGCCAAAAATTACATAAGCTTGGACTATCTCTGGTTTATTTTAAACCAGGCAGCCCCCTAGTTTAGCAATGGACTATAAATTGACAGTTGATTGCTTGTTAGAGGTAAGAATTTGGACACCTCAATTGTGATGTGACACAATCCGTCAGTTTGATACTCAAGAAATTTGCGAAGTAGCGCGAGAATTTATTTCGGAAAACAAACCATATGCTTTCGTTGAAAAAAATTCTTTCGTTTAAAGTCGCATATGCCTTATGTCGATATTTAATCCTAGACTAGTACACCTTTACTAAATTCTGATTTAGTCCATATTCTGTAATAAGGCCGAAAGCGCCTATGGAATCACCTATAAGGAACATCTGAGATGGTTAAATCCTTTCAGAGAGAGAGGTGACAACCACTGTGGCGCGGCGGGAGAAGATTCATATTCGTATTCGTATATTCGTATTCACCTGCTCTTCTCTTCTCTATCTCACTATCTCACTATCTCACTGACTCACTATCTCACTATCTCACTATCTCACGATCTCACTAACTCACACTCTCACACTCTCACATTCTCACACTCTCATACTATCACATTATAACACTATCACTAGTGTGAGAGTGTGAGAGTGTGAGAGTGTGAGAGTGTGAGAGTGTGAGATTGTGAGATTGTGAGATAGTGAGATAGTGAGATAGTGATACCTCACAATCATAATCTCAAAATCATAATCATAATCACAATCATTTTCACAATCATAATCATAATCTCATAATCTTAAAATCTCACAATCATATTCTCACAATCATAATCTCATAATCTCACAATCTCGAAATATCATTACCTCATAATCTCATAATCTCACATCGAAATATCATAATCTCATAATCTCACAATCTCATAATCTCATAATCTCATAATCATAATCTCACAATCACTATCTCACAATTACAATCTCACAATCATGATCTCACAAGATATTCCGCGCTTATGCCAAAAATGACATAAGCTTGGACTATCTCTGCTTTATTTCAAACCAGGCAGCCCCCTAGTTTAGCAATGGACTATAAATTGACAGTTGATTGCTTGTTAGAGGTAAGAATTTGGACACCTCAATTGTGATGTGACACAATCCGTCAGTTTGATACTTAAGAAATTTGCGAAGTAGCGCGAGAATTTATTTCGGAAAACCAACCATATGCTTTCGTCGAAAAAAATTCTTTCGTTTAATGTCGCATATGCCTTATGTCGATATTTAATCCTAGACTAGTACACTTTTACTAAATTCTGATTTAGTCCCTATTCTGTAATAAGGCCGAAAGCGCCTATGGAATCACCTATAAGCAACATCTGAGATGGTTAAATCCTTTCAGAGAGAGAGGTGACAACCACTGTGGCGCGGCGGGAGAAGGTTCATATTCGTATTCGTATATTCGTATTCACCTGTTCTTCTCTTCTCTTCTCTTCTCTTCTCTTCCTATCGACTATCGACTATCGACTATCGACTATCGACTATCGACTATCGACTATCGACTATCGACTATCGACTATCGACTATCGACTATCGACTATCGACTATCGACTATCGACTATCGACTATCGACTATCGACTATCGACTATCGACTATCGACTATCGACTATCGACTATCGACTATCGACTATCGACTTCTCTTCTCTTCTCTTCTCTTCTCTTCTCTTCTCTTCTCTTCTCTTCTCTTCTCTTCTCTTCTCTTCTCTTCTCTTCTCTTATTTTATCTTCTCTTTTCTTCTCTTCCCTCTTCTTCTCCTCTCTTCTCCTCTCTTCTCGTTTTCGTTTTCGTTTTCGTTTTCGTATGCTCGTATATTCATATATTCGTATATTCGTATATTCTTATAGTCGTATAATCGTATATCCGTATATTCTTATATTCGTATTTGTATATTATCTTCTATCGACAATCGACTATCGACTATTGACTATCGACTATCGACTATCGACTATCACACTATCACACTAGCACACTAGCACATTAGAACACTAGCACACTAGCACACAATTACACAATCACATAATCACACAAACACACAATCGTTTAATCACACAATCACAAAATCACATTATCACACAATCTCACTATCTCACTATCTCACACTCTCACACTCTCACACTATCACATTCCCACACGCTAATAATCTGACAATCTCACACTCTCATAATCTCACTATCTCACTGTAGTGTACTGGTAAATAATTATTATTATTTACATCTATAGAATAAAATATATATATATCATTTTATTAGTAAGTCTGTCGTCTCGGACATACACACCACGCAAGCACGTGGCAGGGATGGGACAGGCAGTCTAATGTCAACCGCCGTGCAGGGCAGACGTGGTGTGTGCGTTAGCGAGCCGATATAGTGTAGGATAGTTATATAAGGAAATAGTGATTTCTACATGGCGACGAGGTGAAAACCGTAAGTAATGTTTCCATTTTCGAAGAAAAAAAAAAAAAAAAAGGTTAGTTTCAGTTAATGTATGTCATGGAATTATTATGCACTTCGGGGTAGGTATTTAGTGAAAATCTGCGTAACATAAGTGAGAACATTCATTTTCAAAATAAAGATAATATGTAAAGTTATGCGAGGAACTTTATTTGTCCGAGGTAAATAATTTGCAATATTTATACACTTTACACTTTGATTGGATAAGTTACTTACCGCAATAAACCTGCCTTTCACTACTACCTACTTATTGACGCAAGAGGTACGGGTACGTTGCCCGCTGCGGGACAAGTGTTGGCATGGTCTGCAAATATTATTGTTCTGGGTCCGGGTGTTGTGGTGCCGTGGTACTCATGGTTCCAGCTACCCATGACGTAGGGAGTCCTGGTGTGGGATCGAGACTGTGTATGTGGCTGTTGGGTATTGTCACAAATTACTATTTATTTTGTGGTGTTGTGTTATGAATTAATATATGTTCTACTTCTATCCAAGCAACGAAATGAAAGTGAACAGGGTGGTTATTCGCTATGATCTAAAAGATCCCTTGTCAATAACGTGTGACGTCACCGCAGATATCGTAACGAGGTTGCGTTATGTTACGTTTGGTCATGGTGAATAAGGGGGCAGCAGTGCTGATCATCAAATTAGTGATTACCAGCCAACTTTATTGCGTTACCTACACCAACCAATTTATATCAAATAAATCAATCATGCATGAATAACTATCTCAGCATAACAGCATTCATTTCATGCCCATTCATGGCCGGAAGGGTTATGACAATATTCTTCTCTTGTTTCGCTAGTGAGTTCAGCCGTGTGGGGTCTAAAACATTATAAACAGTTACGCATACAATAGGTATTAACGATATATTTTAAATTAATGATAACTTCCTAGCTATGAAGTATCTTTAGGTACCTACCTACGAATTAAATTTTAAGAATAGATGGAATCGGATCACATTTGCATGTGTGATATCCATACTACACCAGATAACAAATACCTACCTATTTGTACGGTACGGACACAATATTCTTGTTCCGTTTGCAAATAATCAAGTAATGATTACTTTACGTAAAAATAGGTGCTTATTTACTTACCTACAGATGCCTAGATGGATTCTATAGAAATGAGTAAGTAAATAAAAAATTTCGGTGGGTAGATACATTCATTGACCGAGCCAGCGAAGTCCTTGCAATGACTGGCAAGATTTGCATTCGTGTGTTCGGATGTATGTAGGTATGTATGTTTGTGCGTTGGTACTCACGTACAGGTCGTGTTTTTGAATTAACCTTGGTGAGACTTGATATACAGGTTCTACAAAATTATAGAATTTGTTTGTCAGCGATTTTGATTGGAGGGGTATTTCCCACCAAAAGGGGAAGGTTTGTTGCGACGCCATTTACCGTTAAATGAAAGGAGTCGTAAGAAAGGGCTATGTCTAAACATTTAAAAACGGTTATAATTTTATTTTAGGATGTGGTTTTTGAGATAGAATCAAAACTTGTTAGAGTTTCAACGACTTAGTGGTTCAGGTAAGATTGGGTACGTATATATAAATATATATATGTATATTTAAATATTCTAGATCGCGCTATGGATGCGGTTTATAACGTTTACACGTTTATTTATTTGTAGACTTATATATGCTTTCAAGGCCATCCGACATGTCACAAACTTCAAAATGTTTATGCAAACCTACAATGCTCTCTGCCAATGTATTATTAGCTATGGTATCTGTGTATGGGGAAGTGCATGTAAGAGCGCGTGATTGAAGTCGAAAGAGCGCAGCGAGTAGTTTTGAAGGTATTAATGTTTTTACCTTTTCAACATCCCATTATTACCGAGGTAAGTATATCATAAGACCCAAATCTTAAGCGTGCGGAAACTATTTATATCAATTCTTAAGAAGATATCACAAGGTTTACACTCTTCCAGACCAGAATAAGAGAGTTGACCGCTATCTTGTTTCGCAAACTACATAGGTCAGATCTGGCCGGAAGGCATTATAACTGTATAGCTTAAGGCAGCTATTTATATAAATTTGTAAATAAGATTAAAAATAAGATTATAGATTGGCTTGACAAATTTGGGTATGGTGAGATAAGAGGATCTATTTGTGGTGCTAAAATAAAACAATCTTGAACACACTCCACTCGCACATTTGCAATAAAACAACTACTTTATATTTTTATTATTGATATTACTATGATAAATAACTTGTTTAATAAGTGCATTATCAGTATTATTATAATCTCAATTGTGCCTCAAACTCAACGATCATCAAATCATCAACTTCACAAGGTCTACTGTTCGCACAAGTACTAGTATAAATAATTTGCGGTATGCATTAAATTGCGGTATGCATTAAATTGCGGTATGCATTAAATTGCGGTATGCATTAAATTGCGGTATGCATTAAATTGCGGTATGCATTAAATTGCGGTATGCATTAAATTGCGGTATGCATTAAATTGCGGTATGCATTAAATTGCGGTATGCATTAAATTGTGGTATGCATTAAATTGCAGTATGGGCGTGTGATCGCGGACCAAGCATTAAATTGTGTACGATGCATTATAATATTAAATTATGGTTTAGGCATTCAATTGCGATTTAAGCTTTTAATAGCGATTCCTACATTAGTTAAATTGAGATAATGGCATTCAATTGTGATTGGAGCTTTCAATAGCGATTCATACATTAGTTAAATTGAGATATCAGCATTCAATTGCGATTTGTGCTTTTAATAGCGATGCATACATTAGTTAAATTGAGATATCAGCATTCAATTGCAATTTGTGCTTTTAATAGCGATTCATACATTAGTTAAATTGAGATATCGGCATTAAATTGCAATTTTAGCTACCGTTCAAACCATTTCACTATTTGATAGCGAATTTTGATGATAAATTAACAGGTAATCAAGGGGTTAACAAAGAACAATAAAAGACTGAACCTTGTTCAAGATGTGGAAGTTGGAGCCACTATTCCCTAAATAGAAACTGCCTAGCAAAAGAAAAATAAACTGCAAATGGTCAGGATGCAGGTCAGGAAAAACATACGCAGAAAAAAGAATAAAAATAGAGGAAGACACGACGACATAATATAATGGAAAAGCAAAAAGACCTAGACGTGTTAATGACATTGAATAAACGGATCATCATAATCATCATCATCAGTCTGTAGGAGACACCACTGCTGGACATAGGCCTCCCTCTAAAACGCCACGACGCATAACCTCCACTCGCGAAACTTTATTCCCCATCGGTTGTCGGTTCTGCGAGCTATATGACCTGCCCAGCCCATTGCCACTTCAACTTGCTAATTCTGAGAGCTATGTCGGTGATCTTGGTTCTTCTACGGATTTCCTCATTTTGGATTTTATCACGCAGTGAAACCTCTAGTACAGCTCTCTCCATAGCCCGCCGCATGACTTTCAGCTGGTCTATACGGCCAGTAGTCATCGCTTCTCGGTGCGTAGGTCGTCGGGGCAACACACTGATCATATAGACTTTCGTCTTGAGGCTTTGAGGTATCTGTGACGGGAAGATATGACGTAGTTTCCCGAACGCTGCTCATCCGAGTTGGATTCGTCGGTTGATCTCTTTGTCGTAGTTGGACCCTCCTAGTTGAATCGTCTCAACCAAATATAAGCGGAGGTAAACGGCTCCAACAATGTCGTTTCCAACGTGCACCGACATAGGTGCGACAGGGGCATTTGACAAGATGTTTGTCTTGCCCGTGTTCATTTCAGACCCACCTGTTGGGAGACGGTACTGCGGTCTCTGAGCATTGTGCCAAGGTCATCCAGCGATTCTGCCAAGATGACTAAGTCATCGGCATATCGAAGGTGATGTATTTCGCCATTGATGTTTATGCCTTCTCGGTTGCAGTGCAAAAGCTTGAAAACATCCTCCAATGCTGGGGTGAACCGTTTTGGAGATATACCATCTCCTTGTCTGAACCCTTTCTGCAATTGGATAGGTACAATCCGTGCACTGGTCCTGAAGACGGATTTACATAGTGGCCCTGCTATATAAACACTTCAACACTTCAATGTACAGGAGGTCGATCTGGCACCGCTCTAAAGACACTGCCGGGTCTCGGCTGAATCGAAAGCTTTCTCGTAGTCCACAAAAGCTAGACAGAGCGGCTGATTATACTCTTTGATTTCTGCCGGAACATGTGGAATAAAATTAGTAATACCTACTAAACTTCGTGAGAGGGTTTTATTAACTCACATGGAGGTCATCCATGGCAATGTATAGCCATGAAGGCAAGATTAAAGTATGGTGGCCTTAGTTACGATAAGGAAGATGAGAATATTTGCAAGGCCTGCAAGATGCACCTTGGTCTCGGCTCCAAACCGCCAAGCCCGCTAAAGAGACGTGAATTACCTACCAACCGAACCATGGACAGATGTAGCGATTGATCTCATGGGACCACTGCTCTGAGCAACGACTACATATTGTTATAGTTTATGTATCTTTATAAAGCTGGTTAGAAAAGCACAGATTTTAAGTTAAAAAAAAAAAAATACAAAAAGGAAGGGATGTAGTGTACTGGTAAATAATTATTATTATTTACATCTATAGAATAAAATATATATATATCATTTTATTAGTAAGTCTGTCGTCTCGGACATACACACCACGCAAGCACGTGGCAGGGATGGGACAGGCAGTCTAATGTCAACCGCCGTGCAGGGCAGACGTGGTGTGTGCGTTAGCGAGCCGATATAGTGTAGGATAGTTATATAAGGAAATAGTGATTTCTAAACTCACTATCTCACTGACTCACTATCTCACTATCTCACTATCTCACTATCTCACGATCTCACTAACTCACACTCTCACACTCTCACATTCTCACACTCTCATACTATCACATTATAACACTATCACTAGTGTGAGAGTGTGAGAGTGTGAGAGTGTGAGAGTGTGAGATTGTGAGATTGTGAGATAGTGAGATAGTGAGATAGTGATACCTCACAATCATAATCTCAAAATCATAATCATAATCACAATCATTTTCACAATCATAATCATAATCTCATAATCTTAAAATCTCACAATCATATTCTCACAATCATAATCTCATAATCTCACAATCTCGAAATATCATTACCTCATAATCTCATAATCTCACAATATCGAAATATCATAATCTCATAATCTCACAATCTCATAATCTCATAAACTCATAATCATAATCTCACAATCACTATCTCACAATTACAATCTCACAATCATGATCTCACAAGATATTCCGCGCTTATGCCAAAAATGACATAAGCTTGGACTATCTCTGCTTTATTTCAAACCAGGCAGCCCCCTAGTTTAGCAATGGACTATAAATTGACAGTTGATTGCTTGTTAGAGGTAAGAATTTGGACACCTCAATTGTGATGTGACACAATCCGTCAGTTTGATACTTAAGAAATTTGCGAAGTAGCGCGAGAATTTATTTCGGAAAATAAACCATATGCTTTCGTCGAAAAAAATTCTTTCGTTTAAAGTCGCATATGCCTTATGTCGATATTTAATCCTAGACTAGTACACCTTTACTAAATTCTGATTTAGTCCATATTCTGTAATAAGGCCGAAAGCGCCTATGGAATCACCTATAAGGAACATCTGAGATGGTTAAATCCTTTCAGAGAGAGAAGTGACAACCACTGTGGCGCGGCGGGAGAAGGTTCATATTCGTATTCGTATATTCGTATTCGCCTGCTCTTCTCTTCTCTTCTCTTCTCTTCTCTTCTCTTCTCTTCTCTTCCTATCGACTATGGACTATCGACTATGGACTATCGACTATGGACTATTGACAATCGACAATCGACAATCGACAATCGACAATCGACAATCGACAATCGACAATCGACAATCGACAATCGACAATCGACAATCGACAATCGACAATCGACAATCGACAATCGACAATCGACAATCGACTATCGACTATCGACAATCGACAATCGACTATCGACTATCGACTATCGACTATTGACTATCGACTTCTCTTCTCTTCTCTTCTCTTCTCTTCTCTTCTCTTCTCTTCTCTTCTCTTCTCTTCTCTTCTCTTCTCTTCTCTTCTCTTCTCTTATCTTCTCTTCTCTTCTCTTCTCTTCTCTTCTCTTCTCTTCTCTTCTCTTATCTTCTCTTCTCTCCTCTTCTCTTATTTTATCTTCTCTTTTCTTCTCTTCCCTCTTCTTCTCCTCTCTTCTCCTCTCTTCTCGTTTTCGTTTTCGTTTTCGTTTTCGTATACTCGTATATTCATATATTCGTATATTCGTATATTCTTATAGTCGTATAATCGTATATCCGTATATTCTTATATTCGTATTTGTATATTATCTTCTATCGACAATCGACTATCGACTATTGACTATCGACTATCGACTATCGACTATCACACTATCACACTAGCACACTAGCACATTAGAACACTAGCACACTAGCACACAATTACACAATCACATAATCACACAAACACACAATCGTTTAATCACACAATCACAAAATCACATAATCACACAATCTCACTATCTCACTATCTCACACTCTCACACTCTCACACTATCACATTCCCACACGCTAATAATCTGACAATCTCACACTCTCATAATCTCACTATCTCACTATCTCACTGACTCACTATCTCACTATCTCACTATCTCACGATCTCACTAACTCACACTCTCACACTCTCACATTCTCACACTCTCATACTATCACATTATAACACTATCACTAGTGTGAGAGTGTGAGAGTGTGAGAGTGTGAGAGTGTGAGATTGTGAGATTGTGAGATAGTGAGATAGTGAGATAATTATAATAATAATAATATATATAATTTAGGTTATAATTTTAGTTCAGACACGATTTTATAATTGTTAATGAATAAATGAATATGAATATGAATATGAATATATGATAGTGATACCTCACAATCATAATCTCAAAATCATAATCATAATCACAATCATTTTCACAATCATAATCATAATCTCATAATCTTAAAATCTCACAATCATATTCTCACAATCATAATATCATAATCTCACAATCTCGAAATATCATTACCTCATAATCTCATAATCTCACAATATCGAAATATCATAATCTCATAATCTCACAATCTCATAATCTCATAATCTCATAATCATAATCTCACAATCACTATCTCACAATTACAATCTCACAATCATGATATCACAAGATATTCCGCGCTTATGCCAAAAATGACATAAGCTTGGACTATCTCTGCTTTATTTTAAACCAGGCAGCCCCCTAGTTTAGCAATGGACTATAAATTGACAGTTGATTGCTTGTTAGAGGTAAGAATTTGGACACCTCAATTGTGATGTGACACAATCCGTCAGTTTGATACTTAAGAAATTTGCGAAGTACCGCGAGAATTTATTTCGGAAAACCAACCATATGCTTTCGTCGAAAAAAATTCTTTCGTTTAAAGTCGCATATGCCTTATGTCGATATTTAATCCTAGACTAGTACACTTTTACTAAATTCTGATTTAGTCCCTATTCTGTAATAAGGCCGAAAGCGCCTATGGAATCACCTATAAGCAACATCTGAGATGGTTAAATCCTTTCAGAGAGAGAGGTGACAACCACTGTGGCGCGGCGGGAGAAGGTTCATATTAGGGCATGTAAACCGGTTAACCGATTAACCGAAAAACCGATTAACCGACTGATTTTAGGTCGGTTTTTTACCGGTTTTTTTCTTAGAAAATAACCGGGTTTTCGGTTTTTTTTAATGAGTAATAAATCACAAATTCATTTCAAACTACGCCTTTCAGACTTTATTTAGAACGACCATTTTAATCCATCTAATTATATTACAACATAATACGTTAAAATTGTAAAAATACAGACAAACACTTCTCAGAAAACTTTATCATTGGACCGCATAAAACGTCGTTAGTGAATATCGTAGTGTAAATAAGCATATATATATACCTACTATTAAACAAGCAGAGCAAGAAAGCGTAGGCAGCGTTGCATGAGCGCACTGGGCGCCACCGTCGTCGCTGCGGTCAGCGGTCGAACTGGCAAATTGTTAATTATACCAAAAAAGTGAATTAGACTTAGTAACTTTTAGGACTGATTAATGATAATATTTTAGACTAACTACTTATCTTGTTGATTATAGTTAACTACTCTATTAGAGTATGAGTGAGTTGAATATTACCGAATGTTTTAAACTTTACTTGAGTAAGAGAGAGAGTTTTAATATAAGACTAAATTATTTGAATGTTTAAAGATACCTATCCCTAAACGTGAGAAAGTCGAGTGGGCCTCACAGTATCCCGGCTATTGTGCTCAAATAATGTGCTCCCGAGCTGTGTTCCGTTTTGGCGCACCTCTTCGACCTCTCTTATACCACGGGGGTTGTGCCATCTTCATGGAAGGTAGCCCATGTCCACCCTATCCCTAAAAAAGGGGATCGTACCGAACCGTCCAATTACAGGCCTATAGCGATCTCTGCAAGGTGATGGAGCGAGTGACCAACACTCGGCTTCTTGGTTATCTGGAGGAACACCAGCTGATCAGCGATCGGCAATACGGATTCCGTCACGGGCGATCAGCTGCTGATCAGCTGGTGATCTTCTAGTCTACCTTACCCACCGTTGGGCAGAAGCCATTGAGAGTAGAGGAGAGGCTTTGGCAGTAAGTTTGGACATCGCAAAGGCATTCGATCGTGTGTGGCACAGGTCGCTTCTATCGAAGCTTTCATCATATGGCCTTCCCGAGGGCTTATGTAATTGGGTCGCCAGTTTTCTTTCTGGGCGGTGCATTAAATCCGTAGTTGATGGATCCTGCTCGGACTCCATGCCCATCAACGCTGGCGTTCCCCAAGGGTCAGTGTTATCACCCACGCTTTTCATCATTCACATCAATGATATGCTACAAATTAGCGGTCTCCATTGTTATACGGATGACAGCACTGGTGATACCCTCTACTCTGGCCGTGCAAACGCCTCTCGTGCCGAAGTGGATGAAAATAGGTCAGCGCTTGTGTCTGAAGTGGAAAGCTCCTTAGAGCTCGTATCAGATTGGGGTATCCAAAATCTGTTTACTTTCAATGCCACTAAGACACAAGTGTGCGCATTTACCGCAAAAAAAGCCCCATTTACCATCGCGCCGCAGTTTCAGGGCATTCCTCTTTCCACCTCCGCGAGCATTGGGATTCTGGGAGTTGAAATTTCTAACGAGGTCCAATATGGGAGTCACTTAGAAGTAAAGGCAAAACTAACTTCTAAAACTCTTGGAGTGCTTTATCGTGCAAAACAGTATTTCACGCCAACTCAGCGCTTTCTACTATACAAAGCACAAGTTCGGCCACACATGGAATACTGCTCTCACCTATGGCACGGGGCCCCCAAGTACCAGCTGCTTCGCTTTGACTCCCTACAAAGAAGAGCCGTTAGAATCGTCAACGACCACCAGTAGGTACACTAGACTGCCGCTGAGCCTGCGCCGAGATATCGGCTCGCTCTGTGTATTCTATCGACTCTATAATGGGGAGTGCTCTGAGGAACTATTTGATCTTATACCCGCTTCCAGGTTCTATCATCGCACCTCTCGACATCGGTTGGGAGCTCATCCACATATCATCGATGTGTGGGTATCTCTTACAGCTCGCTTTACAAGATTTTTTCTCCCACATACGTGGAGAAAAAATAAAGAATTGTGGAATGGGCTCCATTCTGAGGTTTTTCCGCTAAACTATAACATGCACAGCTTTAAAAAAAATTAAAAAGGGTCCTCCAAGGCAGGCAACGGCAATGCCTCGGGTGTTGCAGATGTCAATATGAGACGGTAACCGCTTACCATCAGGTGGGCCGTATGCCAGTTTGTCGAGCCATAACATAAAAAAAAACTATTTTATTGATTTTTATAGTTTTCTCATGAAGTGAAATTTAATTTCTTTTAAATATATATAAAGAACATATTTAATATAATAAATACTCTATAACCTGAAGAGAGACAGTTTTAATACTACCAAATAAATAAGTAAATTACACTTAGTAACTAACTATTAGGACTGATTTATCATGTTGTTGAATTTTGTTACTTTATTCGAGTAAGAGTGACTTCTGCACATTACAATACTTTAAAATGTTACAAGCTAATTTAATTGGTGCATCCTTATTCAAATAATAAGTTCATTTTTATTAAAATTTACTGTTTTATCTTATCCTAAGACACCTATATAAAAAACTCTAAAAAAACCGATTAACCGGTTTAACCGGTTTTTGAAAAATAAAAACCGAGAAAACCGGTTTTTTAAAACAACCCGGTTTTTACATGCCCTAGTTCATATTCGTATTCGTATATTCGTATTCACCTGTTCTTCTCTTCTCTTCTCTTCTCTTCCTATCGACTATCGACTATCGACTATCGACTATCGACTATCGACTATCGACTATCGACTATCGACTATCGACTATCGACTATCGACTATCGACTATCGACTATCGACTATCGACTATCGACTATCGACTATCGACTATCGACTATCGACTATCGACTATCGACTATCGACTATCGACTATCGACTATCGACTATCGACTATCGACTATCGACTATCGACTATCGACTATCGACTATCGACTATCGACTATCGACTATCGACTATCGACTATCGACTATCGACTATCGACTATCGACTATCGACTATCGACTATCGACTATCGACTATCGACTATCGACTATCGACTATCGACTATCGACTATCGACTATCGACTATCGACTATCGACTATCGACTATCGACTATCGACTATCGACTATCGACTATCGACTATCGACTATCGACTATCGACTATCGACTATCGACTATCGACTATCGACTATCGACTATCGACTATCGACTATCGACTATCGACTATCGACTATCGACTATCGACTATCGACTATCGACTATCGACTATCGACTATCGACTATCGACTATCGACTATCGACTATCGACTATCGACTATCGACTATCGACTTCTCTTCTCTTCTCTTCTCTTCTCTTCTCTTCTCTTCTCTTCTCTTCTCTTCTCTTCTCGTCTCTTCTCTTCTCTTCTCTTCTCTTCTCCTCTTCTCTTCTCTTCTCTTCTCTTCTCTTCTCTTATCTTCTCTTCTCTTCTCTTCTCTTCTCTTCTCTTATTTTATCTTCTCTTTTCTTCTCTTCCCTCTTCTTCTCCTCTCTTCTCCTCTCTTCTCGTTTTCGTTTTCGTTTTCGTTTTCGTATGCTCGTATATTCATATATTCGTATATTCGTATATTCTTATAGTCGTATAATCGTATATCCGTATATTCTTATTTTCGTATTTGTATATTATCTTCTATCGACAATCGACTATCGACTATTGACTATCGACTATCGACTATCGACTATCACACTATCACACTAGCACACTAGCACATTAGAACACTAGCACACTAGCACACAATTACACAATCACATAATCACACAAACACACAATCGTTTAATCACACAATCACAAAATCACATAATCACACAATCTCACTATCTCACTATCTCACACTCTCACACTCTCACACTATCACATTCCCACACGCTAATAATCTGACAATCTCACACTCTCATAATCTCACTATCTCACTATCTCACTGACTCACTATCTCACTATCTCACTATCTCACGATCTCACTAACTCACACTCTCACACTCTCACATTCTCACACTCTCATACTATCACATTATAACACTATCACTAGTGTGAGAGTGTGAGAGTGTGAGAGTGTGAGAGTGTGAGATTGTGAGATTGTGAGATAGTGAGATAGTGAGATAGTGATACCTCACAATCATAATCTCAAAATCATAATCATAATCACAATCATTTTTACAATCATAATCATAATCTCATAATCTTAAAATCTCACAATCATATTCTCACAATCATAATCTCATAATCTCACAATCTCGAAATATCATTACCTCATAATCTCATAATCTCACAATATCGAAATATCATAATCTCATAATCTCACAATCTCATAATCTCATAAACTCATAATCATAATCTCACAATCACTATCTCACAATTACAATCTCACAATCATGATCTCACAAGATATTCCGCGCTTATGCCAAAAATGACATAAGCTTGGACTATCTCTGCTTTATTTCAAACCAGGCAGCCCCCTAGTTTAGCAATGGACTATAAATTGACAGTTGATTGCTTGTTAGAGGTAAGAATTTGGACACCTCAATTGTGATGTGACACAATCCGTCAGTTTGATACTTAAGAAATTTGCGAAGAAGCGCGAGAATTTATTTCGGAAAACCAACCATATGCTTTCGGCGAAAAAAATTCTTTCGTTTAAAGTCGCATATGCCTTATGTCGATATTTAATCCCAGACTAGTACACTTTTACTAAATTCTGATTTAGTCCCTATTCTGTAATAAGGCCGAAAGCGCCTATGGAATCACCTATAAGCAACATCTGAGATGGTTAAATCCTTTCAGAGAGAGAGGTGACAACCACTGTGGCGCGGCGGGAGAAGGTTCATATTCGTATTCGTATATTCGTATTCACCTGCTCTTCTCTTCTCTTCTCTTCTCTTCTCTTCCTATCGACTATCGACTATCGACTATCGACTATCGACTATCGACTATCGACTATCGACTATCGACTATCGACTATCGACTATCGACTATCGACTATCGACTATCGACTATCGACTATCGACTATCGACTATCGACTATCGACTATCGACTATCGACTATCGACTATCGACTATCGACTATCGACTATCGACTTCTCTTCTCTTCTCTTCTCTTCTCTTCTCTTCTCTTCTCTTCTCTTCTCTTCTTTTCTCTTCTCTTCTCTTCTCTTCTCTTATTTTATCTTCTCTTTTCTTCTCTTCCCTCTTCTTCTCCTCTCTTCTCCTCTCTTCTCGTTTTCGTTTTCGTTTTCGTTTTCGTTTTCGTTTTCGTTTTCGTTTTCGTTTTCGTTTTCGTTTTCGTTTTCGTTTTCGTTTTCGTTTTCGTTTTCGTTTTCGTTTTCGTTTTCGTTTTCGTTTTCGTTTTCGTTTTCGTTTTCGTTTTCGTTTTCGTTTTCGTTTTCGTTTTCGTTTTCGTATACTCGTATATTCATATATTCGTATATTCGTATATTCTTATAGTCGTATAATCGTATATCCGTATATTCTTATATTCGTATTTGTATATTATCTTCGATCGACTATCGACTATCGACTATCACACTATCACACTAGCACACTAGCACATTAGAACAATAGCACACTAGCACACAATTACACAATCACATAATCACACAAACACACATTCGTTTAATCACACAATCACAAAATCACATAATCACACAATCTCACTATCTCACTATCTCACACTCTCACACTCTCACACACATTCCCACACGCTAATAATCTGACAATCTCACACTCTCATAATCTCACTATCTCACTATCTCACTGACTCACTATCTCACTATCTCACTATCTCACGATCTCACTAACTCACACTCTCACACTCTCACATTCTCACACTTTCATACTATCACATTATAACACTATCACTAGTGTGAGAGTGTGAGAGTGTGAGAGTGTGAGATTGTGAGATTGTGAGATAGTGAGATAGTGAGATAGTGATACCTCGCTATCATAATCTCAAAATCATAATCATAATCACAATCATTTTCACAATCATAATCATAATCTCATAATCTTATAATCTCACAATCATATTCTCACAATCATAATCTCATAATCTCACAATCTCGAAATATCATATCTCATAATCTCATAATCTCACAATATCGAAATATCATAATCTCATAATCTCACAATCTCACAATCTCATAATCTCATAATCATAATCTCACAATCACTATCTCACAATTACAATCTCACAAGATATTCCGCGCTTATGCCAAAAATTACATAAGCTTGGACTATCTCTGGTTTATAGAATTGAAACTTTCGTGGTTGGGAATCATTTTAAATTGAAAAAACGGCTAATTACCACTGTTTTCCGTCACTTTTGCTGACGTTTCGAGACTGAGTTCAGAAGCCTCTTCATCATGAGCACCGCCCGCGACCGCGTTCGACGGTAGACCGGCGAATACTGCGTGCGGCCGCACGCTCCGCTCGCCGCGATAGGGGCGACGGCAGCGGCCAAAATTCATAAGCCGGACTGGCCATTGAGACCTATAGTAAGCCAAATCGACGCGCCCACATACAAAATGTCAAAATATTTGGCCTCCGTGTTACAACCCTTGACAGGAAATTCAAGAAGCTACGTGAAGGATTCCAGACATTTTGTACAGTTGATTTCAGATATTAAAGTTGAACCCACAGAGATTATGGTCAGTTTCGACGTGTCTTCCTTGTTTACTAACGTGCCTGTGGATGACGCGATGTCGATTGTGGTATTCAGCCTTTGAAATAAAGCGATTGCGATCGAGGCGCCCCCGTGGAATGTCATTGCTTGGACAACGTTCGGACCAGACGGGCGTGTCGTTTGTAATTTATTACTATCCGTTTGTTTGTTCTGATTTCCTACCAGTTCCCAGACCCATAAATGGGTGTCTGAACCCCACATTGGCGACGAGGATAAAAAATTGTAAGTACCTAGTCGATAATTCGACTAAAAGTTGCGTAGTGTTGTGTTAATTGAATACCGACATACATGGAAAACTTTTCTAAAACTCGAGGAAGGGTACTTATTCTTAGTGATTTAAATCAGTCGTAACGTGGTCGTAACTAGATATTTTTGACTTGATTTTTAACCGGCCACACGAATTTAAAAGTTTTTACTAAGTACCCTCTTACTTGAAATAAATTTATGGTGGCTAATATCTCGCAACACGTCGCAACCATAATGAAATGACAAAACAATGAGGCAAAATGTTCCAGTTCATGTCAACCAATTTATGAGTTTATTTCTGGTACCTTGCTTATAGCAAATAACTACCTATAAAGTTCTTGTTGATGTGAACCAACTCCAGGGAATGGACAAAAGTGTTACGAGCTTCTATAAAGTTGTTTTCAATGAGTCAATTAAACTTTTACCTACTCAGTGAAATTGTGCCACGTATTTATTTTACGCAAGTTTGCTTAATGAGTCAATTAAACTTGTACCTACTCATTGAAATTGTGCCACGTATATATTTACGCAAGTTTGCCTAAAAGACGAATGTGTATGTCTACAAAATGGTGACAGTATGGAGCGATAAATGGCAATAACCTCCGATACCTACACATATTTAATGTAGGTACGTACTCTAAGGTAGTGCATTTTGGTCCCTCTGTTAATCAAATGAAATGAATTTTATTCATTGAAATCACAAGGATCATTTTGAATCGCCTTATAAACTAAAATTACTCCTGTTCCAACGCGATCAAGCCTAGAAGAATCAGGCAACAAACACGACTTGACTTACTTTGATGATACGTCTTACCACAAGGTGGGAAGCGCCTGTGTGGTGCCTCGGAGCAGGAAGTTGCTGATACATATTAAATGAGAACTTAAAAACCTAAGAAAGTTAGTCAAATGCAAATAAACATCAGCAAAAGTTTATAAGACAGTACACGCTCCACTTGATATAAACAGAGACTAGTAAAACTAGTCTCTGATATAACCTAATTTCTAAATATAATGTATGACGTGACCAAGTGTTCTTAATAATTGTTCCTATGGTTTTAATAAATGAGTATGAGTATCAGTATGAGTATACCTACTTATAAATAACAATCTAATAGAACCATGTAAAGAGAAAAGTACAGATATTATAGCAAATCATCTCAAATCAGATGTAGCAATTATCTGACAAGGCTTATGTGCGGCCGCTAAAATGTATGTACACCATAACAAAACCAAGTGATCCCAGTGTTCCTACGGTGAATAAATGATATAAATATGAATATGAAATTTCCATTTATCTTCGAGTAAGATGTTTGGATGCACCTTCTGGAAGTTTATTATAGAACTGTAAAGAATTCCTCATAAAAGACCCATTTACTTTTTTCAATCGAAATTTTGGTATATTTAGTTTGGTTGTATTTATAAATCCAAATACCATGCAAGTCACCCTTTTTCATACAACTATCCAAGTGTTTATGTGTATGTAATAATATTTCATAGATATATTGCGAAATTACTGTGAGAATATTGATTTCTTTGAAACGCAAGGCGTTCAAGGGGTCACGTGACTTCATTTTATAAATGGCACGTATTGCCTGATTTTGTAAGACAAATATAGCTGGAAATATAGCTGTTTTACCCCACAGCATGATACCATATGACATAACACTATGAAGTAGCTAAAATAAACAAGCCTAGCTGTAGCTTCATCAGTTAGCTGCCTTAACATACAAACTGCATATGCAGTGGAACTAAGTCTACCAGCTAAAGCCACAATTTGCGGTGCCCACTGACCCCCTGGATCAATATTAAGCTCTAAGAAAATACTAGACTTAACAAGATCAAGTGTCTCCCCATTTATTTTAATATTTAGTTTGATAATGTTTTCATTTGGCTATGTGAATTTGATGCTTTTCGTTTTTAGCATTAAGCAAAAGATTATATACTGTGATCAAAACATTATTTACAAGAACTCGCGACATTGAATTATTTACTCTATCGTAATTTGCTTTAGATCTATCAACTTTGAAAATCAAAGAAGTATCGTCAGCAAACAGAACTATGCCACATAATGTAAAAAAAGAGATTGATAGTGTAAACTAGAAATAAAAAGGGCCTAGTATTGAACCCTGTGGCACCCCCATGACAATAGTCGATCCTTTCACCACCAACATCAACTTTTTGAATTTCATTGGATAAGTAAGAATTTACAAGATTAATTGCCTGATTTTGGATGCCATAATGTTTTAACTTGGAAATTAATGTATCATGCCACACGCAGTCAAAAGCTTTGGACGATCGCGTTCTGTGAGTTCTCCTACGCTTCAAATATGTGTTCTAAGAGCATGGTATCAGCATCGGCTGTCGAATGAACCTTAGTTATTCCAAATGAATGACTGAAGAAGTCCGTGGAGGTCGAAGTGTGACAATAACTGAGTAAGAATAAGTTTCTGGAAAATCTTACTTAAAGCAGGCAATATAGAAATTGGCCTATAGTTACCTGGATCTTTATCATTTCCAGACTTGAACAAAGGATTAATTTACTATGTTTCATAAGATGAGGAAAGACTCTCGTCAAGACATCTATTGAAAATGTAGGCCATACACGGCGCAATATCAGCACCTAGCACAATTACTAGAGAAAAACTATCAAAGGCATCCATGACCTGAATATGTTTGATAACAAAGTATTGTTTATGTTTAAATTCATCTGGTTACTACAAGGTTTAGATTTACCTGTTTCATTATTAATTTCCAAGTTGTATTAATTTTATTTGCTGACTTTTCTATTGAATTTCTCAAATGCAATGATTTTAATGTATGACAAACTTTTTGAAGGACTTGGAATAGTTCTTTATGTACAAGATAAACGTTAGGTCGTGCAACATTGATTCCCTAGCCGTATAGAGTTCATATAGGGTTGTAGCTCAATCAGCTAACCCGACATTCGCTCTAGCTTTACAATCTCACTATGTTCATCACTTATCAATTTAGACAAACTGGTAAAAAGGTCATTCGGATCATCTTCGCACGGTACGTACAAGGGGCATTTTTAGATCAATACTGCCGTGGAATTTCATAATGCGACTATCTGTGATAAGTGAAATTACAAGTATTTAAAGCACTGTGCCACCATAGTGATCTGAGGTGAAATGTTTAATTACTGATGTATCAATTGGAACACTACTACAATAAATATTATCTAAACAGGTGGATGTTGTTAGTGTCACTCTTGTTGGTTATTCGAAGAGGTGATGTAAATTAAAACATTTAAACAAATTAAGCAGCCTCTCAGAAAAAGAACTAACCTATATTGAAATTTTCGCAGACTATAAGCATTTTACTATGTACAAACGTTTTGAGCAATACTTTTTCCATAGTGGATTAAAATAACGCGAAGTCTGCGTCAAGGGGACGGTAAACACACAATGATATGCAGCTCTAGCTCAACAGCTCAATAGTCCTCTCAATAGTGAGATTTGCAACATCTTTACGTTTCTTGCATTTTAAAGTATTTCGAACAACAGTTAAGGAACCCTATGGCGTTCTTGCGTTTGTATGAACTTACAATATTGTAATTCTCATAATAAGGGAGTAACTCAAATTGTAACATCCAGTGTTCAGTTACATACATGATAATGTACATTAAAACTGTTTAAAAATGTTTCTAAGCCTAAGATTTTGCTGGGAAGGGCTTGTACATTTTATGTGGCCGGCCTTCTCATTGTCGAACTAGTTTAAATGACTGTCAGCTGACACTCCTACCTTTTACCCTCATTAGTACTACCTACTTCTAACCACGAGCTCGTGAACTGCGTTATAGTAGATACTTATAACGAGATCAAAAATATGAAATGCTAACAATTTAGCAATTATTAATTTACTATGTCTGCCGTCTGTTTTGACTCAAGATACTATGTATCAACAGTATCTCGTGTCAAAACAAAATTTCTAATAAAATTATTAGTATTAAAATACAAAACGTCTCTATGACGACATGTCAAATTGTGCAACATTAAATTAAGATTAAAAATTAATTGATTATCTGCACTAACTTACAACTAGCTAATAATATCATATCTCATGACACCACACTTTCACCTAATTGTATTATCAGAGTGGTGTCGTAGTATCTTAAGGTTTGTGAATAAAGGCATTTGGAAAGCAATTATTTGTGACAACTTGCCCTAACAGATCACTGAGTAGCAAACTCATCCCAACGCCTATCTTATCTGAATACGCCACAGTCTTCCAAGTCTGCCACCAGAATTTAACCTGTCTAACCGGAGACTGCGTACAAGCAGAGGTGGGAACTACTTCAATCTATACAGAAGGTGTAGGCTGCTTCTGCGATGAACATGGATCAGAAATCTGGAAGGCTCTGATACAGGAAGGTCAGGAGTATCGTTGGAATATAATACCTACACTTGAAAAGAGTAGAAGGTAGTAATTGGAAGATCTGTGATCATGAAGAAATTGAGGAGGACAATAATAGCGTACCTAGTAAAGAGATCGATAATTGTATAGGTACTTAATTAAAAATTACATCAACGGCGTAGTTTAATTACTGGTTAAAATAAAATTAGATTTAGAATAATAATTATGTTGTAAAATCATTAGAAGTATCACTTTAAAATAATGATGGCTTACTTTATGTTGTAAAATCACTAGAGGTATATAGTAAAATAAGAATAGTAAGTTAACTTTTGGAAATAAGCAATTGTTAATTTTTAATTTGTTAAAAAGGAAGAGATGTGGTATTCAGCCTTTGAAATAAAGCGATTGCGATCGAGGCGCCCCCGTGGAATGTCATTGCTTGGACAACGTTCGGACCAGACGGGCGTGTCGTTTGTAATTTATTACTATCCGTTTGTTTGTTCTGATTTCCTACCAGTTCCCAGACCCATAAATGGGTGTCTGAACCCCACATCGATTATCACCGATCTTATCCAGGCGGCGGATCTACCAACACGCTACATTGAGTGGACTGACTTCTGCCTGAGGAGTGGCTATTTTGTATGGAGAGGTGAACATTTCTTACAGGTAGATGGTGTGGCAATGGGTTCTCCTATAGCTCCAGTTGTGGCCAATATTTTTATGGAGTGTTTTGAAGATGAGGCAATCTACACAGCCCCTTTAAAACCTCGTTGTTGGTGGCGGTATGTTGATGATGTGTTTGCCATTATCACCGAGAATGGACTAGAAGACTTTTTGAACCATCTGAACTCGGTCCATCCCAATATACAGTTCACTACGGAAAGGGAAACAAATGGAACCTTGCCTTTCTTGGATGTGCGAGTGATGCGTGATGCGTGTGGCAGTTTATCACACTCAGTATACAGGAAACCCACGCACACGGATCAGTATCTGCACGCGGACTCGCATCACCACCCAATGCACCTTTTGTCCGTACCTAGAACATTGATTAATCGGGCCCTCAGTTTATGTGATCATCTACATGTGGAATCTGAGTTGGAGCACGTGAGAACGGTATTGGAGAGGAATGGTTATAGTTGGCGGCAGTGTTCCCGAGTGATGATGGCGAGTGAACGTAGGAAACTATCTGTCGTGGAGCGGTCTCCGGTCTACCTACCTTTCATAAAGGGGGTAACAGACAAGATAGGCTACTATTTACGCGGTAGATACAATATCAAACCGGTCTTCCGACCACCAAGTCAGCTGAGACAACTTCTGCGTTCACCAAAAGACAGGGATCCTCTGAGTGTGCCTGGTGTATACAGTATACCATGTGACTGTGGCAAGAGTTACATAGGTGAAACCCGGCGCAATATATCGACTAGGTTGACCGAACACATCAGGAGTGTTAGAAATCTTGACGTGGAAAAATCGGCGGTTGCAGAGCATGCCCTGATCTCAGAATCGTCCCACTACCTACGATTTGACAAGACTTCTGTTCTTGCGAGAGAGAAGACTATCGACTATCGACTATCGACTATCGACTATCGACTATCGACTATCGACTATCGACTATCGACTATCGACTATCGACTATCGACTATCGACTATCGACTATCGACTATCGACTATCGACTATCGACTATCGACTATCGACTATCGACTATCGACTATCGACTATCGACTATCGACTATCGACTATCGACTATCGACTATCGACTATCGACTATCGACTATCGACTATCGACTATCGACTATCGACTATCGACTATCGACTATCGACTATCGACTATCGACTATCGACTATCGACTATCGACTATCGACTATCGACTATCGACTATCGACTATCGACTATCGACTATCGACTATCGACTATCGACTATCGACTATCGACTATCGACTATCGACTATCGACTATCGACTATCGACTATCGACTATCGACTATCGACTATCGACTATCGACTATCGACTATCGACTATCGACTATCGACTATCGACTATCGACTATCGACTATCGACTATCGACTATCGACTATCGACTATCGACTATCGACTATCGACTATCGACTATCGACTATCGACTATCGACTATCGACTATCGACTATCGACTATCGACTATCGACTATCGACTATCGACTATCGACTATCGACTATCGACTATCGACTATCGACTATCGACTATCGACTATCGACTATCGACTATCGACTATCGACTATCGACTATCGACTATCGACTATCGACTATCGACTATCGACTATCGACTATCGACTATCGACTATCGACTATCGACTATCGACTATCGACTATCGACTATCGACTATCGACCATCGACCATCGACCATCGACCATCGACCATCGACCATCGACCATCGACCATCGACCATCGACCATCGACCATCGACCATCGACCATCGACCATCGACCATCGACCATCGACCATCGACCATCGACCATCGACTCTCGACTCTCGACTATCGACTATCGACTATCGACTATCGACTATCGACTATCGACTATCGACTATCGACTATCGACTATCGACTATCGACTTCTCTTCTCTTCTCTTCTCTTCTCTTCTCTTCTCTTCTCTTCTCTTTTCTTCTCTTCTCTTCTCTTCTCTTCTCTTCTCTTATCTTCTCTTTTCTTCTCTTCTCTTCTCTTCTCTTCTCTTCTCTTCTCTTCTCTTCTCTTCTCTTCTCTTCTCTTCTCTTCTCTTCTCTTCTCTTATTTTATCTTCTCTTTTCTTCTCTTCCCTCTTCTTCTCCTCTCTTCTCGTTTTCGTTTTCGTTTTCGTTTTCGTTTTCGTTTTCGTTTTCGTTTTCGTTTTCGTTTTCGTTTTCGTTTTCGTTTTCGTTTTCGTTTTTGTTTTCGTTTTCGTTTTCGTTTTCGTTTTCGTTTTCGTTTTCGTTTTCGTTTTCGTTTTCGTTTTCGTTTTCGTTTTCGTTTTCGTTTTCGTTTTCGTTTTCGTTTTCGTTTTCGTTTTCGTTTTCGTTTTCGTTTTCGTTTTCGTTTTCGTTTTCGTTTTCGTTTTCGTTTTCGTTTTCGTTTTCGTTTTCGTTTTCGTTTTCGTTTTCGTTTTCGTTTTCGTTTTCGTTTTCGTTTTCGTTTTCGTTTTCGTTTTCGTTTTCGTTTTCGTTTTCGTTTTCGTTTTCGTTTTCGTTTTCGTTTTCGTTTTCGTTTTCGTATACTCGTATATTCATATATTCGTATATTCGTATATTCTTATAGTCGTATAATCGTATTTCCGTATATTCTTATATTCGTATTTGTATATTATCTTCTATCGACTATCGACTATCACACTATCACACTAGCACACTAGCACATTAGAACAATAGCACACTAGCACACAATTACACAATCACATAATCACACAAACACACAATCGTTTAATCACACAATCACAAAATCACATAATCACACAATCTCACTATCTCACTATCTCACTATCTCACACTCTCACACTCTCACACTATCACATTCCCACACGCTAATAATCTGACAATCTCACACTCTCATAATCTCACTATCTCACTATCTCACTGACTCACTATCTCACTATCTCACGATCTCACTAACTCACACTCTCACACTCTCACATTCTCACACTTTCATACTATCACATTATAACACTATCAGTAGTGTGAGAGTATGAGAGTGTGAGAGTGTGAGATTGTGAGATTGTGAGACAGTGAGATAGTGAGATAGTGAGATAGTGATACCTCGCTATCATAATCTCAAAATCATAATCATAATTACAATCATTTTCACAATCATAATCATAATATCTTATAATCTCACAATCATATTCTCACAATCATAATCTCATAATCTCACAATCTCGAAATATCATTATCTCATAATCTCATAATCTCACAATCTCGAAATATCATAATCTCTTCCATGGGAGGAGACATATCCATGGGAGGAGACCCATCCATGGGAGGTGACCCATCCATGGGGGGTGACCCATCCATGGGAGGTGACTTATCCATGGGGTGACCCATCCATGGGAGGTGTCTCATCCATGGGGAGACCCATCCATGGGAGGTGACCCATCCATGGGAGGTGACCCATCCATGGGAGGTGACCCATCCATGGGAGGTGACCCATCAATGGGAGGTGACTTATGCATGGGGAGACCCATCCATGGGATGTGACCAATCCATGGGAGGTGACTCATCCATGGGGAGACCCATCCATTAGAGACGACCCATCCATGGGAGGTGACACATCCATGGGGAGACCCATCCATGGGAGGTGACCCATTCATGGGAGGTGACCCATCCATGGGAGGTGACTTATCCATAGGGAGACCCATCCATGGGATGTGACCCAACCATGGGAGGTGACTCATCCATGGGGAGACCCATCCATGGGATGTGACCCATCCATGGGAGGTGACTCATCCATGGGGAGACCCATCCATGGGAGGTGACCCATCCATAGGATGTGACCCATCTATGGGAGGTGACCCATCCATGGGAGGAGACCCATCCATGGGAGGTGACTCATCCATGGGGAGACCCATCCATGGGATGTGACCCATCTATGAGAGGAGACCCACCCATGGTAGGTGACCCATCCATGGGTGGTGACGCATCCATGGGAGGTGACCCATCCATGGGAGGAGACTCACCCATGGGAGGTGACCCATCCAAGGGGAGACCCATCCATGGGAGGTGACCTATCCATGGGAGGTGACCCATCCATGGGGAGACCCATCCATGGGAGGTTACCCATCCATGGGAGTTGACTTATCCATGGGGAGACCCATCCATGGGATGTGACCCATCCATGGGAGGTGACCCATCCATGGGATGTGACCCATCCATGGGGAGAACCATCCATGGGAAGTGACCCATCCACGGGAGGAGACTCATCCATGGGAGGAGACTCGTCCATGGGGGTACCAACAATTCATGGGAGGTGACCCATACATGGGAGGAGACCCATCCATGGGAGGTTACCTATCCATGGGCGGAGACCCTTCCATGGGAGGTGACCCATCCATGGGAGGAGACCCATCCATGGGAGGAGACTGTAACAAATATTTTTTTGTACACCCCCTCCCCGGATTTATCTGTTTCCACATTTTAGTTTGGACACTCCTCCACAGATGGCGAACGGGTACGTTGTTGGTTCCGCCGCTTCTCTCCAGAGGGCGTTCAGGAACGCACCTCGCCACAAGAGGGCGCTCTTAACATCTTTGAATTAAAATGGGGATTTCTTCTTTTCTTCCAGGAAATATCTACTTTTATTAGTTTTTCAGGTTGTAGAAAAATCCGGTGTATTTTGTTATGGTAATTCCGGAGGAATCCCTTGTAACCAGATTTTCCATAGACAGCTCTATGAGTAGCTGTCAAAGACAAAACTGCCACGTATCCGGAAAACGTCATCGCCTCGGTGGTCTTGTTATTTTTGGAGAAAGAACATTACCTTATTAGGAGATGTTCTAAAAATCGTATCCGGCCAACGCGGCCTATAAATAAGTCGCGTCTGCGCCTCTGAGGTCTTGTTCGGAGCCATCTCGTGCCGCATACAGTGACGCCTGCAAGATACCGTGAGTGCCATAGACCGCGAGGGGCGGGTCCCCGTCCGCTATTCCAACAGTGGAATCAACTTGTGAAATCTAATTCCAGCCTTTCACTCAAAACTACGCAACTGCACCATCGTCCAACAATAACCTAGGACCGCGGCCGAGACGACTTCGGGACACGCCTCGAGCCCACCACCTGGCGACCACAAGATCCCCGGCGACCTTTGCCAGGTCATCTTCCCTTCGAGCTGAGTTGAAGCAAGCACGAGACGCCTCCCCCAAATAAGGTACAGTCCCACGGTTCCATTTCTTCGTTGTTCAAGCCGATTGAATTCCCTTCGCATCGAACCAACGAATGGCCTATCGCCAACGTGCGCCCGGCCTGGTTACCTCCGTTTTTCTTTATTCATCCGGTTGAGCTGCAAACAGAGCAAGCCTCATGCTGCCTCTAGCAGCCACCGGCACATTTAATGCTTGCCTGTATTCTTTTCAAGGTGCCTTTTACCACATGTTATTAACCCAAATAACCATAAAGCATTCATTAATCACCCTGCTAGGCAAAGTCATCAAGCTTGCCGTGGTGAATCGACCATCTCTACTCCCTAGGAGATACAGATCGGTCGACCACATGTTCTTATATCATAGAACCATACTTTGCATCATGGCTGGCCAAGCCCTCTAGCATACTGCTGCCTGATTATACTACCTACCCAGGGAGCCTATGGGAAGCCTTTTTCTCTGCTTTATTTTATTTTCCTTTCACGGCCTTCGCATAGTGCCCCTCGGTATTGTAACCCTGTTTTTATTTTATCCGCCTGGCTTTGAGCTTTTTCTTACATTTTGTTTTCTCAAATTCCAGGAGGTGTCTAGTTTTAGTCTAGTGGTCGGCTGAGGCTTAAGTGCCTCGCTACACTAGACCGAGACGAAACCCGAAACCCGGAGAACGTGCACAGCCGAGTACAGTACGCGTCGTGGAGTCGACGCACGCGGCGGCCCGTTTCCCTGCCACGCGTTACGTTGGATAGTCGGTACTGTAACTCCATTTTCTACCAGTGCAACCAAACCGAAAGCCACGGGTCTCCCTCGGTCTATCATACACTTTTGAACGGGTTAACGCTCTGAAAGAGCTCCGTTCTGGCGCCCATTGATCTTCAGTAGTTTTCATGTCCTACGTGGTAGGAAGTCCATTTAGAATCAGTAATACAACTAAAATCTTTGTCTCATCTTCGTCTAACCTGTACTTATGAACCCACCTGCTCAGCTAGCCAGGTTTTCTCACGTTTGTCTGGTGGGTCGTAGGAAATTGGTATCCGGATGTGAAAACTTAGCTTATAAAGAAATAAGGATCCATAATTGTAAGATTCACATTGTATAATTGGTACTTCAATAGTTTTAACCTCACCTGTAACTAGTTTATAAGCTAACCAATAAATAATTCAGGCTACGATTCTCTAAACAACTCTTTCTATTTCCACGCCTGCCACTCCTCGTAGAAATTTTGTAACAATATATTATTATTATTATTATTATTATTTTATAACCATCCATGGGAGGTGACCCATCCATGGGAGGAGACTCACTCATGGAAGGTGACTCGTCCATGGGGGTACCAACAATTCATCGGAGTTGACCCATCCATGGGAGGAGACCCATACATGGGAGGTGTCCCATCCATGGGAGGTGACTCATCCATGGGAGGTGACCCATCCATGGAAGGTGACCCATCCATGGGAGGTGACCCATCCATGGGGTGACCCATCCATGAGAGGTGACCCATCCATGGGAGGTGACTTATCCATAGGGAGACCCATCCATGGGAGGTTACCCATCCATGGGAGTTGACTTATCCATGGGGAGACCCATTCATGGGAGGTGACCCATCCATGGGAGGTGACTTATCCATGGGGAGACCCATCCATGGGAGGTGACCCATCCATGGGGTGACCCATCCATGGGAGGTGACCCATCCATGGGAGGTGACTCATCCATGGGGAGACCCATCCATGGGAGGTGACCCATCCATAGGATGTGACCTATCCATGGGAGGTGACCCATCCATGGGAGGAGACCCATCCATGGGAGGTGACTCATCCATGGGGAGACCCATCCATGGGATGTGACCCATCCATGGGAGGAAACCCAACCATGGTAGGTGACCCATCCATGGGAGGTGACCCATCCATGGGAGGTGACTCATCCATGGGTGGAGACTCACCCATGGAAGGTGACCCATCCATGGGGAGACCCATCCATGGGAGGTGACCTATCCATGGGAGGTGACCCATCCATGGGAGGTGACTTATCCATGGGGAGACCCATCCATGGGATGTGACTTATCAATGGGAGGTAACCCATCCATGGGAGGTGACCTATCCATGGGGAGACCCATCCATGGGAGGTGACCCATCCAAGGGATGTGACCCATCCACGGGGTGACCCATCCATGGGGGTGACCCATCCATGGCATGTGACCCATCCATGGGAGGTGACTCATCCATGGGGTGACCCATCCATGGGATTAGACCCATCCATGGGGATACCCATCCATGGGACCCATCCATGGCATGTGACCCATCCATGGGAGGTGACTTATCCATGGGGTGACCCATCCATGGGATTAGACCCATCCATGGGGACACCCATCCATGGGAGGTGACCCATACATTGGAGGTGACCCATCCAAGGGATGTGACCCATCCATGGGGTGACCCATCCATGGGAGGTGACCCATTCATGGCATGTGACCCATTCATGGGGGGTGACTCATCCATGGGGAGACCCATCCATGGGATGTGACCCATCCATGAGAGGAGACCCATCCATGGTAGGTGACCCATCCATGGGAGGTGACGCATCCATGGGAGGTGACCCATCCATGGGAGGAGACTCACCCATGGGAGGTGACCCATCCAAGGGGAGACCCATCCATGGGAGGTGACCTATCCATGGGAGGTGACCCATCCATAGGGAGACCCATCCATGGGAGGTTACCCATCCATGGGAGTTGACTTATCCATGGGGAGACCCATCCATGGGATGTGATCCATCCATGGGAGGTGACCCATCCATGGGATGTGACCCATCCATGGGGAGACCCATCCATGGGAAGTGACCCATCCACGGGAGGAGACTCATCCATGGGAGGAGACTCGTCCATGGGGGTACCAACAATTCATGGGAGGTGACCCATACATGGGAGGAGACCCATCTATGGGAGGTGACCTATCCATGGGCGGAGACCCTTCCATGGGAGGTGACCCATCCATGGGAGGAGACCCATCCATGGGAGGAGACCCATCCATTGGAGGTGACCCATCCAAGGGATGTGACCCATCCATGGGGTGACCCATCCATGGGAGGTGACCCATTCATGGCATGTGACCCATTCATGGGAGTTGACTCATCCATGGGGTGACCCATCCATGTGGTGACCCATCCATGGGAGGTGACCCATCCATGGGATGTGACTTATCCATGGGGAGACCCATCCATGGGAGGTGAGCCATCCATGGGAGGCTACCCATGCATGGGAGGTGACCCATCCAAGGGATGTGACCCATCCATGGGGACACCCATCCATGGGAGGTGATCAATCCATGGCATGTGACCCATCCATGGGAGGTGACTCATCCATGGGAGGTGACCCATCCATGGGGAGACCCATCCATGGGAGGTGATCCATCCATGGGAGGTGACCCATCCATGGGAGGTGACTCATCAATGGGGAGACCCATCCATGGGAGGTGACCCATCCAATGGAGGAAACCCATCCATGGGAGGTGACCCATCCATGGGAGGAGATTCACCCATGGGAGGTGACCCATCCATGGGAGGTGAGTTATCCATGGGGAGACCCATCCAGGGGATGTGACTCATCCATGGGAGGTGACTCATCCATGGGGAGACCCATCCATGGGAGGTGACCCATCCATGGGAGGTGACCCAAACATGCGAGGTGACCCATCCATGGGAGGAGACCCATCCATGGGAGGTGACCCATCCATGGGAGTTGACCCATCCATGGGAAGTAACCCATCCACGGGAGGAGACTCATCCATGGTAGGAGACTCGTCCATGGGGGTACCAACAATTCATCAGAGTTGACCCATCCATGGGAGGAGACCCATACATGGTAGGTGTCCCATCCATGGGAGATGACCCATCCATGGGAGGTGACCCATCCATGGGAGGAGACATATCCATGGGAGGAGACCCATCCATGGGAGGTGACCCATCCATGGGAGGTGACCCATCCATGGGAGGTGACTTATCCATGGGGTGACCCATCCATGGGAGGTGTCTCATCCATGGGGAGACCCGTCCATGGGAGGTGACCCATCCATGGGAGGTGACCCATCCATGGGGAGACCCATCCATGGGAGGTTACCCATCCATGGGAGTTGACTTATCCATGGGGAGACCCATCCATGGGATGTGACCCATCCATGGGAGGTGACCCATCCATGGGATGTGACCCATCCAAGGGGAGACCCATCCACGGGAAGTGACCCATCCACGGGAGGAGACTCATCCATGGGAGGAGACTCGTCCATGGGGGTACCAACAATTCATGGGAGGTGACCCATACATGGGAGGAGACTTATCCATGGGAAGACCCATCCATGGGATGTGACCCATCCATGGGTGGTGACTCATCCATGGGGAGACCCATCCATTGGAGGTGACCCATCCATGGGAGGTGACTCATCCATGGGGAGACCCATCCATGGGAGGTGACTCGTCCATGGGAGGTGACCCATCCATGGGAGGTGACTTATCCATGGGGTGACCCATCCATGGGAGGTGACTCATCCATGGGGAGACCCATCCATGGGAGGTGACCCATCCATGGGAGGTGACTTATCCATGGGGAGACACATCCATGGGATGTGACCCATCCATGGGAGGTGACCCATCCATGGGAGGTGACCCATCCATAGGAGGTGACTCATCCATGGGGAGACCTATCCATGGTAGGTGACCCATCCATGAGATGTGACCCATCCATGGGGTGACCCATCCATGGGAGGTGACCCATCCATGGGAGGTGACCCATCCATGGGAGGTGACCCATCCATGGGAGGTGACCCATCCATGGGAGGTGACTTATCCATAGGGAGACCCATCCATGGGATGTGAACCAACCATGAGATGTGACTCATCCATGGGGAGACCTATCCATGGGAGGTGACCCATCCATGGGAGGTGACCCATCCATGGGAGGTGACCCATCTATGGGAAGTGACCCATCCATGGGATGTGACCCATCCATGGGAGGTGACCCATCCCTGGGATGAGACCCATCCATGGGGAGACCCATCCATGGGAAGTGACCCATCCACGGGAGGAGACTCATCCATGGGAGGAGACTCGTCCATGGGGGTACCAACAATTCATGGGAGGTCACCCATACATGGGAGGAGACCCATCCATGGGAGGTGACCCATCCATGGGAGGAGACCCTTCCATGGGAGGTGACCCATCCATGGGAGGTTACTCGTCCATGGGGGTACCAACAATTCATCGGAGTTGACCCATCCATGGGAGGAGACCCATACATGGGAGGTGTCCCATCCATGGGAGGTGACCCATCCATGGGAGGTGACCCATCCATGGGGGGAGACATATCCATGGGAGGAGACCCATCCATGGGAGGTGACCCATCCATGAGAGGTGACCCATCCATGGGAGGTGACCCATCCATGAGAGGTGACCCATCCATGGGAGGTGACCCATCCATGGGAGGTGACTTATCCATGGGGTGACCCATCCATGGGAGGTGACTCATCCATGGGGAGACCCATCCATGGGAGGTGTCCCATCCATGGGAGGTGACCCATCCATGAGAGGTGACCCATCCATGGGAGGTGACTCATCCATGGGGAGACCCATCCATGGGAGTTGACTTATCCATGGGGAGACCCATCCATGGGATGTGACCCATCCATGGGAGGTGACCCATCCATGGGATGTGACCCATCCATGGGGAGACCCATCCATAGGAAGTGACCCATCCACGGGAGGAGACTCATCCATGGGAGGAGACTCGTCCATGGGGGTACCAACAATTCATGGGAGGTGACCCATCCATGGGAGGAGACCCATCCATGGGAGGTGACCCATCCATGGGAGGAGACCCATCCATGGGAGGTGACCCATCCATGGGAGGTGACCCATCCATGGGAGGAGACCCATCCATGGGAGGTGACCCATCCATGGGAGGAGACTCACTCATGGAAGGTGACTCGTCCATGGGGGTACCAACAATTCATCGGAGTTGATCCATCCATGGGAGGAGACCCATACATGGGAGGTGTCCCATCCATGGGAGGTGACCCATCCATGGGAGGATACATATCCATGGGAGGAGACCCATCCATGGGAGGTGACCCATCCATGGGAGGTGACTCATCCATGGGGAGACCCATCCATGGGAGGTGACCCATCCATGGGAGGTGACTTATCCATGGGGAGACCCATCCATGGGATGTGACCCATCCATGGGAGGTGACTCATCCATGGGGAGACCCATCCATTGGAGGTGACCCATCCATGGGAGGTGACCCATCCATGGGGAGACCCATCCATTGGAGGTGACCCATCCATGGGAGGTGTCTCATCCATGGGGAGACCCATCCATGGGAGGTGACTCATCCATGGGGAGACCCATCCATGGGAGGTGACTCGTCCATGGGAGGTGACCCATCCATGGGAGGTGACTTATCCATGGGGTGACCCATCCATGGGAGGTGACTCATCCATGGGGAGACCCATCCATGGGAGGTGACCCATCCATGGGAGGTGACTTATCCATGGGGAGACACATCCATGGGATGTGACCCATCCATGGGAGGTGACCCATCCATGGGAGGTGACCCATCCATAGGAGGTGACTCATCCATGGGGAGACCTATCCATGGTAGGTGACCCATCCATGAGATGTGACCCATCCATGGGGTGACCCATCCATGGGAGGTGACCCATCCATGGGAGGTGACCCATCCATGGGAGGTGACCCATCCATGGGAGGTGACCCATCCATGGGAGGTGACTTATCCATAGGGAGACCCATCCATGGGATGTGAACCAACCATGAGATGTGACTCATCCATGGGGAGACCTATCCATGGGAGGTGACCCATCCATGGGAGGTGACCCATCCATGGGAGGTGACCCATCTATGGGAAGTGACCCATCCATGGGATGTGACCCATCCATGGGAGGTGACCCATCCATGGGATGTGACCCATCCATGGGGAGACCCATCCATGGGAAGTGACCCATCCACGGGAGGAGACTCATCCATGGGAGGAGACTCGTCCATGGGGGTACCAACAATTCATGGGAGGTCACCCATACATGGGAGGAGACCCATCCATGGGAGGTGACCCATCCATGGGAGGAGACCCTTCCATGGGAGGTGACCCATCCATGGGAGGTTACTCGTCCATGGGGGTACCAACAATTCATCGGAGTTGACCCATCCATGGGAGGAGACCCATACATGGGAGGTGTCCCATCCATGGGAGGTGACCCATCCATGGGAGGTGACCCATCCATGGGGGGAGACATATCCATGGGAGGAGACCCATCCATAGGAGGTGACCCATCCATGAGAGGTGACCCATCCATGGGAGGTGACCCATCCATGAGAGGTGACCCATCCATGGGAGGTGACCCATCCATGGGAGGTGACTTATCCATGGGGTGACCCATCCATGGGAGGTGACTCATCCATGGGGAGACCCATCCATGGGAGGTGTCCCATCCATGGGAGGTGACCCATCCATGAGAGGTGACCCATCCATGGGAGGTGACTCATCCATTGGGAGACCCATCCATGGGAGTTGACTTATCCATGGGGAGACCCATCCATGGGATGTGACCCATCCATGGGAGGTGACCCATCCATGGGATGTGACCCATCCATGGGGAGACCCATCCATAGGAAGTGACCCATCCACGGGAGGAGACTCATCCATGGGAGGAGACTCGTCCATGGGGGTACCAACAATTCATGGGAGGTGACCCATCCATGGGAGGAGACCCATCCATGGGAGGTGACCCATCCATGGGAGGAGACCCATCCATGGGAGGTGACCCATCCATGGGAGGTGACCCATCCATGGGAGGAGACCCATCCATGGGAGGTGACCCATCCATGGGAGGAGACTCACTCATGGAAGGTGACTCGTCCATGGGGGTACCAACAATTCATCGGAGTTGATCCATCCATGGGAGGAGACCCATACATGGGAGGTGTCCCATCCATGGGAGGTGACCCATCCATGGGAGGATACATATCCATGGGAGGAGACCCATCCATGGGAGGTGACCCATCCATGGGAGGTGACTCATCCATGGGGAGACCCATCCATGGGAGGTGACCCATCCATGGGAGGTGACTTATCCATGGGGAGACCCATCCATGGGATGTGACCCATCCATGGGAGGTGACTCATCCATGGGGAGACCCATCCATTGGAGGTGACCCATCCATGGGAGGTGACCCATCCATGGGGAGACCCATCCATTGGAGGTGACCCATCCATGGGAGGTGTCTCATCCATGGGGAGACCCATCCATGGGAGGTGACCCATCCATGGGAGGTGACCCATCCATGGGAGGTGACCCATCCATGGGAGGTGACCCATCCATGGGAGGTGACTTATCCATGGGGAGACCCATCCATGGGATGTGACCCATCCATGGGAGGTGACTCATCCATGGGGAGACCCATCCATTGGAGGTGACCCATCCATGGGAGGTGACCCATCCATGGGGAGACCCATCCATGGGAGGTGACCCATCCATGGGAGGTGACCCAACCATGGGAGGTGACTTATCCATAGGGAGACCCATCCATGGGATGTGACCCAACCATGGGAGGTTGACTCATCCATGGGGAGACCCATCCATGGGAGGTGACCCATCCATGGGAGGTGACTCATCCATGGGGAGACCCATCCATCAGATGTGACCCATCCATGGGAGGTGACTCATCCATGGGGAGACCCATCCATGGGAGGTGACCCATCCATAGGATGTGACCCATCCATGGGAGGTGACCCATCCATGGGAGGAGACCCATCCATGGGAGGTGACTCATCCATGGGGAGACCCATCCATGGGATGTGACCCATCCATGAGAGGAGACCCATCCATGGTAGGTGACCCATCCATGGGAGGTGACGCATCCATGGGAGGTGACCCATCCATGGGAGGAGACTCACCCATGGGAGGTGACCCATCCATGGGGAGACCCATCCATGGGAGGTGACCTATCCATGGGAGGTGACCCATCCATGGGGAGACCCATCCATGGGAGGTTACCCATCCATGGGAGTTGACTTATCCATGGGGAGACCCATCCATGGGATGTGACCCATCCATGGGAGGTGACCCATCCATGGGATGTGACCCATCCATGGGGAGACCCATCCATGGGAAGTGACCCATCCACGGGAGGAGACTCATCCATGGGAGGAGACTCGTCCATGGGGGTACCAACAATTCATGGGAGGTGACCAATACATGGGAGGAGACCCATCCATGGGAGGTGACCCATCCATGGGAGGAGACCCTTCCATGGGAGGTGACCCATCCATGGGAGGTGACTCGTCCATGGGGGTACCAACAATTCATCGGAGTTGACCCATCCATGGGAGGAGACCCATACATGGGAGGTGTCCCATCCATGGGAGGTGACCCATCCATGGGAGGTGACCCATCCATGGGGGGAGATATATCCATGGGAGGAGACCCATCCATGGGAGGTGACCCATCCATGAGAGGTGACCCATCCATGGGAGGTGACCCATCCATGAGAGGTGACCCATCCATGGGAGGTGACCCATCCATGGGAGGTGACTTATCCATGGGGTGACCCATCCATGGGAGGTGACTCATCCATGGGGAGACCCATCCATGGGAGGTGACCCATCCATGGGAGGTGACCCATCCATGGGAGGTGACTTATCCATGCGGAGACCAATCCATGGGATGTGACCCATCCATGGGAGGTGACCCATCCATGGGAGGTGACCCATCCATGGGAGGTGACTCATCCATGGGGAGACCCATCCATGGGAGTTGACTTATCCATGGGGAGACCCATCCATGGGATGTGACCCATCCATGGGAGGTGACCCATCCATGGGATGTGACCCATCCATGGGGAGACCCATCCATAGGAAGTGACCCATCCACGGGAGGAGACTCATCCATGGGAGGAGACTCGTCCATGGGGGTACCAACAATTCATGGCAGGTGACCCATCCATGGGAGGAGACCCATCCATGGGAGGTGACCCATCCATGGGAGGAGACCCATCCATGGGAGGTGACCCATCCATGGGAGGAGACCCATCCATGGGAGGAGACCCATCCATGGGAGGTGACCCATCCATGGGAGGAGACTCACTCATGGAAGGTGACTCGTCCATGGGGGTACCAACAATTCATCGGAGTTGATCCATCCATGGGAGGAGACCCATACATGGGAGGTGTCCCATCCATGGGAGGTGACCCATCCATGGGAGGAGACATATCCATGAGAGGAGACCCATCCATGGGAGGTGACCCATCCATGGGAGGTGACTCATCCATGGGGAGACCCATCCATGGGAGGTGACCCATCCATGGGAGGTGACCCATCCATGGTAGGTGACCCATCCATGCGATGTGACCCATCCATGGGAGGTGACTTATCCATGGGAAGACCCATCCATGGGATGTGACCCATCCATGGGAGGTGACTCATCCATGGGGAGACCCATCCATTGGAGGTGACCCATCTATGGGAGGTGACCCATCCATGGGGAGACCTATCCATGGGGAGACCCATCCATTGGAGGTGACCCATCCATGGAAGGTGACCCATCCATGGGGAGACCCATCCATGGGAGGTGACCCATCCATGGGAGGTGACCCATCCATGGGAGGTGACTCATCCATGGGGAGACCCATCCATGGGAGGTGACCCATCCATGGGAGGTGACCCATCCATGGTAGGTGACCCATCCATGCGATGTGACCCATCCATGGGGTGACCCATCCATGGGAGGTGACATATCCATGGGGAGACCCATCCATGGGATGTGACCCATCCATGGGAGGTGACTCATCCATGGGGAGACCCATCCATGGGAGGTGACCCATCCATAGGATGTGACCCATCCATGGGAGGTGACTTATCCATGGGGTGACCCATCCATGGGAGGTGACTCATCCATGGGGAGACCCATCCATGGGAGGTGTCCCATCCATGGGAGGTGACCCATCCATGAGAGGTGACCCATCCATGGGAGGTGACTCATCCATGGGGAGACCCATCCATGGGAGTTGACTTATCCATGGGGAGACCCATCCATGGGATGTGACCCATCCATGGGAGGTGACCCATCCATGGGATGTGACCCATCCATGGGGAGACCCATCCATAGGAAGTGACCCATCCACGGGAGGAGACTCATCCATGGGAGGAGACTCGTCCATGGGGGTACCAACAATTCATGGGAGGTGACCCATCCATGGGAGGAGACCCATCCATGGGAGGTGACCCATCCATGGGAGGAGACCCATCCATGGGAGGTGACCCATCCATGGGAGGTGACCCATCCATGGGAGGAGACCCATCCATGGGAGGTGACCCATCCATGGGAGGAGACTCACTCATGGAAGGTGACTCGTCCATGGGGGTACCAACAATTCATCGGAGTTGATCCATCCATGGGAGGAGACCCATACATGGGAGGTGTCCCATCCATGGGAGGTGACCCATCCATGGGAGGATACATATCCATGGGAGGAGACCCATCCATGGGAGGTGACCCATCCATGGGAGGTGACTCATCCATGGGGAGACCCATCCATGGGAGGTGACCCATCCATGGGAGGTGACTTATCCATGGGGAGACCCATCCATGGGATGTGACCCATCCATGGGAGGTGACTCATCCATGGGGAGACCCATCCATTGGAGGTGACCCATCCATGGGAGGTGACCCATCCATGGGGAGACCCATCCATTGGAGGTGACCCATCCATGGGAGGTGTCTCATCCATGGGGAGACCCATCCATGGGAGGTGACTCATCCATGGGGAGACCCATCCATGGGAGGTGACTCGTCCATGGGAGGTGACCCATCCATGGGAGGTGACTTATCCATGGGGTGACCCATCCATGGGAGGTGACTCATCCATGGGGAGACCCATCCATGGGAGGTGACCCATCCATGGGAGGTGACTTATCCATGGGGAGACACATCCATGGGATGTGACCCATCCATGGGAGGTGACCCATCCATGGGAGGTGACCCATCCATAGGAGGTGACTCATCCATGGGGAGACCTATCCATGGTAGGTGACCCATCCATGAGATGTGACCCATCCATGGGGTGACCCATCCATGGGAGGTGACCCATCCATGGGAGGTGACCCATCCATGGGAGGTGACCCATCCATGGGAGGTGACCCATCCATGGGAGGTGACTTATCCATAGGGAGACCCATCCATGGGATGTGAACCAACCATGAGATGTGACTCATCCATGGGGAGACCTATCCATGGGAGGTGACCCATCCATGGGAGGTGACCCATCCATGGGAGGTGACCCATCTATGGGAAGTGACCCATCCATGGGATGTGACCCATCCATGGGAGGTGACCCATCCATGGGATGTGACCCATCCATGGGGAGACCCATCCATGGGAAGTGACCCATCCACGGGAGGAGACTCATCCATGGGAGGAGACTCGTCCATGGGGGTACCAACAATTCATGGGAGGTCACCCATACATGGGAGGAGACCCATCCATGGGAGGTGTCCCATCCATGGGAGGTGACCCATCCATGGGAGGTGACCCATCCATGGGGGGAGACATATCCATGGGAGGAGACCCATCCATAGGAGGTGACCCATCCATGAGAGGTGACCCATCCATGGGAGGTGACCCATCCATGAGAGGTGACCCATCCATGGGAGGTGACCCATCCATGGGAGGTGACTTATCCATGGGGTGACCCATCCATGGGAGGTGACTCATCCATGGGGAGACCCATCCATGGGAGGTGTCCCATCCATGGGAGGTGACCCATCCATGAGAGGTGACCCATCCATGGGAGGTGACTCATCCATTGGGAGACCCATCCATGGGAGTTGACTTATCCATGGGGAGACCCATCCATGGGATGTGACCCATCCATGGGAGGTGACCCATCCATGGGATGTGACCCATCCATGGGGAGACCCATCCATAGGAAGTGACCCATCCACGGGAGGAGACTCATCCATGGGAGGAGACTCGTCCATGGGGGTACCAACAATTCATGGGAGGTGACCCATCCATGGGAGGAGACCCATCCATGGGAGGTGACCCATCCATGGGAGGAGACCCATCCATGGGAGGTGACCCATCCATGGGAGGTGACCCATCCATGGGAGGAGACCCATCCATGGGAGGTGACCCATCCATGGGAGGAGACTCACTCATGGAAGGTGACTCGTCCATGGGGGTACCAACAATTCATCGGAGTTGATCCATCCATGGGAGGAGACCCATACATGGGAGGTGTCCCATCCATGGGAGGTGACCCATCCATGGGAGGATACATATCCATGGGAGGAGACCCATCCATGGGAGGTGACCCATCCATGGGAGGTGACTCATCCATGGGGAGACCCATCCATGGGAGGTGACCCATCCATGGGAGGTGACTTATCCATGGGGAGACCCATCCATGGGATGTGACCCATCCATGGGAGGTGACTCATCCATGGGGAGACCCATCCATTGGAGGTGACCCATCCATGGGAGGTGACCCATCCATGGGGAGACCCATCCATTGGAGGTGACCCATCCATGGGAGGTGTCTCATCCATGGGGAGACCCATCCATGGGAGGTGACCCATCCATGGGAGGTGACCCATCCATGGGAGGTGACCCATCCATGGGAGGTGACCCATCCATGGGAGGTGACTTATCCATGGGGAGACCCATCCATGGGATGTGACCCATCCATGGGAGGTGACTCATCCATGGGGAGACCCATCCATTGGAGGTGACCCATCCATGGGAGGTGACCCATCCATGGGGAGACCCATCCATGGGAGGTGACCCATCCATGGGAGGTGACCCAACCATGGGAGGTGACTTATCCATAGGGAGACCCATCCATGGGATGTGACCCAACCATGGGAGGTTGACTCATCCATGGGGAGACCCATCCATGGGAGGTGACCCATCCATGGGAGGTGACTCATCCATGGGGAGACCCATCCATCAGATGTGACCCATCCATGGGAGGTGACTCATCCATGGGGAGACCCATCCATGGGAGGTGACCCATCCATAGGATGTGACCCATCCATGGGAGGTGACCCATCCATGGGAGGAGACCCATCCATGGGAGGTGACTCATCCATGGGGAGACCCATCCATGGGATGTGACCCATCCATGAGAGGAGACCCATCCATGGTAGGTGACCCATCCATGGGAGGTGACGCATCCATGGGAGGTGACCCATCCATGGGAGGAGACTCACCCATGGGAGGTGACCCATCCATGGGGAGACCCATCCATGGGAGGTGACCTATCCATGGGAGGTGACCCATCCATGGGGAGACCCATCCATGGGAGGTTACCCATCCATGGGAGTTGACTTATCCATGGGGAGACCCATCCATGGGATGTGACCCATCCATGGGAGGTGACCCATCCATGGGATGTGACCCATCCATGGGGAGACCCATCCATGGGAAGTGACCCATCCACGGGAGGAGACTCATCCATGGGAGGAGACTCGTCCATGGGGGTACCAACAATTCATGGGAGGTGACCCATACATGGGAGGAGACCCATCCATGGGAGGTGACCCATCCATGGGAGGAGACCCTTCCATGGGAGGTGACCCATCCATGGGAGGTGACTCGTCCATGGGGGTACCAACAATTCATCGGAGTTGACCCATCCATGGGAGGAGACCCATACATGGGAGGTGTCCCATCCATGGGAGGTGACCCATCCATGGGAGGTGACCCATCCATGGGGGGAGATATATCCATGGGAGGAGACCCATCCATGGGAGGTGACCCATCCATGAGAGGTGACCCATCCATGGGAGGTGACCCATCCATGAGAGGTGACCCATCCATGGGAGGTGACCCATCCATGGGAGGTGACTTATCCATGGGGTGACCCATCCATGGGAGGTGACTCATCCATGGGGAGACCCATCCATGGGAGGTGACCCATCCATGGGAGGTGACCCATCCATGGGAGGTGACTTATCCATGCGGAGACCAATCCATGGGATGTGACCCATCCATGGGAGGTGACCCATCCATGGGAGGTGACCCATCCATGGGAGGTGACTCATCCATGGGGAGACCCATCCATGGGAGTTGACTTATCCATGGGGAGACCCATCCATGGGATGTGACCCATCCATGGGAGGTGACCCATCCATGGGATGTGACCCATCCATGGGGAGACCCATCCATAGGAAGTGACCCATCCACGGGAGGAGACTCATCCATGGGAGGAGACTCGTCCATGGGGGTACCAACAATTCATGGCAGGTGACCCATCCATGGGAGGAGACCCATCCATGGGAGGTGACCCATCCATGGGAGGAGACCCATCCATGGGAGGTGACCCATCCATGGGAGGAGACCCATCCATGGGAGGAGACCCATCCATGGGAGGTGACCCATCCATGGGAGGAGACTCACTCATGGAAGGTGACTCGTCCATGGGGGTACCAACAATTCATCGGAGTTGATCCATCCATGGGAGGAGACCCATACATGGGAGGTGTCCCATCCATGGGAGGTGACCCATCCATGGGAGGAGACATATCCATGAGAGGAGACCCATCCATGGGAGGTGACCCATCCATGGGAGGTGACTCATCCATGGGGAGACCCATCCATGGGAGGTGACCCATCCATGGGAGGTGACCCATCCATGGTAGGTGACCCATCCATGCGATGTGACCCATCCATGGGAGGTGACTTATCCATGGGAAGACCCATCCATGGGATGTGACCCATCCATGGGAGGTGACTCATCCATGGGGAGACCCATCCATTGGAGGTGACCCATCTATGGGAGGTGACCCATCCATGGGGAGACCTATCCATGGGGAGACCCATCCATTGGAGGTGACCCATCCATGGAAGGTGACCCATCCATGGGGAGACCCATCCATGGGAGGTGACCCATCCATGGGAGGTGACCCATCCATGGGAGGTGACTCATCCATGGGGAGACCCATCCATGGGAGGTGACCCATCCATGGGAGGTGACCCATCCATGGTAGGTGACCCATCCATGCGATGTGACCCATCCATGGGGTGACCCATCCATGGGAGGTGACATATCCATGGGGAGACCCATCCATGGGATGTGACCCATCCATGGGAGGTGACTCATCCATGGGGAGACCCATCCATGGGAGGTGACCCATCCATAGGATGTGACCCATCCATGGGAGGTGACCCATCCATGGGAGGAGACCCATCCATGGGAGGTGACTCATCCATGGGGAGACCCATCCATGGGATGTGACCCATCCATGGGAGGAGACCCATCCATGGAAGGTGACCCATCCATGGGAGGAGACCCATCCATGGGAGGTGACCCATCCATGGGATGTGACCCATCCATGGGAGGAGACCCATCCATGGGAGGAGACCCATCCATGGGAGGAGACCCATCCATGGGAGGTGACCCATCCATGGGAGGAGACTCACTCATGGAAGGTGACCCATCCATGGGGAGACCCATCCATGGGAGGAGACCCATCCATGGGAGGTGACTCATTCATGGGAGGTGACTTATCCAAGGGGAGACCCATCCATGGGATGTGACCCATCCATGGGAGGTGACTCATCCATGGGGAGACCCATCCATGGGAGTTGACCCATCCATGGGAGGTGACCCATCCATGGTAGGTGACCCATCCATGGGATGTGACCCATCCATGGGGTGACCCATCCATGGGAGGTGACCCATGGCAGTCACAAAAATAATAAATCCAGCTCCGACTGGCCCATCCGTCAGGCATTCAGTCCCACCAAAAACTACCCACTCAGCTATTCTGTCTTGACCTTACCCAAGTGACAGTGACATATGTCTACTTGACGTTTCCAACGATGACACTCGCTAACAGATGGCGTTCGAGACCGAAAAGTTACTTCAATGTCACACGACGACTACTCGATCTCCGAAATATATAATAACTGAAATACGTGATTTTTTAAACTTTTTTCTATCCGTGACCAAAAAAAAATTGTTTTAAAGAAAATCTAGAATATCCTAGAAATTAAAGAAAATCTAGTTTTTAGGCTTATGCCTAAATACTAGATTTTCTTTAATTTCTAGGAAACATTTTCAAACACATATCCAAAATAAATAATCACCGAAGGAAAATATAGTTTTTTATCCGTGCCCAAACCAAAATTTACCTAGAGTAATTAGTATTCTCATAATAAATTAAATAAGATGTGAGACTTTACTTCTGTGCAAGATACGGTCGTGCGATATTCAATCTATTCCGTTAGTATTTGCGTCTAAAAGGCGATTCGTACATATTATATTTTCGGAGCGCACTCTTAAGAGGGCACTATACTATAATTGAGGCTCCCTGTTTAACGCATGCGATAACCCGCGCGCCATCTCGCTCGCGCTAGCGAGTGTCGTGCACAAAAATGAAGTTTTTTTTTTATTATGGCGAAAATAAAGTGTTTATCAAAAAACTGATTTTAGCATAAGAATAAATAGTTATTACCCACTTGTTTTAGTAAAATGTATCTCAAAACACCGTAGGGTTCCTGAAATTTCTTTCAAAACGTGTGCGAAACAAGGATTTTTCATTAAATAAAACTATCGAGGTTTTTTTTACATATCGTGTTTTCAACTTTACACAATAAAAGCAAAAATATAAAATTTTCATATTCCAAAATATTTAACTCGTAGAACCCGTAGATACTGAGTTATAGATCGATTTTGTTTGGCAAAATCACATATTACGCCTTCTTAAGTACTCAAGTGGATGCTGGTGCTCATGGCGTAATCTCTCTTAGTCGCCTTCTTGGCATACACAGGAGGAGTTGGAGGAGTCCTATTCTTACTATATTACATATTAGATTATTATTCTTTCTAATTTTATTTCATACTTATTTAGATATTCTTGGTTAGATACTATCATTGTGTAAAAGGTCTTAGGTTTGTGCAAGGTTTTATACATTGCCTTTGTTGTTACGTATTGTAAGTTTTATATGGAACATAACGCTTTTATTATAACGGCTTTTCATTGTTGTTGTGGAGCTTATCACAATGGAATTTGGGCTATGAAAAGATATAGCATACATAAAACCTGATTTTATGGGTGTGGTACACTTAACTGCTAATTATGTAGGTATGACGAGTTCCGCAGAAGAAGCAACTGCTACAGCTCTCAGAATTAGCAAGTTGAAGTGGCAATGGGCAGGCCATATAGCCGAAAACTGCTGGAGAATAAAGGTTCTCGAGTTGCGACCACGAAACGAACGGCGCCAGAATAGAAATGTTTTATTTTTTGACATGTTAATATTAATATTAGTAATAGTTAATATTAGTGTGAATTATTTTTGGAATGTAACTCCCCATCCCCATCAGGGAATTATTCAAAAAGCGATAAAGCTTCAAAGATTATAATCTAAAAAAAATACCCATTAAAATAGCGCAATGTTCAGGGAAACGGTTTCCACAGATGCATAGGCACTGCACAAAGTTTACTTCTGAGCTATCAAGCTAAAACAGACTCTATCACGGCATTGTAAAATTCAATATCTTGCAAAGAAACTAGGGTCTTGTCAAGCACACTCCACAGAGACAAGATGAGACGAGGAGAAAGATAAATATCATAATAGATCTGAACCTAGGAGGTTGTTTATGATTTCTCCAAGGCCAAGCTCTGTACTTCTATGATTAGTCTTGATAATAATCATATAATTACTATTTTTCTGAACGTTTTTAAGCCACGCCACGCCTTGATGTGTCCGGCCTGGGAATGAGGTTAAAGATTTTTTATTCATAAGAACAATAGAGTTCACTTATGAATAAGAATAGGTAGGTTAGTAGTAATTACAAACACAAAACATTTAGAACTACATAAAATAACATACAAGTGTTAGCGGAATCAAACGCAAAGATAAAGTAAGATAAGATAAGATTTAGTGTGCCCTGCAGGAAGGCTCTGATCACACGCTGTTGTTTTCCATAACTGTTTGAGAGCATAATCATATTTTTGTAATGCGAACTCATTGGTGCACGCTTATTGGGACTCGAACTTGGGACTACAAGATAAGACAGACCAGTGCTAGTACTAGACTAGAATCCTACTTAAAGTCCTGGATTCATCTCTATATTTATAAAAGGCAACGTCTGTTTGTCTAGTTAATCCTATTGGACGGGTTCCAAAGCGGTTTTCATTGTTATGTAAGAATTTGTCTCAAATTTGTAAAGAAAGATGTCATGAGGGTGGAGGCGAAGGAAAATGCTAGTTAGGTAATAATAATTGGTTCCAAAATGTGTACCCACGTAAAGAGGCATTATTCCAGTCTGTCGGTTATCTCATCGGTATATTATTATGTATGAATTATGTAAATAGAAGATCTCAACAGTGATAAAATGTCATGTTTGTGTGCTAACAATATTTCGGTAATTTTTGGGATACAAAATAATCAAGAAATTGATGTATTTTGTTTTGAAACTAGAGGAATAGAACAACTTTAGTCCAAATAGGGTTACCCTAAAAGAACAGCCGTCTATTACCGCGTAGCAGAACCCCAATTCTTAAAAGAGCTTAATTTACTCAATTTAGCCAAAATTATTGACTTTATACTAACATAACACCCAACAGTCACATACATATAGTCCTGATCCCACATTGATAAAGGATTCCCTGTGTCATGTGTATCAGGACCTATGAGCATAATAGTACAACCACACCCAGACCCGGAACAAATATTTGCAGAAACAAACGTAGCATGCAGGAATCGCACTCGCACCTCATTGCGTCTCAGACTACTCGCCCGCAAAGCTATCGAGGTTATCATAAAAAAAATAAGCTCTTTGTTACGTCAGTTTATTTAAAATGACGGTTCTGTTGGTACCTTTTGAGGCACGGACCCCGGAAGACCACAACAAAGTCTATTAATGTATATAGGCCCAATTTCAAAACACTGTTTGGATTTCAAGCAAAGTTAACAATTTAAAAACAGTGAGTTCAAAATGTTTACCTTCGAAAATCCAAATTAAAGTTTCTCTATTATTTAACTGCTTTACCATAAACTGAAATGAAAACAAACGATTAAAATATATATTGTTATAATTTAAAACAAAGACTCTTTTGTGATAAAGAGATTCTTGTTCCTTTGAAATACTGCAGTGGAAAGGATTCACTGCAGAGTTTCCAAGAAACGCAAATAAATCGTGAAACAAAATAACATTTGAAATTCAAAGCTCAGCTATCAAATCTCTCAATTCACATTTTCAGTGGTTGAGAAATAGGATAGTCTTCAATTCTGGTTTGTTATTGTGAAAGTATTTTATCACGGATATTCATTATATGCCATGGCATTCTCGGTCTAAGAATAGGACTCCTCCTGTGGATGTTGTAAAAGGCGACTAAGGGATTACGCTAGGGAATGGCAGCAGCATCCACCTGAGTACTTAATACCAAACTGCGATCACCAATCCACCTGCCAAGCGTGGTGATATTGGCAAATTCCCCCCAATGCACGCTATGCATGCTATGGGCGGAGGCCTCATTCAGCAGAAGACGACTAAACCGACTGATGAAGATTCATTATATTTTCGTCGCAGAGAAGTAGTGCTGAAATAGTGATCGAATATCGTTATATTCGATCACTATTTCAGAGTAACAATCACTATTCATTTTTTTCGTCTAAAAATAGGATGTTTCTAACCAAGTCAGTGTTAATTTTGTGGCCACCATGGTACGTCGCGAGTTACTATGTACAATACGCAATGAAATGGGTTGCATCATCGTCATCAACCGATAGACGTTTACTGAACGAGGGTTTCCCCTTAGAATGCAATAGGAGGATATGCCATAATCACCACGCTTGGCAGGCGGATTAGTCATCGCGGTATGTTCAGTACTCAGATGGATGCTGCTGCCCATCGCCTGATGTGTTTCTTATTCGACGTTTACGTACGGTATCCATGGGAGGAGACGGAGGGGTCTATTCTTAGGACGGACACACTACAGCACTTTCTTACATTATCATGCATAGAATGCTTAATCAAGCCAAGGTTGGAGTTCTTTGTCTCTAACACACCATAGTAAGGGGATTCCATGGGATTAAAGTAATGAAGTCTATCTCTTTTTTTATCTCCGATGGATGATTGAGACTAAACACAAACTTTAAAGTCGATTACCCAATCAAACGTCCGATAAAGTAGCTGTGACACCAATGAACCGCGTCGTAAAACCCCGGCGATAGGATACGAGGCCCCGCAAGTAGGTTACTGTGACGTCACCGATGACATTTACTCGCTACGTCACAGGGTACTACAATCTCAACAAAGTTGGCACAGTAGTGCCAGCTAGTAAGCTGTGATCCAGTTTCAAAAATATATTCACTGAATGAACATTAACTGTCTCTTAGATAGATAGATAGATTAACACTTCATTGATCACCACAAAGAAACAATAAATAAGTATTTTTACATAGAAAGGTAATACAATGGGTGGCCTTATCACTGAAAGCGATCTCTTCCAGGCAACCTTTGGATCGAACGAAATGAGCAACGCTATAATTAACTGCGGTGTACCTACAAAGCAAAACTAAAAAAAACAGCATTCTAAATTAATTCAAATACAGGTATAAGTAGTTATGATCTAGGCAATAGCTATATTGATTACTTAATACCTACCTAAGTATAATCTTAGCATATATATATTCACATAATAAACTAATACATATTATATACCAAGTTAACCGTACCAATAACAAAAATAATAAAAAGAATACCAATTACAAAAGCTTAAATAACGTTAGATGACAATAGGTAGTGCTTAGATCGGGTACGACCCAAAGCGGAGCTGAGATTTTTCGCCCCTATTTATAAACGTGCCGTGGTGTGTCCATCCTATGAATAGACCCCTCCGTCTCCTCTTGTGGATGTCGTAAACACTGACTAAGGGGTTATACCAGGGGTGGGCAGCAGCATCCACCTGAACATGAATACTGCAATCACCAATGCGCTTGCTAAGCGTGGTGATTATGGCAAATCCGCTCATTGGGGAGACTCATGGGGGACATGGGGAAGGTCTCGTCCAACGATATCTTCCTTAACAGACACGAGCATATAAAAATGCGCACCTAATTTTTGTAGTGGAAAAACTAATTGATACAAAAAATACGACTTTTTTTTATGATAGTCTTTCGTTGAAATTTATTTAATTTTATAAATATGTCACGTAAGCTCAGAAGGACCCTTTCCATTTATTTCCATGGAAGACATTGAATTTCAGTACTAAATCAAACCAATTTAGGCTTCGATTTTCCTACAGAGTGAGGTTTCGGTCCCTCCCCACATTTTATTTCATGTTTTACGATGTTTAGGTGGGTTTGACGGTTGATAGACATATTAAATGGACTGATCGCATAAAGAACCTTTCACAGTTCATATGTCGATCATAAAATGAATATTTCCTGCGAGTCGGAAGTTCGTTTGTGGCACGTAAAACATATATTACTGTTTTCCCATTATCTCTAAATTATGGTGTTGCTTTTCAGTAGTGGTTTTATTGTGACTCAGTTGACCTCTGGGTGACCGATCCTTGCTCGGAAAATTCGAAAAAAATTATTTTGGCCCAAAAAGAAACCTAGCTAGATCGATAGCCCTCAGAATTAGCAAGTTAAAGTGGCAATAGGCAGGTCATTTGTAGCTTGCAGAACTAACAATAGTTGGGTAATAAAGGTGGCGATCAACCGGACTCGATCGACCAAGAATATTATAAAGATCGTTGTGGAAGTCGGTGGATGGAGACGGCTCAGGACCTTTAGACGGGAGATGCCTGTGTCCAGCAGAGAACTTCTACAAGCTAGCTTGTGGATGAACTCGCTATAATTTATTATTTAAATTAATTTTATGAAAGTTCTGCCTATTACTGATAAAAAAACGGAATGTTCACACGAAACGTGCCAATAATCTAAGATGCCCTTGCGCGACTCAAGGTCCACTGGTAATTATTTTTATTGTAGAATGCTTTCACCGTGTCGGAATCCTTATTAGCTGCCGGCGGCTCTTAACGACCAATTGCCTTTATATTGCCTTCACATTGGCTCGATATTGCTGTATTGTCTTTACGACCCTGCTGGCATACAATCAGTGTAGTTCTTTTGGTTACTTGTTGCATTGTTTATTTACAAAAGTAGGTATCTATTAGAATTAGGTACCTATTTAAAGTGTCATAGAGTGTGCGGTATAAGAATCTCCTCATCAGTTTTTTGAAGAAGAACTTTTGTTCTAATGTACTTTCTGACCAGGTATAGTATAAATAAAATTACGTATAATTATTTGGTGTCTGTTTCAGTGTCACGCCAAATGGCGTCAGCTAAGCATAATTCTGAGTAGGTTACCTACTCAACCCTGGTTTTCAGCTAACCCCTGGTAGTGATATTACGTACTTCAGCAGATTGCACTTGCACTCGGAGTTTGAGGGTGTGTGGACATAACTATAAAAGAGAACCAGAAAAATTCCCTTGTTCAAAAATTTTACCCATTTTATTTAATGTAATCAGGCAATGTTTGTAAGAATTAAAAGACAGATGTGTAGAGAAATACTTAATGAGATACGTATAATAAAGGTTCGTACATAGAAAATAAAACACGTGGTGTAGCCTTAGGGTGTAGCGGGTAACATTTTTCCACAAAAGAGGAGAAATGTGTGGAAGCAAATCATTGTGCGAGGTAGAGCGGTAAGGATGTGTGCACTGAAATTCAACTCCACTAACAAAGGAAGTAAACATAAGGAAATCACAACAAGACAACATACATCAACACCCGGAATCAAACTCGATTATTCGCGTCACGGATCTAATTCGATTCATCCAACATCGACTCAGGCCAGATAAATTAAATCCCGGCGTGAACAATGTTGTGATCTTGATAAACACAGTCTTTGTTTGGGGGAAGTGATTTGCTTCTGGTCTCGTCAGATAACTGCGTGCTGTCTCAATTATAGCATCAGCATAATTAACTATAAGGACATTTATTTATTTAAGAAGGCGTAATATGTGATTTTGCCCAACAAAATCGATCTAGAACTCAGTACCTACGGGTTCTACGAGTTAAATATTTTAGAATATGAAAATATTATATTTTTGCATTTATTGTGTAAAGTTGAAAACACGATAAGTGAATAAAACCTCGATAGTTTTATTTAATGAAAAATCCTTATTATCCTCCTTTCTTATGCTAAAATCAGTTTTTTGATAAACACTTTATTTTTGCCATAATAAACAAAAAACTTCATTTTTGTGCACGACACTCGCTGGCGCGAGCGAGATGGCGCGCGGGTTATCGCGTGCGTTAAAGAGGGAGCCTTCACTGTAGTATAGTGCCCCTTTAAGCAATGCGAGTCATCGTCATCATCATCAGCCGTTGGAAGTCCGCTGCTGGATGCGGATGCATATAATGATGTAGCAAGACCATGATCAACCAGTTTACCACGCTTGGCAGCCAGATTGGTTACCGCAGTATTGAAGTACTCAGGTGGATTCCACTGTCCTTTCCTCGATGTAATCCCTCAGTTGGCTGTTACGACATCCATGCATGTATAGATGGAGGGGTATATTCTTTAAGCTGGATATATACCACGACATGTGACAACAATGTGAGTAGGTACATTGGACTAAAATGAGACCACATATAGGTACATCGCTGTTATATAAGTCGCGCGTTGGGCTATGGAGAGAGCTTTGCTATGAGTTTCTCTTTGTTATAGAATACAAAATGAGGAAATCCATGGAAGAACCAAGATCACCGACATAGTTCTCAGAATAAGAAAATTGAAGTGGCAATGGGCAGGTCATATAGCTCGCAGAACTGACAACTGTTGGGGGATTAAGGTTCTCGATTGGCTACCACAAACCGGACGACGCAGTGGAGGAAGGCCCTCCACTCGATGTACTAAAGACATTATAAACATCACAGGAAGTCGGTGGATGGAGGCGGCTCAAAACCTTTCATCGTGGGATTCTAGGGGGGAGGCCTATGTCTAGCAATGGACTTCTACAGGCTAATGATGATCCCTTGCAGCTGTCAAGGTTTTTGTTAGGATTTACGTCTTTTTTACGAACTCAATGGATATGATAAGCTGCCTGTCTATATCAGCTTCAATGATTTCCTTTACCATGGTCCTTTCATGAGATCTTAATGTTTTCAAAAGAGTATTTGAATTATTTTAGAATTTGTAAGGGACGGAGCACTTTACTGAGCAAACATCTCACGAAGCGGGTTTGTTGAATCCACATTCTCAATATGAACCCCTTTCAATCCCATGTGACTGAAAAACATTAATTCAGCTCAAGAGCTGACAATGCGTGAGGGTTATAAGCACCAAAGGTGACTTAAATTTTGTATAAATTAACCTTTTCTTTGAAAGTTCATCATACACACTCATAGAACCCATCCTTTTCTATTAATATAATAAGGCCTCTAACACGTTAACAGATGGTTGAACGACTGTTTAGCCTAACCAATTCTTTTTGACAGATGCTTTCATAGATTATTATTACCTTGACCAATGGTTACGGTAAACGTCCGTTTATTTTTCCGTGAACTTGGGCCTTAATGTCATAGTTTTGATGTTTGTATGTTTGTTTACGTCTCAATCAATAAAGTACCTAATCTTTATTTCAATTTAAAAATCTAACTGGCCTCAGTACGTTTGTGAAAAAAAATGAAACAAGGGAAATTTCATAAATTTTCCTTTTAGCAACAAACTGTTATGAAAATATGATGTCAAGTGACGAAGAAATATGTTTTTTAATTACTTCGCATTCGTGATGTAAAATTATGTGTTATTCTCGGATGGCAATTCCACTCTGTTCGTTCATACGCCAAAATATTTCGGGTGTAATTGATCGCTTATATATGGCCCTAGACACTTGTGGATTGTATAACAATATACTATAACATCAACTCAATACGCAAGTTCTCCCATAAAGGTACATAAAATGGTTTTCCCTCATTCTTGCTGGACAGCATACCCATCGAGACTTGTTCGTTTTGCAGCAAAAAGTAAAGAACGTTGATTGAAACCCGAAACAAACTGAATCGGAATTTTCAATCTATCCATTTCGCTCATGCACTTTCTTTTTACATACTGCTAGAGTAGTTCAGTACTACTATGAATGATGTCAGAATTCTGCAGCAGAAAACCACAAAATGTATATCAACCTACTTCGAACTGCTGAGACGCTACCAAACATTATCATTATCACTACACGTTGTGACAAAGAGTCAGGCCCAGTTTGGTTAGTAGTAGAACTTCTTGTGAAAGAGTTCGTCCAGGTTACTACCACCGTACCTATTTCTGCCGCCAAGCAGTAGTGTTCGCATTGCTGTGTTTCGGTTTGAAGGGTGCGGGTGCCGGTGAAATTACAGGCACATGAGACGTTTCATCTTTATGTCTCAGGGTCGGCAGCGCGCGTGTGATGCCTTTTGTGTTGCAGGCGTCCATAGGCTACGGTAACTGCTTTCCAACATGTAGGCCGTAAGCTTGTTTGGTTGCCAAGTAGTATAAAAAAAATAGGCCCTGGCTGAGGGGTGGCCCAGAAGATACACCAGAGGGCTTGGTAGACTGGTAACCAGGTGAATGGATGATACTGTTGCCGAACATTGGAAAGAGCTGGATGAAAAAGACCCAGAACTGACTGGAGTTACGTTTGAGGGAGGATGTTTATGCCCAGCAGTGGGTTATTATGAGCTGACAATAAAGATGATGATGATGATTGTGACAATGAGGTTTAATTTATTTTTATTTTAGTTGTTATTTACTTTTAAGTATGAATCATCATCATCAGCTGCCGTGAGATGTCCAATGCTGGACAAGGCCTCCCCCATAAAATACAATAGGGAGAAAATCCACAATCACCACGCTTGGTAGGCAGATTAGTGATCGCAGTATTCATGTTTAGTACCCGGTGGATGTTGCTGGCCAGACCCTGGTTTAAGCCCACATCACGACACCACGGGACGGTCCATGGGGTTCCACTCATAGGCCGGACACGTAACGGCATCCGGACACACCACGGCTACTATGAAATTAATAGACTATAAATATGTGTTTTATAGTAAAATGCCTCCCGTGCGGTACTTTTCGTGAAAGAAGCTGTATACAATCAGTCAAAGCTAAGGGGTACGTAGTTCATGATAGTTTTCGAAAACTGCTTATCAACTCACATGCCTATAGCTTCTTTTAGCTCACAATCAAACTATAGGCAAATGTCGAGCTAAACATACCACCCACTTGTAAGAGAATTACGTCAATACGTGTCGCGCGGTGTTGATGTGGCCAAGGCCACATCTAACCTAACCTTTAGCTTTATAAAGCCCTCCATACATCAGCTTCATTAACCACGTTAAGTATTATAAATATCGATTTGTTCTATTTTACTTGTGATTTTGATTATTATTAAGATGTACGCTGCCGTCCTTATTTTATAACTTAACGTATAATTTACTACGTACTTACACCATTCTTCCAATCTTATAGTTTTTTTCCATCCAAAGGTTGTCTGGAAAAAACCTAGTCACTTTTAAGTATTAAGACCAGCAGATTGATTAAGATTGCACTAATCATTATTATGTTAGTTATTTCTTTTTTCTATTCTAATATTACTATTAGGTGGGTATATTCCTGTCTTTTAAGGTAATGCCAAAGAATAAAATTGAATTTAACGAATCCTATTTGTAAATAATTTTATTAGGTAGTGATCATAACCCCTTAGATTATTTATTTGGCACGAAATTATACCTTCTGAGAACCCTAACCACCTGAACACAAATTGCTACTTGATTTAAGATAGACATTAGGTTCGTCCCCAGACACCGTATGCCAATAGTCAGTTGTTGAACTATGAAGAAAATGTTTATTCTACAAACGTGCTGTTTTATCCATTTAAATTGAGATTTATAAGAGCAAATGCATCTTCTAAATCCGTGATGAAAATATATTTCTCTGTGCAATGTTTCTTTATTTTATGGCCAGTGTTGACCAAGGCGGAGCGTAAACGTTTGTTTAAAACTCGGGCAATTAAATAGTTTGTTCATGACGTAATGCCATTTTGACACAATTCTCCACATCTCTAATGGGAAAGACTAGTGGGAATGAATCAAATGATTATGTGTTTTCTTCAGTGTTCTAGAAAAATGTATTAGATAGAAGGTAGTTATTGTACGTTAACACATAACAGAGTATTCATTATAAGTTATTTATCCAACTATTGCCAAGGGAGCCCTTAATTGGAACTAGATATCAGGCCGAAAACAACTCCCAAGACGCTGAGCAGTCATTGAACTATCCGACAGTATGTTTATCCTACATCATAACTTGAGTAGCCTTCGTAACTTTCAGAATTAACTCACAGAATGAATCATTAACTTAATTAATCTAATTAGTTAAATTAATTTAGAATAGAATATAATTGGAAGTAAATACTATATTGCACACCTTAAGATAATCAAGAAATACACAAAAGTGAACATGATAATTATAATTAATAAAAAAAAAAAAAAAAAAAAAAATATTGGGTAGGTACGTACAAGGTACGTAGTATAAAAAATCCTTGACAATGCATCGTCTAAACATTTTTCACACGTCTACTTTCAGTTTACAAGCATTCTATTCGGACTCTCCGTTGCATCACCAAATTCATATCGATGAAATGTTTATTTCTTAGACGAATAGGTAACGTAGTGGGACCTAACAAACATACAGCTCCCTGATGTTACTGTAGCACATAATAGACCGAAGAAGCTGTTCGCCAAGAATGATTTTAGATTGATTTAGATGATTAGTTTATTTAAATCGGTTTTGTGGATCTCTGGATGGTATACTGTACGCATTTACAGTAGACAATAATGGCGCTGCACAAATAAGAATTTAAACGTCGCTCTATAGTCAATTATAGGTATGCAAAAGCAAAAGCCGGGGCCTATAAGTTATGATATCAAAGTGATACCACTCCCCAAATCCATCATACGATTAGAAAATAAAATTGGTTGTCGTACACTTGTAACTCAAGAAAAATGATACGTTGATATCATTTTTGTAGTCCAATATTTTGATGGCTCCATAAATCAAACCAAGCCTTAGCTTGAACACTTCCTATTTTGGTTGTGTTTGTTTGTGAAAAGGGTGATGTATGACTAGCTTTAACGCAGAAATACGTGTATTTTATTGCGTAGAAAATGTACGACTTATTTACGATTGTAAGCTCACGGCTTCTCTAGCGTTGTGTGGGGATAAGAGCTCTGATTCTCGTACTGAACATTCAATTTGCAATCTCATCTCATCTCAGTCAACTGTCAAGTCTGTCACTGCTTGCGTAGACGTAGTAACTATTACTTAATTATCTTTCTCGCTCTAACTAACGCCTTCCTGAACGACCTGAAAGTTTCCTAAAAGGTTGATGATTAATCGAAAAATGACTGAGATGAGATATTATGAGTTGTAAGTGTCATAATGGGAAGTTTTCAGGAAGGCAATAAAAAAGAAAAAATAGTTCTTAAAATTCCGGTAGATGGCGGTGATTCGACATGCTTGTGTCTTACTGAAGATTTTGCAAAAGCACCACAGAGAACAAATTCTCTTTGTTTTCTCTTATTTTCCTTCATGTTTCGCGTTGCAATTCCGAAGCTCGTTTTTCAAGTATAATTTACTAAGAAAACTTTACGTACATACTTACTTTACTTCACCAACGAACAGCATGAGCGACAGAAGAAATGGCGAAGTCAGTGACACTGACAGTTGGTGGCTGACCGACAAAATTTAGACAACCATATCTGGCTGCGCCATCTATGCATGGATTTAGAACTATTTTCTTTTTGCTGTCAGAAAACTTCCTATTACGAGAATTGCCTTCAAGAAATCGTAGGCATCTCAATCCAGATCATAATACATTATTTGTGTACCAAATTTAATCAAAATCAGTTGAGCCTGTAAGCCATAGGTCACAAGTCTTCCAATTATCAAATTTTGGTCGGAGCACTAAAAAGAATTACATAGTTTTAAATAACTTTATTTTAATCGAATAACACAATTTGCAACATACTTCGCTAAGATCAAAGGAACTCGAAATATTTTTGATCGTGGATAACTTGTAGGTAGATAAGTAGGTACTCAATAACAATATCACAAAACATTGGTTACACCAGAAAGAGATCATATTTGTAAACTTATAGTTAAAATTAAAAACAGTTTTTTCGAACTTACCGATAAAATATACCTATAGTATATTTTATGAACTTAAGTTAATAAATAACATTTTTTGAACTGACAGATAAATAGCATAGTTTTCATAAACACATTCCCAACCTATCGCAGTTCCACTGTTGGACAGGTCTCTTCCATGGCACGCCACTGAGCCGGGTCTTTGGAGCACCCTGCGATAGGTGACGTGAAGTGACGTGCAGTGCAGCGCCGCTCTAATGCGGTCAGACCTTTACTTCACGTCTCAATTCTACAAAATTCTAAGAGCCTTAAAAATAACCTAATTATAAGGCTAAGATTACATTGCTAAATTAATAGTGCCGCTTTCAGATAAAAAAATAGGTCAATGATAACTGACTACTAATAATGGCAAATTAATTATATAACGACTGATATTTGTAGTAAGATGATTCAATTCCATGTGCTAGGATTTGGGTTTTATGCTACTTTGCAATGTGATCCAAGCCTTAACCCATCTAAAACTAAATAATGAGTATTTTTCATCATGCGATGCTAATACAATAATTGAATATATACCTACTTAACCTATTTAGTTTTTATAAGCGTAGTCAAAAGGTCCGTTATATATCAGCAATAAAGTCAGTTGAATAGCTGACAAGAAATGTTTCATAGAGAATCTATAAGAACTCTAAATTTACCACTAAGCTATATTAGTTTACGATTAGGGTAGGCATACTGTAGGTATTAGAAAGACAGAAGTATAAAAGTCGGTAAAAACACTACGGGGTCTAAATGTACCTAATACATTTTTAATAATTTATATAATTCTCACTAAGTATATCTTTCTTTGATTCGTACACGCGATTTTATATCTACATACGTATGTAATAAATTCATCTACACTTAAGACTAAAATTCGGAGGGTACTTTGTCACCCACGACGTAAATAACGATTAAATAAACTTTGACATGTTTTTGTTAGAATCGAATTTTCAATAGCAAGATAACTCTGAAGGTGAAACTAATTTTATAAATAAGTTTTTTTTTGTTAAAAATGATTTTTCAAACAAGCTGAAATTAGTGATCGAAACCGTGAGCTGATCACTGCCCCGATATGATATGAGCCCAAACACTGCCAGACTTTTATCATAGAGGAGTTCCGTTGACTACTTTCCGTCTTCATCATCAGATCAGCTCGCAGTCACCATAATAATGTATTGTCTTCGTAACTTGACATTTATGTAAAATTTAAGCTCATTTGGTTGGGTGGAATGCTTTAAAATTTAACTGCAAGTTTTGACCCAATAAAAGCTTTAGTAACGAAGTTTAAGTACTTTGAAAATTTGCTGACTTTTGAAATAACAGCCCCAAGAGTTTATTATTGGCTATGCCAAAATAGTGCTCATTTGATTTTTGGTCGATGACGGTTCTGGTCTTTGCTTTTTTTATCTTTGCTTAAATACAAAACATTATCTTCATCTTTTTATTATGACCTCTGCAGTAAGTTGCCCCAATTTTGCCAGTAATAAGTAGGTATATTATTTTGATAAAATTAGGTCAAGTCGTTAAAGTCTCAATTAAGTCATGTTCAAGTAAATTCAGTGACAGTTTTACTAAAATGTTTATAGACAATTTCCACCCATTTGAAAAGACACGCAATAAACTTATAATATTTAAATTCACTACCATTTGCGTTTTAAATAAGCTACACCGGAAAACTTCACGATAATACTCAAAAAATATTAGAAATTGAAATTAAATAAAAAATTAACGAACTCTCTTTTCGAAAAAGCGGTAAAATTCCAAAACATTATTTATGTATAGATGTCGCAGCTATTTTGACATAGCGAGAGAACCTAATTTCTTTTATTTTACTCCAAATTGTTTTGACAAAACCACAATAAAATTATATGATGTGCTTGGCACGACAACGCACTGATTAAAAGCTAGGGAGTTTCTGAATAACACTTTGGTTATTACATCTGATATCTGAAATGGTTAGACCGGGCCATTTGTAAGAAAGATATTTCATTAAATGTATATAAATTGTCTCACATTTCTACGGGTCTCTAAGGCATGATTCAATAAAACCTTTCACGCTATGACTAGAAAAAGGGATGGATAAAATACTATGTCTACCTATTCTAGTTATACATTATCTTCTATTTATTTCTTATATATGTTAATCTTATGTAATGACTAGTTATCTACAGAATTGTGACGTAGACCTCGTACGTGTATCCAGCTATTTTTTTTTATACACCCACATTCAGTCTTCAGTTTTCATAGCTTTTGTTATGGTTTTTCCGTTATCGTTGACAACACAACTGTTAAATCGATTCACTACATCCCTTACCTTGCCTTTACTTATAACGAGCTCTTTGTCGTATGTAGGGTTGATCAGATCTTTTCCATTTACAAGTTTTTTTGTTTCTTTAGTTGTTGAGGTGAAATTGGCGCTTTGTGATTTTCTGAACTCTCTCACAGCGATATCAATGTTGTTAATGAGATCTTTCGCGACAAATGTAGCTATCTCGTGCTTGATTCTTTCTTTCTCGCTCTGTAATTCTTGTGTCCTATTGTTATCTTTACAGTTCTGATCTGGGCTGTGACTGTGTGTGAGCGAGTGAGAAGCTGGGCTGTCAGGTCCTTGGAATGTGATGCTGGGGTTGTTCACGATGTAGGATTGAGTGTGGTTCGTTTGATCGTAGGATTGAATTTCTTGATTAACCGGTGTTTTTTCTCCTATCAGCCAGTATGTTGTCATTTTGCCTTTACCCTGTGAAGAATGACATCCGTTATCTTTCTATTATGCGAACACTTTGTGTTCATTTGGGATCGATCTGTAAACTAAAAATGCACAACCCCTTAGAAACGAAGCCCCAGGAAATTGTTCTCAACTCTTTTATTTAAATATTTGAAATTAGAATACACTCAACGCACTCTGTTCTAAATTCAAATATTTCAATATCAAATCCTTTATCAAAAATGTAATTTTGGTGCAATCAAGATCGCTCAAAGAATTGAGGTTGATTTAACATTACGTACGCCCTCTTTATTTTGTCAGTAATATGTGAGTAATTTTAGTTTAAACATGTCCATAAATAACAAAAAAAATCGGTAAAGCATTGTTAAATTTGTGTCTGTGTTTTAACTAACCTTCATAATTATTTCTCCTCTGCACTCCAATTCGAAGCAGTCATACAAGTCCAGCACTTCCTTGGTTTTCGGACTGACGTGTATTCTCAAGGCTTCTCCATGCGACTCCATTCTTGAAGCAGTGTTCACTGTGTCCCCAAATAAACAGTAGCGGGGCATTTTTAGGCCGACTACTCCGGCCACACAGGGACCTACAGAAGAAATTGGTGGTTATAGAGCATATCGCTTGGATCTTTGATCCACGGACACTCAATAGTCCCCTTGAAGCCATAGGAAAACCAAGAATACTCGTACGGAATAGCTGAATAACTTGGAGCCCTTACTCAGGGGGTTCAAGAATACTTCATACCTCTCATTCATATAAGTAGCAGGAAAATTTTAGGAATTAGGTACTTTGGAGTGAGTGTTATTTTGTCCCAGGGGTCCAAGAGGAATAATGAGTCCAATTGCTTGGTGGTAATTATTGTGTCAGTGGTCCAGTGATAAACAGAATCCGTCGTTCTTACTACACGTACCTAGGTAGGAACGTGTTAAGCAATACATAGGTAAAGCCAGATATTCACTGAAATATTTACCTATGTCTCATTTCAGTGTTCTAGAAACATTTATGAGTACATGCATAAACTAAATAGTTTAATCTAGTTAACTGAGCAAATATTTTCATCATGTTGAATTTGAGTTGAATAATTCAGAGGTTGGTAAAACTGCTGTAATTTTCAATTTAACTTTGTAGACTTTATATTAAAATATAGACCGAGTTAATCAAACTTCAATAATTTACTTTCCCGTGAATTCATTAGACAGTTTTCTATAAATAAGTTAGGTAATTTTCTACAAATCTACCTGGAAGTTGACTCGGAAAATTTGAACTTTTACTTCACTTATAATTGGATTTTTACCAGGAATTAAATTAAACATAAATCACAGAAGAAATAAAATGCTTCTCTGAAATATTTCAACGTTTTATTGCTATAGAAATACTATATTATTCTTTTAAATACTTAGTTTACCCGGGACCGAGCTTTGCTAGGAAAACTCGGAAGAACGCGTTTTCCCAGAGATGAAACCTAGCTAAATCGTTTTTTTGCTCCCAAAAACATATTTATCAAATATAATATTGTTCGTTTAATAGTACGGGATATAGATTTACAGTTCCTATTTCTTGCAGCATTTTTCCATAGCTAGACATTTTGTATAAGTCTGCGTCGAGTTCCAATTTGTGTTTTCCGAGATAGCGTAGAACTTGCATTCTTTATAAGCATGTCAGTATACCTGTATGCATGCCGATCCTCAACAGCAGTTTCTCTCCAGGTCGGTGTGGCACGGTCTTTACTCGTACTCCGTTGAGAAGTGCCAGAGACATTCGCGCTATCTCGGCAGCATGACGATTGCCATTACGCATTGGCAGGCCGGAGACGACCATGTACGCGTCTCCTATTGTTTCTACCTGTGAAGAAAACATAGAATTTTCTGTTAAATAGCCAAGCATTGAGCATACAGCGGAAATTATATGGTAAGTTTTTAGAAGGTAGGGATTTTGATATTGATTTTTACTGTTATGACTTATTACACATTTTATCACTTTTATTTATTCTTAATTAAAACGATGTATGTACCTATTTTCCTGAATTGACAAGTCGTAGTACGTAGCACTTTATTTAGTACTTATTATTTCATAATAATCTTGTTAATGAGTTACTTCTGTGCCAATAAATGATTCTATTATAATCTATTCTATTTGACTAACCCCCTACAATGCTATGGTGAAGTTTGTAGTAAAAGTGGCTGAAACTCAAAAAGGGCATTTCAACCTTTTTACTCACGAAAAATGCAAACATGCAAAGTGACGATCTGAAGGATGTACACATGTCTAAAGATGATATCTATTTGGATCACCATGTCCAAGCTACGGTAAAGCGCTTTGTCTCTTTCTAATGATAGTCAGGAATAAAGACAGCGTTATACCATCGTATCAGTATAAACTGGTTTTTACGAAAGATTATTCAAATTGTTCATCGAAAATGCAAGGTTTGCAAAAGGTCATGTTTATAATACATATTATATGAGCGGCCTTTTCAAGGGGTGGGACAAGATAATAGGCGGGCATACGTATCTACTTAATTCCATGTTATAATAAGGTAATAGGTAACTGCAGAATAAATAATGGTAGGTTCTATATCTATCGACAAAGGTAAAACGACGATCGCTAAAGGTTCTCGAGTGGCGACCACAAACCGGACGGTGCAGCTGAAGCCCTCCTCTTGATGGACTAAAGACATGATAAAGGTCGCAGCAAGACTGGATGGAAGTGCCTCCAGATCACTCATGGTATTCTAGGGGGAGGCCTATGTCCAGCAGTGGACTTCTACAGGCTGATGATGATAAGCTGCGTCAGATACAACACAAATTGGTGTCGCCTACAAAGTTAAAAAGCACAAGAAAAAAAAATTGTGTTACTACTTCATGTAAAGTGGAATTGTATTTTTTTCATCGTATGGTTTATCGTTGGATAGGTCTTTTAAAATAAATTAATTTTGGTAAGGTAGATCTATCAAAATCTGGGTTGACACTGACTGCTGATTTCGAAGACTGTGCGTGGGCCGACACGCGCTTGGCTGCTTTTTTATGTATGTTTTGAGATGTTTGGCTTCGCACGGCTTGTGTATTTGTCAGTTTTAATTATTTTTATTCGACTTCAAAAAAGGAGGAGGTTCTCAATTCAGTTGTATTTTTACAAATTCAATGCAATGTGCAATATTGTATCATTTTAATTTAATAGGATTTAAAACTTAGCCTGACCTAAGAATAGGACTCCTCCAACTACTCCGATGGATGTCGTAAAAGGCAATTAAGGACTGCTTGCGTCTGCCACCTTGTCACTGCCCCCCACAAAATTATGCCAATGCAAATCTTATTAGCTGACCTGTAATCAATAATAAGTTGGTACTAGAAACAAACAGTCCATGAAAAAGCGATCCTAAATGAGTGAATTACTTTTAAGCACCACATATTTGTCTCGGCTAGGGAATAAGAACTGTGAGCTGCGTTGCAATTAAGTTGAATTGCTCCCTTTGCTATACCTATCACAATATGTAGAAAGGGATAGTCAAAGTAGCTGAGCAGCTCAAGTTACCAAAAACACATACATATTGGAGCTCAAAATTAGCTACGGGACAAACAATTATATATTATTTTTTATGTAAAGGTAACATGAAGAATATTACAGCGTATCAAAAACAAACTATAATGACGACCTCTGTGGCGTGGCGGGCGAGTAGCCGGCTAAGATGCGAGAGGTTGCAGGTTCGATTCCCGCTGCGGGACAAATGTTTGTATGATCTGCAAATATTTTGTTCCGGGTCTGGATGTTGTGGTACCATGGTACTCGTAGTTCCTGATACCCACGACACAGGGAATCCTAGTGTGGGATCAGGTCCACGTATGTGACTGTTGGGTGTTATGTTATGTTTGTATGTCAAAAAATCTATCCAGAAATTATGAGTGACTATTTGGACACCTGCGTTCTGCTCAGTTTATTTTAATTGCTACGCCATTACGACTTATTATCTTATTATTATAGTCTAGGTTCTAGGGCCAAGTCTATTTTTATAAGTTTTACCAATAGGTAAACTAAAACAACATTTTCAACAAACAATAACCAACCTTATACACATCGAAGTTCTCAATAATAGAGTCGAAGCTAGTATAGAGGTCGTTCAGGAGATCTACCACCTCGAGCGGCGTGGACTCGGCCGAGAGCTGCGTGAAGCCGATGATGTCACTGAAGTAGATCGTCACTTGGTCGTATGTCTCTGCCATCACCGGCTGGCCCATTATGAGCTGGGAGGCCACGGACCTAGAAAATGATGGTAACTTGAAAATATTGTCATAATTTTCTTAAGCCCCAGAACGTGGAGATTACAGTTAGATTTTATTTACATTCCAGCAGGGATGCTGAAAACACAAACGTCCATTAGTTTTTAAGTTTATTATTTACAAACAAAAACACAAATCTTTTCTCTTTATAATATTATTGAAAATAGCGTATAATTTCACACCTTTGCTTTCCTCTGCTCGGACGCGTACAAATACCAGACCTTATTTCTACCCTTTGTCATTTAAATCAGTGTTAAATATTGTTCATAAATTATCACTAATGATGACACATTGCCAAAATCTCCATCGTTCCCACGACCCCTCTCGTTATTATCATGAAATACGAATTTATTTTGTCTTCCAAAATGTCAGTCACTATAACCAACTGGACGCGTTGTTTTAAGTCATGACCCTTTGATATTAATAATTCCCGACTCAAAATAAAGGTCCATTTACGAAAAGAAGATTGCAATTCTAGTTAGTGTAGCCCAAATTGAATTCCTGTTATTTTGCATCAGGTTTGATTATAGGGCCTCTTTTCACCGTGGTTTGCACAATCGCAGGAATACAGAAGTGTAACCCACGATAGATCCCCATCGATACGAATGGGGATACGAATCCCCATAGATTGTGCGATCCACAGTGAAAAGACCGATCGACCGATTGGTGAAGGACCACCAATTTCTCTCACATTTATTCCAAAACATTTTTGTCAAGCACTGTACCTAACAGCGCCACCGTCAAAGTTTTGTATGTTGGGTTGGACTAATTACCCATAATAAATAGAAGATCATAAATAAAAATGTTAGTATAATTCACTATCTTTACTTTCCAAAAGGGCCCCAAATTCAAACTCAGATTTAGGCCATGTTTTGTAATAATGCCGATATTGTTTATTGTTTATGACGCTGGCTGTACAGACAGACAAATTAAATCCGTAAAGATGACTGCGAAGTTTTTTTTAAATCGAGTCTTCTTAGCTTTAAACATGACTTAACTCTTAGAGTCAACTCCGACTATACCCCGATTCAAAATAAGCCTTACAAATTTCGACCGGCAACCGCAACCTCAAATGTCCAGCCCTCGTCGCCTCGTTTCAATCTCTGAAGCCTGCGGTCTATTAGCCGTCACTCGGTGTCAGCGAGCTTTGCGCAACATTTTTCCGTTTCGTAATAAGGGTAAACCTCGTATAAAGCTGGGTAAACTGACAGCGTTGACAACCTTTTATTTTAGAAAGAAACACTTTTATTTGATGTATATTCTTGGCTTTTATTCAGACGGATTATATTAAGCAATGGGGCATTGTCAAATTGTGAGTACTACAGTTAAAAATAAATAACTGAAGTATTAGATAGTTGTCGTGGTGTGTCCGGTCTATGATTTCAATAACAACTAATTTTATTAATTATAAAATAACAAAAAATATAACTAATATACCTATAATACAGGCTCTGCCTAGTTTAAGTATATCACATTATATTATAGTTAGTAACTATAATATAATGTGAGTAGGTAACTACCGTAGCCATTATCAATGATTACATTTGTTTAATGTATCTAATGTAATGTATACCATCATTTATGAACTTCTGATTAATAAATACATTATTATTACTAATAATGTGAGAATTAAATAAAGATAAATCTACAAATATAAAGTGTTTAACTTTTTGCCGAACAAATTTTCCATTTTTTTTTTTGTATTTTCTTACTTTTTTTTATTGACTTACTTGGGTAACAGCTGGTATAGCAGTTCCTCGCATTTTCTCTTTTCTTCCAAATAGTCTGAAGTGCGCTCCTCCACCAAAGCCTCCAGGTTGTTTGCATATTGTTCCACTTGCGTCAAAAGCATGTCCAGCCGGGTTGAGGTTTCGCAATCCCTAAGAGAACCAAACCTTGGTAAGATAGTTTCAAATAACTTTTTGGACAGACTAAGACAGTGGTTTTGTTCAGTAAATTTACTTGGTAAATTTCACTTGAGTGATAAGTTACTTACCTATTCATAATAAATTTTTAAACCTTTTATAGCATGGAAGAGTGTTTGATAGCTAAAATAGCTTTTTTCTTGTTTTGGTGTATGCCATTTTACATCAGGGAGAACAAAAAAAAGCTATTTTAATAAAAATAGGATTATTATAGATTATGAATAAGGGGGTTAGTATCTTATCACTCACTTGGTTAATTTAACTTCACGTAAATTCATAAGCCGTGTTATTAATTTGTGTCATGTACCCCGTTTTGAATGATTAATAAGCATTTGACGATTAGATGCTCCCAACGCTTTACCCCCTTTACCACTTGGGTTGTAAAGGGACCCCGATCTTACTATTATTAATCATGTTGATAGATACTTTCTCAGCGAAGGCACTCTACTATTTTTCCTTGTAAGAATTTCTAGAAGCTACAATGTTGAATTTAAGCAAAACCAATGTCGTAACTTTTATCTTACTTATTGATCCTCTGAATATTTTCCTTCAGTGCTGAGAAGTCGGGTCGGTCGTCGTCTGGTAGGGTCCAGGGTGGCTCACCAGTGAGAGACTGGCGTGGTGATGCTGACAAGGGAGAGGTGCCACGGTTCCGCATGTCTGCACTTCCTGTTAAAATAAAAATGGCATATATTTGTCTGCTTGGCCCAGCGGGTCAGATTTCTGTAGGCCATATGGACGCTCACTAACATGGTTCTCAAAGGTGTAATAGTAGATTGTATCATAAGGGAGCAAAATAATATTTTTACGGCGAGGGCGCCGTAAACGTTGGTAAATACCAGCCAGTATTTATTCAAAAATATTTTTGGTCAAACAGTAAGATGTTCCAAATTCAAAAAGTGCGCCGCAAAGTTCATTGCGGCGCACTTATTTGGGTTCGATATGTTCGAAATTCAAAAAGTGCGCGGCAAAGATAATTGCGGCGCACTTATAGAAGTTTCATACAGAAAACACCACCTTTGGGTACACTTAAAGGCGAACCAAGTCGTCCTTTTCGAATAGATGGGATGAAAAGGTTCTTGAATGGCAAAAACCGGATGACGCAGTAGAGGAAGGTCCCGATAAAGTCTTTATATAGGTTGCAAGAAGTTGATGGATATAAGCGGTTCAAGGCCGTTTGTCATGGCATTCTAGGGCCAGCAGTGGACTTTTACACGCTTATGGTGATGTGACGCTCATTTCAATGAACAATTTTATGTAGAAGAGCGTATGCACAATCCTTTTATATCACTAGTTCCAACGTTAGGTTCTTTTCAGAGCCACTTACTTCGTGGGCAGGGACACGAAAAGCATCAAGGCCCCGAGAAAAAAACAAGACTGATTTTTCAGTGGAAGCTCTACGGCTGCTCGTCAAACAGAGTCCGTTAGAGTCTGCTCCAATCTCAAAGGCCTACTCCATTTTGCCCCCCTTGATGTAGGTAATCATCATCAACATCCACAACCTTAATATCCCACTACTGGGTGTAAGCCAGCCCTTTATAACTCACAACAGTCTTAAACAGTAACTTTGTCTATGTACACTATTTAAGCACTGTCTTTTATGCGTTCAGAAACTAGCCACGACTTTCATGCGAATTCGATTATACCTATAGTTGTTTAACAAGGAAAAATAACTAAGCTGACTTAGTAGCTTTCTTGGCGTGAAAGCCTATTAATTTCCTATTCTTACGCCAAAACCTATTCCATGGGTAATTAGGGAGAACTTATCAGCAGCTTCGGTCATTGTCTAGTTAATTTTATGGAATCAGTTTGGGAGCCAACATTTATTATGACAAAACAGATAGAAAACTCAACTAAACACAATCGACCTTATAACAAAACGAGGTCTAAATCTGAATTTAGTCCATGCGTACTAGTCTAGGCTTACATATCGACAAGAGGCATATATACGATTTTATACGATTATACGATTACGGTTTTAATACGAAAGCAGATGGTTTGTTTTCCGAAAAATATTGATATTTTTTTGATATATTGATGACAATACAATATTATGGTAACGGCGAGCTGATTTGATGATGGGAACGGAAGGTGGACAATGTAACTCCTCGATGTTTTATAGTAGCCTGGTAGTGTTTGGGCTCATTTATTATATTTTTTTTTGTTTCGATCAATAATTTAATAAGTTCTTGTTTTTATTATGGTGACGGCGAGCTGATTTGATGATGGAAACGGAAGGTGGGCAATGTAACTCCTCGATGTTTTATAGTAGCCTGGCAGTGTTTGGGCTCATTTATTATGTTTTTTTTTGTTCCGATCATTAATTCAATAAAAGCTTGTTTTGAAAAGAACATTGTTCAACAATTTTATTACAAAATAAATGAAATAATATATATTTTATACATATAAATATATATATATGTATATTTTGTACGTAAACATATATACATATTATACATAATAGTATCTGTTCACTCGTGTTCTACCTATATCACCTGCTGTCCTTTTCTGATAAATCGTAGTAGAATCATTATGATTTATGACATAATTTTTTTATATTCGTAGAAGGCAACATGTATTTGTAAGGAAGATTTATTTGAAACACTTTCAAAATTTAATATTTAGAACGATATAAAAGGGACACATTCTGAAAAGTACGTCTGATTTTGAACAGTCTCGCCAATTGAAAGCTTACAACGGTTCCTCGAAAAGCTTTCAAATAGTTATACGAGGAAAATTGTGTAGCAAATGAAATCTCATATATCTTTCATAGAAAGAATTTCATATTTATAGAGTGTGTACATGCTAGGTAGTATACCAATTTATTTGTTTGCATTAATGATAACAGATGTTTCTTATAAACATTTACAATCAATTCCACAAGCATAAATCATTTCTATTCATAAACATATATAAAATACTAGGTATACTAGGTGTATAATCATTATATCATCATTAGCCTTTAGACATCCACTGCTGGACGAAGCCTCCCTCATGAAAAACAATGTAGGGAATTGCTCTTGGCAGGCAGGTTGGTGATCTCAGTAGTCATGTGGAGTACTCAAGTGGATGCTGCTGCTTGTCCCCTGGTAAATTCAGTTTTTGGCTTTTATGATGTCCATGGGAGGAGATGGAGGGGTCTATTCTTAGGAAAACACGCCATGGTAAGTTAAATCATATTAAATTTTCTAAGTTTTTTCTTTCCGTCTGGCTGTAGTTTCCATTTAATTTAAAAACTACAACTCAGATCTTCATCATTTATTTTGTCCATATAATAAGACTTATCGAGGTACGATGTTATCTAGATTTTCGAAACATTTAACCACAAAAAGTTTAGAGACTTGAAGCGTAATTGAGACGACAAGTTCGACTATGTGTTCATGTGAAACTTAAACCCAAATCACTACTCTGTCGCAGGACTTTATGGCCCTTCGCTATTCCATAAACCCTACCCTGTTATTCTATTCTATCTTATACTAACATAAATGCGAAAGTTTGTATCTTTGTTTGTTGTTTAATTATGGCTGAAACGATTTTGATTAAATTTAGTATACAGAATAGCATAATATGATCTAGATTTTTATAATCATCATTAACATCATCATCATCAGCCTATAAAATTGTACTGCTGGGCATAGGCCTGTCTCATATAGTGTCATGATGAACGGTTTTTAAGTTTTTATTTAGCTGGCCATATTCATTAATTTGAAAAAGTTATCTCTATTAGTTGTGATCTTATAGCATCTTTGAAATGAGTTAGCGGACAACTGTTCAGTCTGATTACTCGCTGAGCTTGTGAGAGATTAGATTACTTGCGCCAAATAACATCGATCACGATCCCAAACTAATAAGAGGCATCGGTCCAGTGAGCGGAAGATCAAAGGTCTATTAAAACGAGGATTCATTCATTTAGTTGTACCTATGAGGCGTCTGATCAGGGGGCCAATTTTCATATTGTAGACAAAATATCAATTTCCATGTGTCCAAGTTCGGTCAAATATGGCAGATTTTGTTAGTAGTAGAACTTCTTGTGAAAGAGTTCGTCCGGGGTAGTACTACCACCGTACCTATTTCTGCCGCCAAGCAGTAGTACTCGCATTGATGTTTTAAAATCATGCCGGATTGCCAATACCTGATATGTTTTTTTTAATAACAACACTACAGTCGCATACGTTGCCTTGATCCCACAATAGGATTCCCTGTGTCGTGGATATCAGAAACTATAAGTACCATGGTACCATAACACCCAGACCCGGAACAAGTATTTGCAGATCATATAAACATTTGTCCCGCAGCGAGAATCGAACCTCTTGCATCACAACCGGCTAGTCGCTCGCCACAACAGGTCGCCAATGCAGGCATTAGTATCACGGCCTATTCAAAGAGCTCACGTTTGAATTTGTCTTCAAGCACAGCAGCACAGTAGTCGCAAGCCAGGGTGCAGTGTGGACGCCTCATCTCCAGCAGGGGACTGACTGCACGCCGAGGACTTGGCGTGTCCGCCTCGCCTGGCGGTACCAGAGACATTGATCTGCAATAAACACGGCTCATTACTTACAAACATACATACATAAACACATAACCATTTCCTGGAGGGGTAGGCAGTGACCATGGATTTCCATTTGTCATTAATTCTCATCACATCGTTCATACATGCTTGTTGGTTTAGGGTATTCTGGACCTGTTCTTTCTCCAAAATTCCCACGGTCTTCCTCTTCCATCTCATAAAACCCAAGTTTATTACCTTACTAGTTGCGCCTTGCTGTTTCACCCACGTGAACAATGATGAAAAATGATGATGATGAAAAGTATCCTATGTGTTAATCCAGGGAGATATCTCTATTCCAATATCACTTAAATCCATTCAGCCGTTTGAGCATGATGAAGTGTAATTTCAATTTTATTGATAAAGTCACCCTTTCAAAGAACTAATCAAATCAAAAGAATTTTATTCATTGTAACCACAAGGATCATTTTGAATAGTCATATACACATTACTCCTGATTAATTATTCCAACGCGACCAAGCCTAGAAGAATCAGGCAACAAACACCGCTTGGCTTACATAAATGATCCGTCTTACCACTAGGTGAGAAGCGCCTGTGTGGTGCCTCGGAGCAAGGAGTTGCTGATACAATTAGTAAATGAGAATTTAAAAACCTTAACAGGGTAGTCAAAAGTAAATAGTAATCAGCAAAAGTAGGACCACGCAAAAAGGGCCCACTGGCGGCCTAGTTGCGGAAAAGACTCTGCTACAAGTACAAGTACCTTTCAAGGAACAAAGTAATGGTGCTGAGAAAAATCACTGAATCAGGTATAGCTGTGTATTGATTGATTAAACCCAGCTCCACTCCACTTCGTTTTAGTGGACAAGCGCAATTAATAATAGAGATTTTATTTATCATGACTCATTATTTATCATCCTATAAATTCATCCTACTAATATTATAAACGCGAAAGTTTGTGAGTATGGATGGATGTTTGTTACTCTTTCACGTAAAAACTACTGAATGGATTTGAGTGAAATTTGGAATGGAGATACTTTACGCCCTGGATTAACACATAGGCTACTTTTCATCATCATCATCATCATCAATTTTCATCAGTATTCACGCGGGTGAAACCGCGGGGCGCAACTATTATCATATAATATTATCATATAAATTCTATACACGGTTATAAACAAAAAATAACTCAATTTTAATCTGGAGCTTCTACCATCATCATCAACCTAAAGTCCACTTCTGGACTTTAGGTCTCCTAGAATGCCAACAACGAACGGTCTTGAGCCGCCTCCATCCACTGACTTCCTGCGACGTTTATAATGTCTTTAGTCCATCGAGTGGAGGGCCTTCCTCTACCGCGTCGTCCGATTTGTGGTCGCCACTCGAGAACCTTTACCTTCCAACGGTTATCAGTTCTTCGAGCTATAATATGACCTGCTACTTCAACTTGCTAATTCTGAGAGCTATGTCGATGACCTTGGTTCTTTCACGGATTTCCTCATTTCGGATTCTACACGTAGTTAAACTCCTGGCATAGCTGTCTCCATAGCCCTCTAGAGCTTTAGTCCAGTAAATTTTAAATCATCAAGCAGAATTAAATTATGTTAGGAAATGGGAAAAGGTGAGACACTAATTTATGTTATGAACCCGGCAATAAGATTCTCCAATTACTCTCAATGGGTCCATAATGAGACCTTACAGTGTAAACGTTGTAATTTTCAGGTTCGATACCTAACGGTTAATGAAACGTAGATATATTAATCGATAAGGTGAATAATTTGTTGGTATAAATTTAGTAATAATTGAGCTCTTTAAGAGTACTACCACACCAGTTTTTAACAAGGGTGTCGGTGAAATTGCATATGAGACTTTTCATAGCGTAGCAGGCACATTGTAATGCCAAGTTGGGCACGGACTCGATAATGTGATCTGTTTGCTAATGCATTGTTACATAGGCAGAGGTTACCACTTTACAACTTCAAATGGGCCATTTACATGGTAACTTAAAGAAAGAGAGAAAAAAGATTTTGTTATTCCTATTTCTTATCTCTTTACCATCAACACACAAAAATTTGGTTAACGAACAACTTCAGTTAACGAAGAGACACCAATCTGTCAATCGAACATCACGTGGTTCACGTGTCATCGATCTTAAGCATAGTGGGATGGGGGTGAGGGGTTTTGGGGACATCCTGACGATGTTATGCTTATCTGTTTCCAATGATATTAAATTGAATAGGATTTGAATCATTTATTTAACGCTCGGTACTAGTAGACAACTAAACAAATTGTAAGTAGCTGTTTCTTGAAAGTTCTCCTTTTTCTACATTTCCTTATTCAAGAAAATAAGGAGCTTTCTGTTGTTGTTACGAAGTATATTGGAAATTTCCTGTGTTGCAATAGGTACACCGTAGTTAGGGCACGCGCTTCGAAATTCACAGCTTTAGCTTTAAGCGAAGACTACTTTCAACGTTGACTGAAACATGTTCCTATGATAAATTTGTATACAGGGTATAATATATATTGAACTTTAAAGTGTACCCTTGGCCTTCAGAAGTCCACTGCTGGACATAGGCCTCTCTCACAGAATGTCACGAGCAGCATGTTCCCCATATTGGGGGGAGGTTGCCATAATCACCACGCTTGACAGGCGGTAATCAGTAGTTTTTATCATACGTATAATTTTATTACAATCAAATAAAGCTACCATTTCTTTTGAGGAGTCAGTAGGAAATATTTGCTTCCTGGGGGCTTGGCCCCGATCCGCGACGGCCAAACTGTCGAAACTGTCGAAGTTATCAGAACAAAAATATCAAAGATGTCAGTCTTAGACGTAGGCTTGTGTCCCAACGGAGTACATTTCTCCGTGTTCCATTTAATTTAAGTAGAGGCTAACCGGATTACAAGTGTCTATTTCGAGTACCTACGTAACTTTTTTTCGGGAGGGTTGAAAACACCATTGTTGGAGCGAGACTTTTCTCAAACTCATAATACGAAAATACGTGGGCCCTTGTAAAAGAAAAACCCTACCAATCTTCTATCTGTGCTTTTATCTTATTCAGTACGAGTCTTGTACGAGTAGAGTTCGTTTTTTTATACTAGTTCGTAAGCTAACAAGCATACGGATTAATAAATTAATGAATGTATTAATGTCGCAGATTCTCGGATTCTTTATAAAAAATGTAAAGGAAACTGTTTTCTTTAGTTTTTTTACAATCTACGGGTTAATAGGGTTCCTTTGAAGGAAACAGATTACATTGAGCCAAACTTTTCCCTACTCCAACTTTACAACTTGTCCAACAACGAAACCACTACAGGATCACTCAATTCTGTCTGTCTGCCTGTCACAGTCTATTTTCTCTGAAATTTCTGGACCAAAATGTTGAAATTTGGTACATATTATACATAATTAAGAGACCCCAATCACGGACGTATAGCTTAAACAAATGTATTCTGATTTTGACGGTTAATTTGTCAAATAAATCTTTTGATGTATCAAATGAAAGGGGAAAATGCGTATAATATGACATGTGTCAGTTAACTAACCAATAAGTTCAATAGGTCTAGAGGCTACTATGGTAGTTTACTTATGCGAAACTCTCTCCACGAGAGTCCAACTCGTACTTTTTCTAACGTGACTGTACCTTATCAAAGAACCAAAAGTGCAGCTCTCAAAGTATCTCTCTTCAAAATTCACCTAAAGTTTTCTAATAACAACACTAACTGTAACAGAACAGGGGCTTACACTGAGAGTACCATTATTTTGCCTCACTCTGTATATTATGATAGCAACAATATGATACTCAGATTATTGCAACACTAGAGTGTCGAGACTCACTGGCATGTAATCGGGAGCGTGAGTTTGCGGAACGACACTTTGCTCGAGTGCGCTTCACTTCGTCTACCAACCGCTCAATATCTACCTATTCATAAGTAGTTATAGAGCAGAGGTATGTAAGTATTAGGCTGCGTATCCACCAGAGATGAGCGAGGATGCGTAGCGAGGGATGTGTTTTTTAATAACCAATATAATCACTTCATTTACCTAGCCTCGCTCAGCGCAGCTTTGGTGGAAACGGCTTAGCGAGCGAGGTTTTTATACGCACAAAACAAGCGAGGGATGTATGCGAGGGATGTGTGCGTGGAATGTGTACGAGGAATGTGTTGCGAGGAATGTGTGCGAGAGATGTGCGCGAGGGATGTGTGCAAAGGATGGACGCGAGCGAGAAACGACTAGCAGTCAGTCTGAAAAGAGCCCGCTACACATCCTCGCACCGCTCATCTATGCACCGTTCCACAGCCTCGCTACGCATCCTCGCAACGCTCATCTACCTCGCACATCTTTAGTGGAAACGTAGCCTTAAGATACACAATATCGATGCAATAAGTGATACTCAAGTATCAGGCTAAGACTTATCATCGCGTGGAATTGGAAAGTACGGGATACTTAGATTAAGTGCGCTTCGTTAGCCACACGAGTCTGTGTAAATTCTGGTATAAATTAAGTTATAAACTCTGCAATAGCGTGTACCACCTAATATGATTATGATGCCCAGATGCTTTTACTATAAATATTACCAGCCTTATATGTTTTTAAGTGTGGTGCTAGTGACACGAGACACAATTCTAAGCACATTACTGCTCCAACTGCAAAATCGCTATTCTCTTGAAAACTACTCAGCTGCGCTACAGTTACTACAGAAAAAAAACACAAATGAGATTTAACATCATACAATCTAAGAATATCCTTTCACGTGATTCAACAAGACTTGAAAATTTAAAAAACACTCGCTCGATTATCATTGTTTTTCCGCTCACACCTTTCTAGTTTCTTAATTAATTGCTCTAATTTCATGTCTCATTGCTAATGCACTGCCCCATTTAAAAGAAAGAACTTCTACGTTTCCAGTTAAGAAGCTGCTATGGAGTTATAAACCAATACATTTGTATCGCATCTGGAAACATTATCTAGAGTAGAGACTTAAGTAAATAAAGTCAGTGTGCCAGTAATGTCCTTTATTTTCTATTCTCGTATCAGCTTGATTTTCCTAGAAACTGGGGTAAGTATTTATAGAAAATGCTTTCATAGGTGCCTTATACTTATAAGGCTACAGGGATACAAATCCTTTACGACAAAAGAAGCTACGGCCTACACGCTACGTGGCTACGGCCTACACGCTACGCGGCTACGACCTACGCGCTACGCGGCTACGAGCTATTGGTTATTGATAAATGTAAAGATTGATAGGTTATCAGCATCCACCTGAGTACTTAACACCAAACTGCGATCACCAATCCACCTTTCAAGCGTGGTGATTAAGGCAAATTTCACCATTGTATTCAATGATCCCTCATTGAATACAATGGTGAAATTTGCCATCGCTATAAAATGCTTCTTATTCTTATTATTCTTATTCTACTGCATAATTAACTAAAACAACCTATACAATACGTGGACGTTTTTTTTCTGTTTCTATAAGTAACGTACGCGGATCGACGACTTTTTCAGGTCGTAGGATGGTGGATGGAGGCGGCCCAGTACCGTTTGTCGTGACATTCTATATTGGATGCATATTACGTCGAGCAATGAACTGCTAGCGCCTGATGATGATAATTGATGTACGGAGAACATACAGGTAAGAAAAGTTACAAAATAAATTTAAAAAAAAAACAACAGTTAAGTAATTTCACAGAAAAACTTTGCAAAAAAAAAACTAGCTACAGACATTAACTTATAAAGTATTACATTTATTTATTATTTATTAATTTTCATTCATTATATTTTATATTATTTTTTTAGTATATATTTAATTGTCATTAGTATTTCTTTGTTAGTGTTTTATCACGAAGTCTTACGTTTTTTGACCAACGTTATTGTGTATTGTACCACCTACGACTAAAAGCCTCTTAAGAACAGTGTTCCGCTTAATAAACAGCTATGAACATTTCCGGCGAGAAAATAAAAGAATACTGTTGAACGCCTCGGGTACAAAACTTAATTTCAAAGACAATTTCGGCAATGATCTTTATAAAGATAAAAATAAAGACTTCAGAATCATATTCAGTTAATTTTAACTCACCTTAGAAACAAACAGTATTTTGGTAGACACTTAGGTACCAAGATATTTAAAAAATTTACTTATAATGAATTAAAACTAATTAATTAAAATCGTTGAGATATTAATTTGAAACTAAATTTTCAGAGAATCACTTTTAAACCTATGTAATTATTGCTGGAAGTTTATCCAACATAAAGGCCAGCATTTAGGCTTCAAGTTAAACGGAGCATAGTTTTACTGCGTATGCCTGACTGCCTACAATCGAATGAATTCCCCCGGATATAAGCACCTTATGGAAAATCGATACCAAACAGGAAAGTTTAGAGGAATAAAGTGCCGTCAACCTGTACAATCTGTTTACTATTGTCATTAAGTAACAAACTGTAAGAACATAATGAAATATCATCATCATCATCGGCAGCCTGTAGACATCCACTACTGGACGAGGCTCCCATAGAATGCAGTGAAGGGATTAGAAAGAATCGCTTGGCAGGCGGATTAGTGATCATAGTATTGGTGTTGAGTACTAAGTTGGATATTGCTGCCCATCCCCTTTTTGGCGTTTACGACATTCATGGGAGGAGATGGAGCGGTCAAGGAGAGAGTAAACCTATCTAAAAACCCAAAACGATCAAAAGAAAAAAGAAAAAAGTAATAGTTCTCTATAACCCTCATTTATAGAGAACTAATAAATATAATAATAATAAATACTGGACATGTCACACAACATTATCTAGCCCCAAGCTAAGCAGAGCTTGTGTTATGGGTACTAGATAACTAATTTTTATTATGCATAGAAAATACTCAGAACACCCTGAACAAATATCTGCAGATTGTACAAATATTTTTTCCGAGGCGGGAATCGAAACTGCAACCTCCTACGTCGCAGGCGAACCTTCGCCCGCCGCGTCACAGAGTTCGTCCGAACTGTTTTTTTTAAATCAAAATCGTTATATATCCATAATAATCATTTCATCGTAATCTGGCCTAATTGTAAAGTTGTGTATAATTAGACCAGGTTATATCTCTCAAAGTAAGATCCAGTTCAACTTACCAGTATCAGGCACTTGAGCTATTTGCTATTCCAACGTGCTATATACTGCATTACAATGTGTTTGCTTTGGCATGCAGCTACTTAAATGATATATTTATCTATCTTATACTATTAACGAACCAACATTTGTATATTATTCAGTTCTTGAAAACAGCTCTATCGATTTCGATGAAATTTGCTATATGGGGGTTTTTGGGGTTATGTTGATCTTAGTTCTTGTATGAAGGTTTTCATGTACAATTTTATGAAATCTGGCTTATGATTTTTAGATTAAAGAGAAACTACGATGTTTGTTCCGTCTAGCTCTAGTTTCATTTTAATTTAAAAACTACAAGTCAGATCTTCACAAAATTTTGTAGATATAATTGTTTAAGACTTACCAAGGCACGGCAAGTTCTAGATTTTGGCAACAGTTAACACAAAAAAAATTACAAAAAGTTGAAGCCGGTTTTGGAATTGAGGCCTAAAATTCGGCGAGGTGTACCTATATACATGGAAACCTTAACTTACTGTATAAATTATAGTGTGTGTTATCTAACAACATTATAATAGTTGTTTTAGTGTATACTTAAATTATGTGTACGAGTGGAGTGTGTTCATGGTTGTATTATTTTAGCATAGCAAATAGATCTTCAATCTCACTATCATCTAAATTTTTAAGCTAATCTTATATTTATTTCATATTTAGGACTGAATTGTTATAAATATAGGAAGCTGTATTGATATAATTCCTTCCAGCTGGTTTTGTCTTAGTTAACTGTTAGCGAAACTGGACAGTGATTAACCCTATTATTCAGGTCTGGAAGAGTAGGTACCGTATGTTTGGGGTACCGCCTTAAGCATTGGTAAGTATAAATAGATTTCATACGCTTAGTACTTGACCCATACAATATACCACAGTAGTGCGATGTTGAAAGGTTAAATACATTAATATACCTTCATAACTGCTTGCTGCTTTGTATAGCTATATAAAAACTGGCGCTCAACGTAGAACTAATGTTGGGCACGATTTTGAATATATTTTTTTTACTATACAACTACACTACAGTTTAAATAACAATTCACAAATCAAAAGGATTAATTAGCTGTATTGAAGCGTAACGAAGTTCAAAGAGTGATTCCTATAATAACGCGGTTCCCTTGTTCAATCATAATATTCATAGTTCAATTGCTAATTTGATTCCGGTCGGAGGATAAAGAGAGCTGATTGGTTTGAAACAGAGATGAATCTATAAAGGTATACAGAGTTTTAAATAGAAAAAACCCAACCACAAAAGTTTCAATTCTGTATACAGATTTATTTTATTGGTATTTTGGCACCCGCATATCACTAGTAATGATGTCCCACTAGTTCCTTTGATTATTTCAAAGGAACAAGTGGGAAAAAAAGTCCCATTAGTACCTTTAAAGGGACTGCCAAAAGGAACTAGTGGGAATGAATCACCAAAATGATATTGGTTTCCAACGAAGTCAACGTCAACGTCTGTTTTTCGCAACCATGTGGTAGTCTTACCAAAATAAGGTTCAGGCAACTCTCCCTGTGCGAATGTGGTTTAGACAAAGGCAACTTTGATCATTTACTTTTCTCTTGCCCCAAGTTGCGGCTATCCCTTAATGATGTCTGAAATCCTTCGTCCTTTCTCTTCAAAACTCCGTAATCCTTTGTTTTTTCTCCCTGTATGTTGCTATTATGACAATTTATTACTGTAAATAAGATATAATGTTTTATATCTAAAATTTTAATGTGCTTCAATTATTGTGTTGTGTGTTATAATTGTACTGTCCCTAGTTTTTCAAGATAAATAAATCTCTTTTTGTAATTATGCATTCTCTTTGTCTTCGTTTGATGAAACCGACTTACTTTCACACTCAGATCTCCATGATTTTACCGTTTTAAATCTTGTCAAAATTTACATAAGCAAAATTGTGGAAACTATTGCCACAGAAGCCATAACTAAAATAAGAAGGACAAATGAAATGTCTCAACTAGCACCCAATGTGAAACTAGAATTTCATGACAACTTTAAGAAACATAACAAAGTTTTATTTAATTTATATTCGGCACATTCACAGTATATAGCTACAACAGACCAGGCATTCAACCTTCGTTCGTAGTTTAATTGCTAATTCGACGTCGGTCCAATCAGAATGGTGCTCAAACGTAGAGCAATGAAAACACGTATCTATCTACATGTACATAGCTCGGAAAATTTCAATCAAGTGCAATTCTCGAAGCCTGTACATGCATTCATCGTTGAATCACAGCGCAGCAGCGACCTAAAATTAGACATATCAAAATTAACATTTATCTATTAACGTCGCAGGAAGTCTGTGGATTGAGGCGACTCAAGACCGTTCGTCGTGGTATTTTAGGGTGGAGGTCTTTGTCACAGGCTGATGATGATGGTGATGATCTATCAAATTCAAAATACATGTCGATGCGATGATAATCTCTCAGTGGAGATAAATCATGGTTGTATTTTTTTGATTATAAGACGGGATTCGTTTTAGTATGCAGTGTCAAGTAAATTTTTAACAAATAGCTTTTCTATTTTCTGAAACGTGTATTCAATTCAGAACAGTTCATTTACTAATTTGATCGGAATGTTCTGAATGTTAATCAAGCGTAGCACCGTGAATAATACACGCTCTTTATTAGGTTGGTGCGCGCTGATTGTGACAGGATCTAGCTCGAGTTGGATTAATTCATTTAAATTTTGAATACGATTCAAAGCTTATGATAATTAACCACATATCGCGGTCTGTTTGACAGATGATCCCAAAAACATTTGAAATGCAAAGGTTTGGTCGGAGCATGGTCGGAGACATTTGAAATGCAAAGTTTTGGTCGGAGACATTTGAAGTGCAAAGGTTTAAAAAAGGGCCAACCCATCATAATCATCATAAGTAGCTTTTATACGTCCACTGCTGGAAGAGGCCTCCCCCATGAACAACAATGATGGCAATTGTCATAGTCCCCACGCTTGGCAGGTGGATTGGTGATCGCAGTTTGGTGTTGAGTACTCAGGTGGATACTGCTGCCCATTCTCTGGTGTAATCCCTGAGTCGTCTTTTACGACGTCCACGGGAGTAGACGGAGGGGTATATTCTAAGGCCGGACACACCACGGTACAACATAAACATAACAATTCAACAAGTACTTAACAAAATAAACTTAATTTGATAAACAATGGATAGTGTTGTCACTAAGTAGCGACCAGAAAATCTTTAGATGGAATTAACAGTACGTAGCATTTGCCAACCTAGAGTTTTAGCCTACCTAAACTGTTAGTAACTGCTGTATGTACCATCATTTACATTGATGTACATTCATTTTTCGATACGTAAAAAAAATGTCCACAGTTTTATCAAAAACCAACAAATGGGTCTCGTCTTTTTTTATCCAAGTTAGGCACAACGCCGCCGGGTTCCACCCACCTAAAAACAATAGCAAACATGGTATAATGTTAGCACAGCATGTGTATTTATACTCTGTGGCCTGGATATTATGGGGAGAGAATATTTTATACGTTCTAGGGTGACCATAACATAGACATTCCATAGCTGCCGATAAAATTAAAACGGCATTGCCTCTCACTTCATCATGTTCCCAGATCATACGGTGCCGATTCTGTACTGCTTCTGTTCCCATTTCTTCATTCTTCCCACTTCATCATACGATGCAGGTTCAATACTATTTATTCTCATTTCAACGTTCTTCCCATTTCATAATTTTCCCACATCATTACATGATTTCGGCTCTATGCTGCTTATTCTCCTGCGACATTCATGCTAGGTACATTTTATTTGTTTTTTTTGCCGTTGAACTGAAATGATTCAACTCTATATCGCTATCCATGGAACGTAGTGTTGCTAGTACTCGCCCATTGAAGATTGGTAGCATGCCAGTCCATCACACTTGTGATGTTTGTGACACCCATACACCAATACAAATTGTAACAATATTCTGTAACACAAGTGTTACACAATTCCGAACTAGTGTCTAGCCAAAGTGTCTAGAACTAGTGTCGTGTCAAAGACGGTTATAACGGACTGCTGGTTCCACACCACACATGACGCTTTAAGAACTATTTTGATTTAACTTCTGATCGTGAATGTACCCGTTTATGTGTGAGTCGTACAATAATAAAAAACAGGAGAAAATCCTTCCAAAATATAAATAATGGTCACAGTAATATCTGCATAGCGCAGCACAATTCTACAATTGCCTTCATATAATGCAGTGGTCACAACAATCGGGAGTCATAAAATGTTATTAGATTTTCGCTTTGTTCGAACTCAAAACTTTTAAAAGTATTAAACATAAAGTGTGCACTACTAGCTAGTATATGACTATAACCATTTTACTAAGATAATAAAATAAATAAATAGAATGTTTTACCTGAAAATAAAACAATTATTATATGCGAAACCTTATTCGAGACCTACTACAAATGAGATAACATGACTTCCGGTAAACACGTCACTTCCTATCCCATCCCCCCTCACGCCTGGCCCCGCCCCTCTGGGGCGAGTGAAGGGGGGGAATGCAGCTTGCCGTTGTGGCGACTTCTCTGCTCACTTTGCCTCTCATTTGAGATGGCCAAATAATTAAGGGCCAGCAGGCAGGATTGAAAATGTAGGTCTCGAATAAGGTTTCGCATATAATAATTGTTTTATTTTCAGGTAAAACATTCTATTATATGCTATGAACCGTTATTCGAGACCTACTACAAATGAGACCTGTTTATTATCGCCTGATGGCAAGCTAAAGGTAACTAAGTAGGTATGCCAAAGTGTGACAAATAGGTAAGTAATTTGCCGATGAGGACAAATACTTAGATGAGTCTTATAATGTATAACAAAAATTAAATTAAAGACCTTTCTATATTATCATGTTCAGTTTTATTGATCCTATTTACCTATAGGTACAATGTATCTGTAGGAATAGACATATGCAAAATATAATAATACCCACCCATGACTACTAGGTTGGGTGCTAGAGTTTCCTGCTGACCTCGTGAAACTAGTTAGGAAAATAATAACATAAAATTAAAAAGAAAATGTTTTCAATCATTGTTTTATTTTATTTCACACATACCATAACCACAGTTCAAAGAAAAAATCACAAATAATTATGTCTATGTACATACTCTGCATATGCATAATGCTTGAATAATTATCAAAATAACATTTACACCGCTTCAAATGAATTAGATAAATTCTTATTATTCTGGAATGATTTAATTTCAGCAGAATAAAAATTAGCAAATGTGTTAGGGACACGCCAGTTTCCCTTTTCCATGATTTCCTCAATTTTATGATTCTCAAGCCAGTTCAGTGATGCCGAAGCACTCCTGGTGGAGCCAGGAGTTGCTTCAATTCCAGCATCTCTGAGTAAAGTTTTAATCCAACCCCCAATCATGGTTCGAGAAGCTGGCCTGACCTTGCCTAAAGTTGAAATGAACAATTCACTAAGATCACTATTATGTCTGCGTGACGATGACACATCAATTAGCTTTCTGAGCCACCGCACTGGACACACATTTTTCTCCTGGCTTTCCTTCAACTTCCATGATGATTGTCTATGTACATAATTATCAGTCTTAGAGCCAAACACTGGATGCATGATAATGTTGTCTCCATTGTCTTGGAAATGGTCTGCATTTATATGCAATAATGTAAGATCGTGCACTCTTCGGCTTGATGCCAGTAGTAGAATTATTGCAGTACGCCTTGATACCTCGAATAAGCTGAAAACAGAGGGTGAATTTGAAATAAGCCATTCTATTACCACTCTTGGATCCCAAATATGTGTTGTCTTAGGTTTTGCCTGTACATTCGCTAGTGATATAGCCTTTAATATTCTGTGTACCAGGGGATCATTACTGAGTGTCTCTGATTGTGAACACACTAGGGTGGATATTGCAGATTTATATACCAAAATAGTTTTATAACATAACTTTTGCTGTAAATGTAGGAATGCCAAATATTTAGCTAATTGAGCACCAGATGGGTTCGCATGGTCAAATGAATGAGATAAACACCAATCATGCCACTTCTTCCATATACCTGAATACATCTTTTTGGTAGAAGGCCTCCAGCTAGAATTTAATAACTGAAGCTCATCTTGTGACCACCCATCTAAATGTTGGGCCCACCTTTGACTAACCAAACTTCCAGGTGAACTTGGTCGACCTGGGGCGGTGGTAAGAGCGTTCGTGTATCGAACAGACAATTGCGTAGATTGGTTATTGTGTAAGGTGCACTTACTGTTCTCATCTTTAGATCCGGACGCCAATAAACTCTGTGCTAGCGCGGGGCCACTATCAGGTAATGGCCTCTCGCGTTGTTCAGATGTGCGAGGACTCGCGGCATCAGATGCGGTGGTGGAAACACCCAGGCCAGGGTGTACGACCATGTCCTGCTGAATGCGTCGTGATATTCTGCGTTCGAGTCGTTGCAGTCTCGCGAGACGTAACGTGTAAGTACGTGTGCGCTCTCGGAGGCGAACAAATCTATTGTGGGCACGCCGAAACGTCTGAATACCCTCTGACATGCTTGTTGCGTTAGCGACCATTCTCCCGCGAGTTTGTGTCGGGATAGACCGTCTGCCTCGGTATTGAACCGTCCTGGGATGTACTGTGCAATCAGATGAATGTTGTGGTTGTCTAATAGTTGCATCAGTTCCAGAGTTAGTTGATAGAGTTTCTTTGATCGTAGGCCGCCCTCGTTTCTTATGTAGCTTACAACACTTCTGTTGTCTACTTGGGCTAGTACTGTGGAATTCTGTAAATGCAGTCTGTATAATGATATTGCTTGTATCAAAGTCCACATTTCCTTTAGGTTGCTGTGCCAAAGTTTTTGTTCTGGGTTCCATCTCCCGCTGCCCGGTAAATTGTCCACTAATGCACCCCAGCCCTTGCCAGAGGCGTCGGTTGTGATGTGGTGTGACACTTGACGCTGGTGTATCGGCGTGCTCTGCGTTAGCGTATCGAGCCACCATGAGAGTTCCATCGCAGCTTGTGGATCTATTCGGAACTTTTGAAAAGGGTCGTGTTTCGGCAATTTGTTGTAAGCCATCTGAATAGGGCGGCAGCGTAGTCGACCTCTGGGTACGACGAAGGCAGCAAAATTCAACATACCTAGTATGCACTGGGCTTGTTTGACACTCCAACGATTGTCCCTTAGTAAACCTTGGATTCTGGCAGAGATCCTCAGTACTTTGTCGATCGGTAATTGTTTGGAATTCATGAAGAGATTCCATGAAATGCCCAAATATTCGATCACTTTGGTGGGATTCAAAACTGACTTTTGAAAATTGACCATCCACCCCAGTAAGGTTAGGACACGAATAGCTTCCGCAGCTTGGTCCTGTAACATGTGACGATCTTGATGGGCTATCAGGAAATCGTCCAGATAGACAATTATTCGTAGGCCTTTGCTTCGAAGGAGGTGTGCGACCCAATTCGATACCGTTGCGAATGCCTTGGGTGAGGACGATAGGCCGAACGGAAGACACGTTATTTGCAGCAGTTCTGGCCATCGGGTAGCTTCGGGCGTGTAAAGGACCCGTAGATAACGCTGATGCGACTGGGCTATCGGGAGATGAAAATAGGCCTGAGTTAAATCTATCTTTACCACCCAGTCGTTTGCTTGTAAAAACGTTGGTACCCTCTGTACATTTATAAGACGGAACTTTACTACCGACACATAGTCGTTCAAATTCTGCAGATCGAAAATTGGACGGTTGCTCGAATCTGATTTTTTTATTAAAAACATCGGACTGACAAAACTTGGTGTTGCTAGTTTTACGGGAATCAAAACTTTTTGATTTTTTAATGTCATTATTTGTTCTGACATAGACAAGCTCGTTGGCGTTTGAAAGCGTTTTAATAAATTTGGATTTTGAAGCGGGGGCTTCTCTTGAAATGGAATGCGATACCCCCCGATTAATTTTAAAACATGGTTGGGAGCGCCTAATGCTTCCCAAACCTTGTAATCTTTCAAACGCCCGGCATAAAAATTTACTGACTCCGAGTCATTTACGGTACTTATCAGACTTTTTACTGTGGGTAGTGGGATATTTTTTGTCACCCTGTTTCGGACGTCTGTTATCAAAGTTTTTCTGATTCTTGCCCTTGAAATCTTTGAATGCTGCCGCTCGAGAGTTTGTCGAGGGCTGTGGATCGTAATCTGGTTCAGCATTTCGAAAGAACCTCCGCGGTCTTTTAGCTTGGGGGCCACTTTGTCTATTCCGCATCGACATCTGGTGTGGTTCTTCCGCAGAACGCTTTTGAGCTGTAAATAGCTTATTAGTGCCACCCGCTTTCTGTAAAAAAGTACCTAGCTGCTGTGGGTTGAAAAGGTTAGCATTTGTGGGTGGAATCTTTGATAAATCATGCTTTACGTATTTGTCCTTGACGCTTGATAGGATGCAATCACGGCGTCTTTGGATAATATCTGCTCTTCTTCCGCAGATCAATTGAAGCAAATCCTCGGAAACCTTCATATAGGTAGATTTTTCCGAAAACAGAGAGTGCATTTTTTCGAAAAGAGTATCAGCACTCAAAGCGCTCGTAGGCAATTGACTCCATTCAATTAACTGTTGAAAATTTTGTTTCAAAAGTTCATTCTGTTGCACCAGAGCATGAGTCATAGCGCCGAACGACCTATCAAGAAGTCTTAACCAGTTCGAGTTCGAGTCAAAGTGCCGTAGCTCTGTGTTAACATCAAGTTCGTAAAAACCTGGTTTGGCTACATACTTCTTTTCAGTTTCAACATATCTAACCCTCTCCCACTCATTAGAGTCAAAGTGATGCAACTTATCTAGTAATGCGAGCCTGTTCGCAGAGGAGTCGTTGACCTCAGGCTCTTTAAGATTAGTGTTAACCTCAAATTCTAACTTCTTTCCTTTATTACGTTCACTTAACAAGGGTTGAGCAAATAGCGACACTTTAAGATCCTGAGCAGGGTGTAAAGATATCGAGTCTGACTCAGAGTCGGAGTCAGCATGGTAATTTTTGAAATTATTAGGCACGTTACTCTTCAAAAAGTTAATAATTTCGCTTACTTGATTCGCCAGCACATCTAACCTGTGGGCGTCTTCGCCTTCCCGTGGTTCCTTTCTGCTCCGCTTCCGATGACGTCGAGGGGCTGCAGAACTCGATGATGGCGACGACGAAGACGCAGACGACGATGCTCGCAATGCCCCATACTCCGGAGGAGCCTCGGGAGCATGCTCCTGATTACCCTCGCCTATTAATTTATTTTCGTTCATTTTTTGAAATGATCGTAGGAGAGCGTTTTTGTTCCTAAAACTTAAAAATAATAATAAAATTAATTATTATGCGAACAGCAACGCTGTTTTATTTTTTAGGAAGAGTAGTGAACTCACCGAAAATCAATGCCAAAGTGTGCAGAGAAGTCGCCACAACGGCAAGCTGCATTCCCCCCCTTCACTCGCCCCAGAGGGGCGGGGCCAGGCGTGAGGGGGGATGGGATAGGAAGTGACGTGTTTACCGGAAGTCATGTTATCTCATTTGTAGTAGGTCTCGAATAACGGTTCATAGCATATAATAAGTAATTATGACACAATATGACGTAAGGTTTTTTCGTTACTGTTTTACTGGATTTTACCCATCGCCGGTAAAATGAGAAAAAATGCAAGAAAAATTCAAACCAAATAAATGGATATTTTTAGAAGAGGCCCCATTTGGTGGAATTTCGTTTATTAAAACTTCTTTGCCTACGTAGATGACGTAGGTAGTTTAAAAACATTTTATTGCTAAGGACGAGAGTTTGCTCGTCGTTAACGAGTACTTACATAACTTTTATAATTAAAAGCGGAATACGTATAAAAAGGTAACAGGATTTATGTAATCCCGGTTTTTTTAAAACTGTGTATTTTTAGACTATGGTTAAAATTTCGTTTAAAGTTTAATGGAAAAAATAACTTTTAATGGGTTTTCAGAAAAATCTGTGATATTTATGTCAACATCTTCACTACAGCTTTGTTGTTTGTGCGGCAAAAGGCAGAATCTCGCGATCTCTATACAACACTATCAAAACTGTGTTTAACTAGATTTTTAGGATTCCCTGTGTTGGGTATCAGGAAATACGAGTGCCATGGTACCACAATACCCAGACCCGGAACAAATATTTGCAGATCATTCAAACATTTATCCCAGAGCGGGAATCGAACCCGCACCTCTCGCGTCTCAGCCGGCTAATTTCCCGCACGCAACAGAGGTCGTTAATAAATTGACATATTGATTTTCCCCCAGACAGCTCAACGGCAAACATTTCGTGAAAGCAATCATCGTCATCATTATCACCAGCATGTTATTGTCCACTGCTGGACGAGGCCTCCCCCATTGAACAGAATGGGGTGATTTGCTATAATCACCAGGCTTTGGCAGGCTGATCAGCGTCATGCCGATTAGACGAAATACGGCACGGTGTATGGCCACCAGGAGCAGCCTAGAATTTCGTTAGAGATACCGGGAATATATTATTATTCAAATTTATTACCCGTTGGGGAATAAAGGTTCTCGAGTGGTAACCACAAACTGGATGACGCAATAGAGGAAGGCCCTCCACTCGATGGAATAAAGACATTATAAACATCACAGGAAGTCAGTAGATGGAGGCGGCTCAAGACCGTTCGTCGTCTAATGTCTAATCTAATGTAATAATCCTATGTCTAGCAGTGGACTTCTAAAGGCTGATAGGATGATGATGATGATGACCTTAAAAGGTACCAACGGGACGGTTATCCTACATATATTTCGTAGAGATACCAGGAAAATTTATTATTTTATTATTATTTCATTATTTTTGACATTATGCTTGGCGTTATTTTTGACATTGTTTTTATATAATTAATTGATTCAAGCGTGACTTTGCGGAAATCCATTCTACAATATAAAATAGATGAACAAATATATAGTAACAATTCCGCTCCTCTCCAACGAAAACTCTGAAAGAATTCGACACGTGTTTGGATGCTTCGTTGAGAGGCGAAACACGTGTCGAATTCTTTATTATTACTATTATTCTGTTTTTTTCTGTTGTTTTAACTAATGTTATTTTTATTGTATTTCTATTGTTTAATATTATTTGATTGTGTTTAATTAGTGTAATTGGTTACCTTGCCGTTCTAGTTATAGTAAATAAATAAATAAATAAATGATTAAACTTAATTATCCTACGTATCTATTTACTTATGTTAGGTACTGGATCAAGCAACACTTTTTGAATGCGAGTTAAACTACTCTTACAACTGCCTATACTGCAACTAATAGCAACAAGCGGTAACTCAATTAAGATCTCACGTGAGCACACGTACAAACTTAATCAAACTTCAACGGTTGCTGCAGTGCAGCAGTATTTGATTACATGGAGAGATATTCATTAATTGCATTGTTTCAAACGCTTACAGATAATACAACTAAAAAAAATATTAATTGAATAACTGAATATAATTATCTATTAATTAGGTCTAAAAATATCTACAATGATGATGATGATGATGAATCCATAAACTAGGTTCATAAGAATAGGTTATTAATTAATATTATTAATATTAGCATTTGCTTGGCATCATACTTTTGGCATGATAATTATATTAACATGCCAAAAATATCCTGATTATGTATTAGGATAATGTCCATCATTGCGTCACTTAACTCTGTTGTGTACCTTGAAACTTTTCTGGTCTAGCAGCTTCTAAGAACATAGTTTGTGACAGGCAAACAGACACGAGAGTAATCATATAATGGTAAAGTTAAGGTCCGGAACTCTACAAACAAAGGTGACCACTTTTAATTAATTTACCAAATGTTTCATGAATAAAACATACTTTCCTTGTCAACACAAACTCTCCGTCCATTTTTTCGGAAGAGTTTCTCGGCACGTAGCTTTCACGTAGCTTTGTGAAAGCACCTTCAGGTAACTCAGGACACATTTTCCCAACAAAATATAAATTGTAGCAGTGCTACGAATGTTTTGCGTAGCGTTCCAAAATGAAAGGGCTTTTTGTACATGCACCGTCATTTGTTAGTTACTAAGTAGGATGAGATTTTATTCGATTTTCAAAAACATTGAGTTAATTTTTAAATTATATTATGACCGCGCGTAGTCCGCGCTTAGTCAGAAATCTTCCTCGGCCTGCAAACAACATTTCATCAAAGTTTTATTGCTATCAGCATAGCGGTTTAAAAACGCATACGAGACAAAGAAACAATAATTAAAGAAATATTTAATTTTATATAGTAGTTAAAAAATAAACGACAAGCACATGGGCGCCTCCAGGAGCGACTAGATTCTCTTTCTATTCTCTGTGGTGTGAAAAGTAAATAAATAGGTTATGACGAGGTTTTCTTTTGTTACCTACGTTGAAATGTTTACCATTGTGTTAGTTTCTTGAGCTAAGCTATAAATTCTTGAAGCTTGTCAATTTTCTTTGTGTCAGGTGTACCTAGTAGGTACATTACGAATGTAGTTTTCATGCTTTTTAAAGAGATTATTCATGTTCAGCACATAGCTCAAAAAGGTGGCTTAGAATGTTTATAATAATTTGTTTCGCCAATTTTAAAGAGTTCTCCCTTTCTTAGGATTCTGTACCTACCTCAAAAGCTACCAACGGAACCATAACAGAATCACCAAAGTCTGTCTGAAAATCTATTATAGCTTATTTTGTCCAAATCTACTGAACCAAGAAAGAAGTTGAAATTTAGAAAATATTATACAAAGTTAAGTGACCCAATCACAGATGTATCGCGTAAATAAACGAGTTCTGAAATATTAATAAAAAGAATAATGCGTGTAAAATGTGTTGATTGGTTAAATACGTTTAATTTGTGTAGTGGTTATAATGGTCGCCTACTTGTACGGAACGCTCTCCAAAAAGTTTGACTTGCATTAGACCGTTTTTTCTTTAGAAACGATCGAGGTATATTTAAATTATCAATTACGTAGGCACCGGTCTGTATAAAACCTCTACTTTATCAAATTGGAGTTTTAGTAATCTGTCTGTTAGTTAAACTAGCTCATAATTTGTCAGTATGTTTAATCAATTAGATTAATGCTGGGTTCAGTCGGACACAAATTGCCTATAAAGTTGACGCTGTATTTACTGTTTACGGCACTCCTCTTCCACATAAAACAGAAACGAGGCTATGGTTTAACAGTTTACACATAAATATATAGAAGTGATTGCAAAAATCTAATTGAAACTTTGGTAAATAATGTACTAAAATTTTAAAAGTGTATGGTAATCTATTTAGTAAGTGAAGGTTGGTACTGGGTAAAATATAATAATAGCATTTACGTAAGAATCTAAATTATTTAAACTATTACAGCGCAATGTTTCGATTAAGACTTTTTTTTCGTAGGAATAAAAAAAAATGTCTCAATAACCTTCAAGCATGGATTATAGAGGTATTATATATAGGTTTCTAGGTACAGTCATTAATAAGTGAAATTTTGCAAGCATTTCCAACTTAGACCATTCCAAACTAAAGTTACCAAGCCAACGCGATAGTACTTGCCAACTTAAACTTGGTACAGCTCTAGGTAAATGTGTAGCTTGGACTTAAATTTTTGATAGTGAAACATTGCAACTAGATTAGAAATTCATGAACTTTGTAACAGAAGTTGGATCTTTTTATCTCTAAGATATCAATATTAATAATATAGCCTTTTTATTTCCATAATAAGACAGGTACAATTCATACAGTATATAATGTAATACATTAGGTTTAAACAAATAAATTCATGCTTTAATTAAATTAAATAATCTTTAAATGCATGCATTTTTAATCAGACTATTTTTAAATAATTCATTATTTTGTTTTATGTATTTATATGCTTATTATAAGGGACCTCTCAACGAGTAAAAGCCTCCTCCTCTCTCTTCTCTGTCTCTTAGATACCCACTCTAAATTAACTTAGTGTGTAGGTATGAGTTTATTCGCCTTATCCGTAGGCAATTAATAACCACGTAAGCGGCGGGTTCGCGCGTCGTTAACCACTCGGGAGCTCATCAATCTTCAACTACGACTTTAAACGACTACAACTGTCATGATAAAGCAGTGCATATTAAGTATAAACGTCATCAGGAGAATAGTTAAAGTACGTGGTGTATGTCGTAATTTTAAATAAATAAAAAAAAATAAACTCTGGACATTTCACACAACATTATCTAACCCCAAGCTAAGCAGAGCTTGTGTTATGGGTACTAGATAACTGATATACTTAATACAATACATTACATAGATAGACATTTTTTTTATGATACATAGAAAACACCCAGAACACCCGGAACAAATATCTGCAGATCGTACAAATATTTGTTCCGAGGCGGGAATCGAACCCGCAACCTCCTGCGTCACAGGCAAACCTTCTCCCGCCGCGCCACAGAGGTCGTCATCATCAGAGGATTTTTTTAAAATCATTCTTGTTCTTATTAGAGATCGTCGAATCTTAAACTCGAACGCCCCTCCACCGCTTTTACGTGCACTTGGCTTGACGTTAGACAAAACCATATTTTTTTTTAATAAAAACAAAAACCGACTTCTTTCAAAAAGCGCTGAACCAATTTCGATAAAAAAATATATGGGATCACCTCTGAAGTATGACTTACCAAACAAAAAAAAAACAATTCATAATTGGCGGATTGATCGCGTAACAAACATACAAAAAATAACATGAAGTGAAATTGAGAACCTCCTCCTTTTTTGAAATCTAGGTTTAACCTAGCGCTTGCTCTAATATTAAATGCATTCTGCCTATAATTTGTCTTAACTAGTGGGATATACCATATGATGTTGGGTTTTCTTAACGCAGCCGTGTTAGCGCGCAATCTCAACAGCTCCAACATGCCGTGCCATTTGCAATGCTTAGAAGAGAGGTGAGTAGTAAGTAAGCAGTGCAGGCTGCAATCTTAGCACTTAGAGTGGATCCACAAATTAAGGCACGCCCCACGTCTGCCGGCTTACGAGAAGAAGGGATTATGACTGCGGGTTTTTAAAGATTACGTAGCTACTTTTTATGCCCACGAACTTGTATTATACAGTTTTGTAAAACACTAGCATTAGCCCACGATTGATCGTTGATTGGTGGATACCGACGTTTTTTTACCCGACTACGGCAAAGCAAAAGGTGGGTTATGATTTTAGCAGTCTATGTATGTAAGTTTGTTCGTCCTCGGAGTTTCGAAACTGAAAAAACTGATGAAAGCTGTATATGTATATACACATATGATACACATACATGACACTTGTACACACAGTGGCATATGTTTGTTTACAAAAAATGTCTAAGATTAAAAATCAGGGTATAGACGGATTTTGAGGTATGAATATGTACTCTAAGATGAATATAACAAGCATCTTGACGTTAGACGGGAAAACGCTTCGTTTGGTGTGTCACAGATTATATGACGGGAAAACGCTTCGTTTGGTGTGTCACAGATTATATGACGTCATACTTCATTTAATGCTACAGAATAAAAACGCAATTTTTCAACCTCGAAATAAATATTATAAATTTAATATAATGAGTTTAGTATCAAATTAAATACCCATTGAATGTGTATCATATGAGTTAATTCCAAAAATATATCACACTAATATTAGGTAAATAAAAGGATTAAAAACTGAAACGCAAAAGCTAAAACAAATATCAAAATGTTGTAGTGGAAGGCCAAATCTACGATTTATATATATATAGTATAGTAAAGACCTTCAACTTTATCAGAATTGTAGTCGATACCTGTTCTAATGTTCTGTTTTTTTATTTACATGTTAGAATTTTAATACTTGTTTGAAAACAAGAAAAAAAACATCAACATTCTCTTACGCTAAGTAGATAACCAGCTCCTTCAGTTGCGGGTAAAAATATTCACGAAATGGCAATAAGTTATTTATGTGACTTCATAAATGTCTCGCTTTACTGAAAAAGGTGCTGAGGAATAAACACCCAGTGCTCGGTCCATTTATGTATTTTCCAGCCCACACATTGTCTACGACAGCTATTACACGTCAGAGGAGGAATAATAATTATTTGAACGGAATCTGTGTTGAATTCTAATGAGAAAACCAGCTGAAATGTTTCAAACTTGGCTAATCTGAATCCACGTGGCCTGACTCAATCTTACCCTGCCAAGACCTAGCATGTTATTTAAAACATATACCTAAATGAGTTTGAAAGTTAAATTATTTTTACGCAAAATATAGCTACACATAAACAAGGTTTCCCTTGTTTCGAAAAACCTATTCACCGTAATAAAAATATCATAAAAGTGAAAATTTTCCTTCTTTAGCACGTAAACTAACTAGCAAAAAAATATTCCTCATAAATATATCTTCGTGCAGTCGGGTAAAAGGGTAAAACGATTCCGCCAGAAAGAGCTCCAGTAATAATGAATTGAACCTTCAAATGGTAAGGTCATTGGTTGCGAAGGATTTGGTTGGCCGTTCGCCAAAATGAAGGAGGAAGGTACCGTAAGTTACCTCTAGGAGGTCACTCACATCGAAATAGTATGAGAATCATGTGTGAAGCTGAAACAAACAGCTGTAATCTATACAATGAAGATAATGTAAGAAGTTTCACAACGACCTTTAGAGCATAATATATACCATCTTTAGTCAGACCTATCGAATGGTACCTAGCAACAAAAGTGGGCCATGTACTAATAAAACGTAGACAATTTCGAAAAGGGGGCGAAAATCTACAGTTTGCATTTTAAGAATTTGTAGCCAAAATCAGAAAGGGGCCAATAGCGAACAGACCACCTGTGGTCCAAAAATTACAATGATTTAGCTTTAAGATTATGTTTCGTAATTCCGATTGCCACAAAAGTTGAATAGTATCTACAAATGTTTGTCAAAATTTAATTTGATTCGTTTCTAGTGTCATTGGTTCTATCATAATCACCCTAACTCTTGACCAGCTCCATCAGCAATCTATAGACGACCAATTATGGACGAAGCCTCCCCCATAAATAAAATAGGAGTATGCCATAATCACCCCGCTTGGCAGGCGAATTTGTTATCGCAGTATTCGTGTTGATTACTCCGGTGGATGCTGCTGTCAATACTCTGGTGTAATCCCTTAGTCGGCTTTTACAACATCCATGGCTTGAACAGATTAGGAGCTCGTCTTTTACGACATCTACAGGAGGAGTTGAAGGAGTCTTATTCTTAGAACTACCACAGCTAATTCCACATACGCGTCGAAAAACATAATTCTGTGCGGTAGGCCGGCAAAAAGGTACTTGTATACTTTTAGAAACAGCTTCCTTTAAATACTTCTAGATCAAAAAGAAAACCAAAAGAAAAGAAAAAAGAAAAGAAAACAAAGGCCGTGAAAGCCTTTTAATTAGATGCAAATGATTGAACGCTCCAAAGGCTTCAAGTCACAATAAAAATCCAATTAAACCTTTGATATGCAAAGAAAAGGAATTGAGAACAAATGTCTTAAGATTTAGCTTCACACGATGTCATTTCGGTTCAACGAGAAAATTCAATAAATAAAACAGTTTATTGCCGGTTTGAACCCACCAATAAAACCAAATTTGGATTCCAGAAGACAAGCTCATTTTTTCTTCTTGTGATTGTAGGACAATTTACCTACAAAGTGATATTGTCCATTACTTATACACAAGCTACTTTATTTACATCAAGAATAATAAAAATAATAAAATAATGTGGTATAACAAAATGAAAAAAACTAAAAATAAAAAGAGCAGAGGTTTGTTTTCTGTTTTTATTGGCTGTTTATGAATAAATAAACGGACACTGTAGTAACCGTAAAAAATGTATTTAAAATAATGTAAATTGTTATTTAAAAAAATATAAACTTGCGATGATAATGAAAATGCGAAATGGATTTTTTTTTAAAGAAACAATGCTAAATGAGAATAGTTATACAAGTTTTAGGTATGTAAACCAATTTAAAAATACTTGAACAGGATTGGATTTTCATTACAACAGAATCCTTAAAAATACACTAGCCCATTTTCGATGGAAGTAAATTGAGAATACCGATTACATCCCACTCAAAATTGTGTGGATTTGATTTCACTTTTATAAACATATCTACAGCCCACATTTAAATTTAGTGGTAGCAAAGAAAAATACGTTAAAGCAGTTAAGAAAAGCAAAATGAAATAAGTGTCGTTAAATTTTTTACATTTATTTAATTAGTTAACTAGAACGGCCTAAAACAATTACACTAATTAACATACATTAGGTACTTATAAAATACTGTTTACAAAAACAAATATATACCTACCTACCTATAACAAGTCAGACATTAAAGAAGTATAAATATTTAAATATCACATTATCTGAGGCCCAATTCACTGACTAAAAAATAGTTAAAATAGAGTTCGGATCATGTTTCGATCTCGTGTCGATGTCTTAAATGTCAGAAATGGTATTCTCCTCACACAAAATACAACACTGTAATGTGATTATATCGAAATGTGACCGAAACTTGAACGATTCAAAGTTCTTTCGATAATTTTATATGTAAATGCAAATGCATTGTAGATGGAGTCACTCTTTACTCTTTCCAATGATATGTATAACTATCCTACTCTAATGGTGGTCACCAAGAATTGAAAGTAGACTAAATTGTTATTTATGAGGGACCAGAATACCAACTTTCTGTCAATTTACAATTCAGTCTCGATTCGGTTAACTTTCAGTGTAGTTTTAAAATAACTTAGAGAATTGGGCCTCTGAATTATAGAACATGTCAATTTATACATAACAATTAATACAAGCAAAAATTAAATAAAAATCACAATTAATGTCAAATAACCTACATAAATTACGCCAAAACCATTCATTGTAAACATTAACATTGCATACCACATCGGAATTTTAATTTTAGGACATCTGGATTGAATTGGTCTGGAGCGCTATTTATTGAACAAAAATCCAGCTATCACACGTATAATAATAATGTGAATGATTTAAAATTTATTTCTGTAAAAACACCTGTTTCAATGTTTTATCTTTCAAAAAACTGTGTGGCATAAATAAGTCTTATTGCATTAAATGCTAAAACAAATTTTCTTCGTCTTATATTTATTACGCCAGCCCTAATTTCTTCCAAAGTGTTTACAAGAGATCTGTAGATAAAGGTGACATAAAGATTCTCCAGTGGCAACCACAAACCGGATGACGTATAGTGTAGGAATGCCCTCCTCAAAGGACCAAGGGTATTATAAAAGTCACAGGAAGTTGGTTGATAGAAACGACTCAGGACCGTTCGTCATGGTATTCTATGGCCGAGGCTTATTTCCACTGGCTGACTTCACTGGCTGATGATGAAGTTCTTCCAGTTTGTACTGTTCTGAATTTAACAACTTCGCTGCTGGCCAGCTATGTTATTGATGTCATTGGTCCAAAGTGTCTTCGGCCTGCCTGACTTCAAGCCTACTATTCTAAGTTTTCACCGCACTATCCTGTCACTACATTTTGCAGTGCATAATGTGTCTTGCTCACTGCCATTTTGATGGGCAGATGAGTCTTCAAAATGGCAGTGGTAGTAACAAACCCTAATAGCCCTGTTATATAAGCTAACTACCTTAGCTAAATACTTACCTGAAACGTGCCTGAAACTCAGTTTTGCACGCAATCCAAACATATTTCAAGACCATTAACCGACTTGACCGACAGAAAAAAGCCTTTACATAAAAGAATAGTTTTCAGATTGCGTGCTTAATTTTGTAAGAAAGTTGTAGATGACCTTGCGTTTTTAATTTTCCCTTGTCACGCTATTCATTTCATTATTGGGACCTTCAGGGCTGCCACCTGTTCAATATTTCAAAGACGGAGGGGCTTTGGAAGTAAATTATTTATTTAAAGCATAATAAATATTCCAAAGAAAACTAGAAACTCAATTGTCTTGAGTTTGATTTAAAAGAGAAACTGAAAAACACGCTGAATGTAAATTACTCAAAGGTAAATTATTCAATAGTAGATGAAAGAAAGTCGTTTTAAATCAACTGCTTCAGTTGACATCATCTTATATCAAGCTTGTGGCACAATAGATGCACAGCTAGAGAATAAATCAAGTTTTTTGGTTCTTCGACAATCGAATTGCATGATGGTTTTTTCTCACGGCATAGAACCCGTAAACACAGTAAATTTTTTTTTTTCTGTGCCCATGTTATAATAACGCATATTGCATTATTTATGTAAGGTTTATAAAGGGAAAAGTCCAAAGCTTCCAATTAACATAAAACCTTAAAAATTTCATGGTGATCCTCATTAAATTTAATATTATAACTACTACATTAATAATATTATTATTTTTTTGTAGATGCTGGCTTCTATCGTCGTCACCAGCCTTTTTAAGTCCACTGCTGGACGAAGTCTCCCCCATTGAATACAGTTTATCACCACGCTTGGCAGGCGGATTGGTGATCGCAGCTTGGTGTTAAGTACCTACTCAAGTAGATGCTGCTGCCCATCCTCTGCTGTAATCCCTTAATAAAGCTTTTACATCCACGGGAGAAGGCGGCGTCTATTCTTAGGTCGGACACACCACGCCATAGGCCTTTATTGGCCCTAGGACCATAAGCAGTCATAATAATAAAATGTTAAGTCCCATAACGAGGTTCATATTGTAAATTTATTAATTAGCAACGGACAATTAAAATGCATAATCATCAGTATAGGCCGTGGACATTCAAACCATGAGTAAAGTGAAAAGGAGTTATGAGTAGGTCTGAAAAAGCTTTTGTTATCGCTAGAGGCATTATTCCGTTCACAATCTAAAAGTACTGTATTATATTTACCAGCTGCCAGAGGTATAACAAAAGATTTCATATCTAACTTTTAGCTGATATAATACTCAGATAATTTAATCTGATTTTAATTCGATGCAATTTATAAGCATTGTAAATAAATAAAACTTTGTCAGTCAACATTTACTTACACGTAATTTAAGCAGCATCTCAAAATACAAAGCAATTAGGTGCCCAAAACGACACCAAAACTACCAACACAACCAACGTGCGATCATTGACCTATTTCTCGCCGGCAAAATTAGGCCTATGAAACTCATCTTCATTGTGAAGATGCTTGAACACATGTTGTGATATAAACGGGCTCTATTTAATATTTTCTTGTAAAGATAAGTTTTTTTATAGTAATGTTAAGAATCATAAAAACTTACGCAGTAAAAAGTTGCTGGCTATTCACAAGAATTCACTGGCACATTCACGTCTCACAACCGCGCGAAACGCGTAGAGGTGCTACGGCGCTGGCGTAGCGTTCTACGATCGGAGCGCGACTGAGAGCTACGGTGATCGATGGGGTACGTAGCCGGGGTGTGCTCTTCCCATGATTTATTTGAAGAGCTAATTGGTAATATCAAACTATATTTGGACATAATATAATTCAAGCTAAAATAAAGTGTTCAAACGGGATAGAAAGCTTAATTTTATACCTAGGTAATGAAAGACCAACGGGAAAAAATTCTTAGCTCACGGACGTCATTACGGTATTTTCTTTTTAAATTATGCTTTGCTATCATGTTTGTGGGATGTCATAGGCTTTCAATGTTTTGGTTCTAGACCCACTTTCCTCGAACATGATTTAAAAGTCCACGTGCATTGGCACGTGGACGTTAAATTAAGAGTTTTAGAATTGTCTAAAACTCTTAATTTCGTCTCTTAAGTTTATGATAGCATTGGTTAACATTGGACTACTTAAACTTGTAAAACTGAAAGTATCATTCTAATAAAAAATAAATAATGGTTTAAAAAACATTGAAATTGTTGTCCCTCGCTCGATTTCAGGTTTTTATATTCATGTATGTAAATGACATGTGACGACAATAAAATTCCTAATGAAAAGATTTACGTAAAAATAGCCCGTTTCGACAAAACCATTTGCTAACCCGTTTTGAAAAACTCTTTTTGTACGGTTTTAATATATATGTTCCTAAGGAAAAAGACCCATTTTAACAAAGGTCAGTGACCCCAGGCTTTTGTGATAAATACCATGATTCATCAAAGTTGAGAACTTGGAAGTAAATTGTGCTTGAGATAAATTGGTGAAGTAAATTGGCACCGCGGGGGTGGGAAATAAACGTTTTTCCGGAAGAATAACCCTGAGATTTATATTTTTACGTAAATAATATTATGAAGTCACCAGATCCTTTTTAATGAGTCAGCTTAGATTATTACAAATATTTTTAATTTGAATTTTCAGTCACTAAGCTTTTTCCTAATTAAATAAATGAATCAGTACGTTTAGTTATTACAAAGCACATCTGGGTTGTATAGGTCGTAATATATATTGGTATATATATTGTTTTATTTGTCACAATTTTTGTTGTAGTTCTTAGGAATTAGGCACAACTTATCGTGCCTTATACAGTTTCGGTAATAATTACACTAAGGTCCATATTAATAAATTAAACTAGCTTCTGAAAACGATGTTTAGTGTGTTCCAATTTCAAAATACCCATACAAAAATGTAATTTTTGGTGTTCTCAAAGATCGTTTGGTCCATTAACACGGGCCTGAGCTACGCGGCCATCAATTAGTTTAACGTGGCTGTTTATCAAGGATTTAGGTACTATGATTTATTTATGTGTTGCTATAACACTAGATTTATTTTATACATTGAATGACAGTGCTGAAAGATTGCAATTTAAAATCTACATATATTTTTACCAAAAAAATATTTGATAAGCCTCCTTCAGCATCTCAGGGTTTTGCTCCGACTAAGCATATAGAAAAACTATCAAAATCAATCAATCAAAACCCAACTCAAAAAAATCTTCACAACTTTATTTCGTTTCTTTCATCAAAATGAAAGAAAAGCTTTATCAGATTCAGAAAAAACTTTAAGACAAGTCTGTCTCGTTTATTGCACTTAGTTTATTAGCAGTGGCACTTTGTTTAATACTCTGTCAAGGCCAGGGTTAAGTAGAAGTCTTCAGTTTAAGCTTCTTAGAATTGAGATTCTTCCAGACATTTTTTATTCTGAAGTAATAAGTCAGAAAAACTTAAGCAATATCTTTTTACTATTATTAGGCTGTTTTCGTGTCATTGAACTCGTTAAATTTGATTTTATGTTCAGGAAATCATTTAATTCTGGCACAGTGTCAAATTGCCCTATAAAACATTTCATCGAATAATAATAAGTGGAAAGTGGTTTTCTCACATCGGGAAAGTTACTACGAAAGTGGTCAAGAGGCGATTGTATCAAACAATATAATCGTGGTAAAATTACGTCATAGGCGATGCTTACGTCTATTTCTCTACTACTACGCTGCGCATCGTCTGCGCAAACGTAGAGTGAATATTGTGATTCAATAAAATTCTACGAGTGTGTAAAACACGTACGTATAGTATTCCTTTACCTACTTACCTACTTTTCATTCTTTTTGTATAACGTTGCAACTCAGTATACAAGTAAGACGCAAAGAATCAAGGCAAAACTGGGCTGCAAGTGTGGATAAAATATTACATTCAAATTCGTCAAAACGGAACTATATAGAGGATATAGGGATTTAAATTTCATTTTAATTTTAAATTTGATCAATTCAGAGATCCATACTTGCAACCCTGAGAACATAGGTATACCCAAAATAGAGTACACCACTGGTCATCAGGTACTTTTAGACTATACAGCAGCATTCTAAGGCGAGGCTGAAAAACAGCGTGGCTGAGCCCTCGTCCTTTTCTCTTACACTACCTTGTCTACCTTCATCTTTAATATTATACTTGTAACTTTGTAACCAAGATAAGTATTACTGTCAGTGAATGAATGCCCTTTTATTTTATTTATTATGTTATTATTTGTTCATCATCAGTTTTTGTACAAAGATTTGTAGTTATACGACATCCACGGGAGGACTCAGCTGGGCCAAACACAGCACTGCATAAAATAACACGGTTAAATAACAGGTTGTGCTCGTGACCCAGGGTTTGGTTCACTTAAAATCTGTAGACCAATTGACCTGTACCATTGATGGTATTGATGGTGGACACAGAAGTTTTCGCTGGACTTCGAAATAAGCTAATAGTTTGAATGAGTGGTTTCCTTTTTAATCTGTGGTAGGCTGGTTGTTCCATTGTGACTAAAATCACAACACACTATATGATACTACAGTTGGCACTGTAATATCATATAGTTATCTGTCAATGAGTAGACAATTTCGTTTCGGGACTTGGCGGCACACATTTGACGGTTTAGGCCCATTTCTTTTATTTAAAAAACATTCCAATCACAATATTTAATCCCGTGTCAGTCACACTGTCATTTAGTAACTATTACTTAACTAGACTAAGTAAATAGTTATTACGTGACAATGCGACTGACACGAGATTATATTGTAACTTTAATGTTTTTTAAATAAGTGAATTGAGCCTCGGGTATAGAGAGCCATCTAGACCTGACCTACAGTACGCCTGACCCTGAGACCTACGTTGAACTTTAAATTTCAGTTTTCATAGACCAAAAATAAAACAATTAGGTATTGTCTCAGTTATTGTTCTGTGAGTATTGTGACCGCTATCGCTGTCAATACTTTTTCCAACTCATTTATGCTATAATTTATTGGGTGTTGCATAGATCCTAATATCCTCAAGGAAGCAGTTGATTATTTCAGACAGAGCAGCAGTGTGAACATCCAACACAACTTTTATTCCTCCTACCTGGTACGAGACAAGTAGTTTTCGTGGCCGTAACTTAAGTGTTCCGTAATAAAAGTTGTCACATTGATTACTTCCCCTGGCCCACCGCCAAAACCGAAAGAGTTCTTTTCAAGCAAACAAAAAGTCTTTGACTGCTTGATTGTGGGTAAAAAAATAATTGTTTACGTATAAAAGAGAAAACTATCCCGTAGAAGAATGGAACTATACTTACCTACCACTTAATTTATTGAACAAACTAATTGTGAAGTAAGTAGGTATGTTATTTTAACACGCAAGTCTTGAAAATTTCCCCAAACATGACGCGCTACAATGAAAGTATGTAACACTTCAACGTTGCGCGCTGTCCCACAACGTCGCTCGCATCACATCTTCGTGACCCTGTAACGTTGCTCAATGTCCCACAACGTCGCGCGCGGCACATCTACGTGAAGTGGGTAATGTTGCAAGCTGCCGTGCACGTGCAACACGTGCCGTGCGTCAGTCCTGTTACAAGTTTGTGCCCTAGTAAATCCATGACTTTAATTTTCATATGAGGGTGTATTGTATATGGTCAATTTATATTTTAAGCCATGTTATTTACTTGGTGACATTTTGTCTGCAACAGGGTTCACTAAATCAATAAAATTGCGTTGTTCTTCCTGGCCAGAATATTAACGATTTTTCATTTTAATTTTCAGTATTATTTACATTATAATTTGTAGAAACTGTTCTTTTTTGAACGCAATTACAATTTTTTATTACTTACCCCCAAAGATGGCAGCATTCAAGTGAAATCAAAATCGGAAGGAGATTGCCTTGCGTTGCGATACACTCGAGGTTTTAACAGTAATGGCCAAAACTACTGCATTCAAAATTAATGTTTTTAAAATGATAGCAATACTTTAAAAAAAAATTATTTGTTTTGATAAGCCTTTTAGCTTTACTTACGTTTTTAAATGTAAGATTGTTACGTTCTAGAATTAAACTTACATTTAGAATTGTACAAATTAAGACAAATCTTTTGTATAAAATAAATTAACTTTTAAAATAGAATAAAACCTACAACAAATGTAGGTACATACATTTATTCAAATTCTTGGGTTTATAATTTCATTATTATTTAAATTTATCAGTACTTGTTTATATTTATACGTTTTATTTATACGTTTTCTTGTGATTATACATATTTGTCTTGAGACATCGCGCGACATTGCGAGACATGATGCGCTGTTTCTACAGTCCTGTCTCTTACGATGTCGTGCGATGTTTGGATACCTACATATTTCGCAACAGGTCATGCGACAGAAAAAATATTGCCTTTGAGTCTCTCACATAAGTTTCTTATGAGGATGTAAATATAGCGGTAAAGTTGTTGTTTTATGGAGACGGGGGGATAATCATCAAAGTTGGGAAACTGTCTTGTCGTACGAGGGAAGGGAGGAGGTGATGAATTATTCAGATACGGATTACTTTGTAAGACCTTCCTGCATGAACAACATTCTGATTAGAACAGAAAATACTTTATCTCTCAACCTAAATAAACACAAATTCAACAAACAAAAAACTAATCACAACTATGTTATAGGCATGTACAAATAGATTAGCGATCTTGTTGCTGAGTAGCGTCCTTTCTGTTTTTTTTAAATGCAATGAACCGTGTGTTATTTATTTAGATGTTGTGGTATCGGATTAATACCTCATGAACTACAGATAATATTAATAATATTATTAATATAATTATAAGTAGGTATAAAAAACCTAAATTCAGTTTTACAAAAATACTTTTATGACAAGCTGTGGGTAATATGTTAGTACAACTAACATATTTACACAGTTTTTTTTTTCTAAATTTTTAATAAAATCTTGTTACATGTAAGTATGTATATTATGTAAGATATATCAAAATTTTATATATAAAATTTTGTTGCGTCGTTCATGTGTGGTCACTTGGTTACTAATTTGTCACTAAATGTTTGGCTTTATTTACGTGCTTTTGATCACCGTCGCTGCGTATTAGATATTTAATTTAATTATTAGAGAAATAATAACACAAGTACATACAACATTTGAGAAATAGAAACGTAACAGTTGAGCTTTCTAAAGACCATCACAAAAGATCTAAAGATAGCTCAACTGATCCAAATCACTACAAAACGGAAGGGTCTCCAAGACGCTAGCTGCATTGCCACGCTGAATAGAAATATACGATACAAATGCATTGAGCCATAGTAAGAGCCAACTCTTGGGTCACGTGTCGTTTCGACCAGATGAAAAAATAATGAGATATAAAGTGTATGAAATATTATGTTTCAGACACCAATCCTAATCGATTTACACGACATTATTTGGTTACAACCAGCGTGAACCTCGTTTATCAGAACGTGCGAAGACTGCAAAGGTGTAGTAGAACGCTGTCATCTACCGGTGATTTATGTTCCAGAATATTCGACTTTACAAACAGACACGTTAGAACATGTCCAATTTTTTTATATGTGTCGTAATTCTTATGCATGAATTAATTAATTACAGTATTTATAGAATACTTGGGCAATATTGCCGTGGAGAGTCTGGCTTAAACAATTACCTTCCCTTGGATATCATAAAAGCTGACTAAGGGATTTACACCCGGGGATGGACAAATGCATGAACCTGAAAAATCAACACACTGCGACCACCAATCCGTCTGCCAAGCGTAATGATTGACGACCTCTGTGGCGCAGCCAACAGATTATTTTAATGATTATGGCAAATCCTCCATTTTATTCTATGGGGGAGGCCTCGTCCGTCATTGGAAGTTTACAGGCTGCTGATGATAATGATGATCTTTTGCAAGTTAAAAGTGAACGATGTAAGCTTATGGTTTATAAAAATAATGAGAAATTGTCTTAACAAATGAGTAAGAGCCATGTTCATACAATTTTCGTTGTCTATAATAACTTAAGCAGTTTGCATGTGCTTTAATCTAATATTCCTATGTGCTTCTATATTGAAGTGACTTAGACCAAACTAACTTGTTTGATCTCTCAGAACATACCTAGACCTAGATCCTTCTGTGACTAGCTAAACTTCTATGACACTCAAAACTTCTAGCATACTTCGTCAAGATCGTAAAGTTTTCCAACAACTAAACTCTGGTTACTAACAAGAACTTATGACATTTGGGAGTTTACTATATTGTTTTACATCCTCCTGTGACTCGGCGTTTATTTTTATATGATTTTTAGGAACAAACATGTTGAACATGTGACCGAGTCCGGATTTTTGTAAAACATGACCTTTAGTATATTACAGAGGGTCAAAAAAACGAGCTTTCGCCTTATCCTTCAAAATCTTGTTGCAGTAGAGCCCTCCTCTCGATGGACTAAAGAAATTATAAAGATAGGAAATCAGTGGATGGAGGCGGCACAAGACGTTCGCTTAGAAAACTGATAACATTATTAAGAAAAACATTAAAATTTGAAAAAAATATATCGATATCTGGCTTCTGAGCAACCAGAGCGTTAAGCAAATTGAGGGCCTGAGTCGTCGGAGCATACCGTGTGGTTTGCGTTCGAACCAACGGGGCCGCAAACATTATATAGTATCTACCATCAGCAGATGTAGCGGGAGGTTACTTTACTTATAAAAAGTCTATGAAATTAGTTTTCACACACACTGGCCGCTACTTAGGTTTCTTAAGTTTCAGGATTTCAAGAAGGTTAAAAATGATTAATATCCTACTGTCAGAGCTCTTTATATAGTATTCATATCTAAATAAATTATGACTGCGGCTATTTGTCCCTTAAACTTACGAGGCCATAGTCTAGTGGTCAACACTCAACATTCGAACTACTCTGTTCTAGGCCCTAAGTTGAGATGAATATCTCATTCATCTCAACTTCCTAGAACAGCTAGCTCACGCTTTATCTTTGAAGTAAGTGAAGGCTTATCACATTTACTAAGCCAGTTTATGAAATTCAATATATTATTATTGTAACATAGTTTTTTTTGTAGATTTTCTATATTATTATGTGTGCTGATTTGATGAACACTCTGTTTTTTGTACAAACTAAACTTGCCAAAATATGTCTCAGTCATCATCATTATCAACATCAGCCTATAGAAGTCCACTGATTGATTGACTCCTATAGAATGCCATGACGATCGATCCCCGGCCGCCTCCATCCACCGACTTTCATAATACTGGTTAAAAGTATCGTCTTTGAATTAGGTAATGTTTTAGGTAGCTTGTTTAGATTACCTACTATTACTGATATTATTCATCATCATCATCATAAGTAAGTTTACGGAACGAGACCTCACCATTGACATCACAATGGGAGGATTTGCCATAATCACCACGCTTAGCAGGCGGATTGGTGAACGCAGTTTGGTGTAATAACAATAATAATAATGTATTTGTTTCAGGCTACATGGCATAATAAAATTGTACTTAAACAATAAACCCATAGAAATTATATACCTTATAGACTAACATACATATTTTATACTTAAAACTAACATTACATCTTTTTTTTGTTTTTTTTTCGATACTGCTTTCACATAGCGTCGGTAAAAGATGCTAGGGTCAGAAAGTACTCAGGTGTATGCTGCTGCCCATCCCCGGGTGTAATTCCCCAGTATGGCTTATACTACATCCAAGGGAGGAGAAGGAGGGGTATATTCTTAGGCCGGACATACTACGGCAATATTATTATTACCTACAACAAAATAGAATTCTAATAGCTTGGAAAAGGTACTTTTTCCCCTGTTTCCTTTTTCGTAAGTAAAAGCTTCTGCAAAAAGTATTCCCAACATTTTAAGCAGAGGAAAAAACTCTCTTGGGAAAGTCTGGGGCCATTAAAATTATTTGCGACCTCTCAATACCACCGAAACTTTTCTAAAGTTTAGCTCGTATATCACTCTGCTCACGCTAAGAGTAGGTAATGGAGGTATCATTTTCCCAATTTCTACCTATTTTATAGAACTACGTGATTGATGTATCGTAATCGCAACAATTGGTAAATGGAATCTAAAATATCGTCAAAAATTTAAGCTTGAAATAAAATAATAAATAAATATTACTTTAATAAATCATTAAATAAAAGCTGTCGGAATAACTTTTTTATCAGACTTCTTCATCGCCGTGTCTGGTCCAGATAAATAGAACGTACTTCACGGTGATTAAGTCTAGTCCCTGTCTCTCTCTAATACGCGTGTTTTAACATTTGTGTGACAGTGACAGGGACAGGTCTAAGCATTAGTGCGTGCTAAGCTTGTGTCAAGTAACGTCTATTTATCTCGGCAAGTTTTTTTAGTCTTGCTTTGTCATTAATTCGAAATAATTTGAGATAAGATTACCTACAGATTATTCAGGATTTTTTTTATTGAAGTTTTATTGGTGCTTATCCTCGTGCCGGCGACCTCCGTGGCGTGGTTGGCGAGAAGTCGGTTGAGACGCAAAAGGTGCGGGTTCGATTCCCGCTGCGGGGCAAATAATTATATGTGACTTTTGTGTGTTATGCTATGTAAAAGTTGATTAAGGAAATGCTTTACAATTTCATACACATAAAAAGCCTAAAAAACGTCGGTCTTTATATAACGTTGTAAAAATGTCTGGTGATCGATTTCATACCCAACTTTAAAGACATACTTTAGTAGTAGTAATAACTGTGACTCCGCTAAATTATGTTGAAACCATCAATAAACTACAAAATATTTTTGTATTAGTTCTCGCCAACTTTTAAAACTATATCAACCGCTTAATTATGAAGAGCTTTTGTGTGAATAATAATAATTCAAGATAAAAATAAGATTTAGATCACGTCCGTTAGATTCCACTTTCGTCAGAAGTAGTTTTTTTTTTATAATTTCAGTTCAGTTTCGTCATGGATGACGGATGTGGATAACCTTAAATGACCCTTTCGTCTGATCCCACTTTTGTCATAAATCGTCAGTTTCTTCTTAGGGAGAGAGAAAAAAAATCCTAATCCGATTAATGACAGTGATGACCAATAAAAAACATATATATACTTTAGTGTACTTATAATAAACATAAAAAGGTGCTTGCACTTATATTCTTCACAAAATAATAAAACAATTGTTTTTTATCAAGTAACTATAAGCTTTTTGATCTGACTAAAGCGGAATCTGACGGACGAGGAGTCATGAGAATAACTGTTTTGTCACCAGGTTAAAAATTCTGACCTATACGGAAAAAAATGATCTGACGAAAGTGGAACCTGACGGACGTGATCTAAATCAAAAACTATTTATTTTTAATTTAAAAGTAAGTACAAAATTTCAATAACTGTTTCAGTAAAAATTCAACAAGCTATAGATAATAATAATGCTTGGTTTAAGAAGTTAAATATTCTTTTGCAAACACGAGCTAACACACTAAAGCTACAATACTGCAAGCAGTACCAATTATAAATTTTAAAACATATTGCGAGTAAAGCCAGATGGCCACCCTAGCGTCTCGTTACGGAGGCACCTCGCGTTGTCGTCGTCTAGACGGCAGCATCTAACAGCTTTATTGCAATTGTAATGTGCTGAGTTTCGGTTACTTTATACCTACTTACTGGCTAAACATATAGGGATATAACATGCTACTAATGTTCACCCGGGTTTTCGCAAATAACAATATATATATATTTGTGTACTGAATTTAATTCTAAATATCCCTAAACAATCAATTAGAAAAAAAACAACATATTTTTGTTTTCGAGCGCACTTCTGTCTATCTACGTGTAAAGTTGAAGATGATATTTATCTCTTCACAAACCCCCTGTGTGTAGGGTACCGTTTAACAGGTCTGAAAATCAAGTTGAGGTTCTATAAATTACTTTTGATTTTAGTGACCAATTTGGGAAATGTTAGGGCCTAAAACTTGCCAAAATTGTGTCTCTAAATTTTTTAAACCCCGAGTCCATCTTATTCTAATTTGGGTAAGAAAAATTGTTTCGAACAAGACACAGACATAATGAGTTTTTTTGCATACAACTAAGTAGTTGCTCGACACTCCTTGGCCAGTTTCGTGATACTGACTGACTTAGAAGAAAAACAGCTCTTATTATAACTATATCAAACGAGCTATCCACCTTTAGGTGACGATCACTGTGAGAGGTTGCGGGTTCAATTCCCGCTAAGGGACAAATGATTGTATTGAAAAAAAAAAAAAAATATATAATTTAAAATTAATATAAAAATATTTAAAAAATTATTACTGCAAATATTTGTTCCGGGTCTGGGTGTATGTTACCATGGTACTCGTAGTTCCTGATACCCACGACACAGGGAATCCTAGTATGGGATCATGACTACGTATTATATGTAACTGTTGGGTGTGTTATGTATATGTTTTATGTTAGGTACTTATATTAGAACACATCCCTAAATGTCCGCTTTTCATTTTTGTGTCTATTGGTCTCCCAACCGCATTTTTGTAATCAAGTTTTGTGACTTTTGTATCGATATTTATTTTTGAAACCAGTCCCCGATGGCTGCAATGCAATAATGATGCAGAAAGTTGGAACAACGAAGTTTTCTCATAAAGCGACGATGGTCAGGGCCGCTGGCGGGGAACTTTTAATATTTTAATTAGTTCTTTATTTGCTAGATAAGAAGTGGCTCCACAAAAAAGGAATTAGATTATTATCTGTGACTTGTTGTGTTAATGTATTAGAATCATTAAACCCATAACATAACACCCGACAGTCACATACATAGTCCTGATCCCACATTAGGATTCCCTGTGCTGTAGGTATCAGGAACCAGGAGAAAGAGTACCATGATACCACAAAACCCAGACCCAGAACAAACGTTTGCAGATCATACAACCATATGTGCTGCAGCGGGAATCAACCCCGCAATTGAATACACACATGTTTTAACAAATTAAAATATGTTTTAACAAATTAAAACATGTTTTAACAAATTGAAACATGTGTGTTGGATCTCCTAGTTTTCGCAAAACCTGATTTCGCTATCTCAAAAAGTGTTGATGAGCTGTGATGAGCAAAAAACACAAATAAATTTTAATTTTGCGCCAATTGCGAGACTATCCACCTTAATTAATGAGTTGTGGAGATAAGACATATTTGAGTAGTAAAATGTCATGAGTCAAATTGTTTGAAGAGTTTTCTTCTTTACAGTGGCCAAAGCTTTACTAACCTTCGTGAAAATGATAATCATTGTTTCAGAATACATTTTGACGCCGTAGTTTTTTAAAATTGCAGTAATAATAGTTATATTCGTAAAGATAAGTACCGAAATGCAATAACTTCCGTCTGTGGCCCACGAGGTGAAACTGCATCAAATATTTTACGATCGTCTAAAGTAGATCCGTTTATTGGGTAACATAAAAACTAACGACTACAATAACGCTTTTATTTCTTTTATAGTCAGTTTCATTAAAACTAGGAAGGTCCTAACTGCAGAAGTACCTTAGTTCAAAAAATCAGGTTTACAGGAAAATTATTCTGCTGGGCATAAGTCTCCTACACAGAACACCACGATGGACGTTCTTGGGCCATAGACTTTCTACGTTTATAATGTGTAGTCTTTAGTCATTGCTTTCATCAAATGTCATTATATCTTTTTAATTCATATTTCGTCATCAGACACAAACTTGTGCACGTGTTTGACAATAATGAAAATGATCACAACATCTTTAAAATGCCACTTTAAAATAAAGTTTAGTTTTACTTTTTTAAATATTCCCATCTTCGATTAAATTAATTAAGCCGTTAGACTTAGCAGTATAAAAAACTATTTTTACAATTTATCTAAATTTTTTGAACTCAAATGAAAATCAAATTTTAAAATCGCCTTTTTAATGGACCTTTACATTAATAAATAAACAATTTACATAATTATGTAATATAGCTCTGACATCCTCTGTCCCTGAATGGACTTAGGGCCTTCTGCAACTGAGACCTCCTATGTTATCAAAACCCGAGAGAGAAGAGTGCATGAAAGTTTAGCTACCCCTTAGAGAAACACAAAAACCAAAACCTCATCTCAAGGCAATAGTCGTTTGAAAAAGTGTTGGAAAAGTGAAGGCAGGATGAATAATTTCAGAAATAATGAGTATTTTTATGTAAAACACTAAAATAACAGTCTACCAATTTTAGGTTGAAGGGCACAGTATTTTTCTTTTCTCGATACCGCCCTCAAGAGCATTAGTTCCAAGGACTTTTCAAAGGCCAGTTCTTTGAACTGATTGTGTATCACTCTCCATTTTGGCGAATAAAATAATGATAGGATTAGCAAAAGCTTACTAATACATGTATTAGCACATAGCTATTTCTTAGACTTAAAGAACCATGTTGGCTCTGTAGCAAGCATTGATGTATATAATTATGTATATTACTAAAGTAGGTAACTTGATTTAGCAGTTGCCGTGCAAATGAGTCTCTGCTTGAGATAAGACATTGGATAACGCAGCATGCCTCAATTCTCAGAATTATTCTGAGCCTCAATCCAACCTTCATGACATTCAGTGGCAAACATTACGACAAACGAGAAACCAGTCTTACAAAATGGGTGAATCCTATACCTACTATTAAACGAGCAATATTTGTAAATATGTTTTGAGATCTCGAACACGGCTCTAACAATTTCTATGAGGTAATAGGGGTTTTTGGGGGCAAAAGATCGATCTAGCTAGGTTTCATCTCTGGGAAAACGCGTTTTTCCGAGTTTTCCAAGCAAAGCTCGATCACCCAGGTACTGTATAGTAAAGTGTGTAATTTGCGATCAGAAAACCAATGTGGAATTACGTTTTACAAGTTGTTACAAGTTTGTGATGGTAGGTAACCGATTTTCGATGGAAAAGTCATGGGTTCGACTCCCGGGCGAGCAGAATTTCTGCATTTTTTCCTTGAATTTTTTTTTTGCTCGAACGATAAACGTTAAAGGACATCGTGGGCGTGAGGAAACGGCATGCCCTAGAACAAAAAAATCTAAAGTTTGCAAGCGTGCTGGATTAAATCATATTCAATCTCACCTTTCGAACTTCCCAGCCGTTATATGTATGTTTGAAAACATTTTTCACTGCTATAATTATCCATACCTACGAAACCAAGGCCCAAGGCTAGTCTGCAAACATGAACCCGACTTTTACATAAAACATGTTATACAATTAAGGCACGTTATGATCAAAAAATCCAAACATCCAAAAATACAAATAAAATTTCCAAACGGCTTTGCTTAAAGTTGAAAATCACATGTCATATTTGACGATGAAACTGGTTTGACATGACTGTATTCATTTTGAGGGTTTTTTTGTAATGAATCGAAATATACATATATTTATATTTATATATCTATATATATAAAAATCAATTGCCGTTCGTTTGTCTCGCTAAAACTCTAGAACGGCTGGGCGGATTTATTTGATTTTGGTTTTGTTGTGTTCATAATTGTCATGGAAAGGTTTAAATGTACCAGGAACACCGGGACCACGCGAACGAAGTCGCGCGGGCAGCTAGTCATAGATAAAAATATGCAGTTAGAACTTTAAAATGCAAGTCTAGCTATTTAAAGCGTAAAAAATGTGTTGTTGCCGTTCAAAATGATGACCATTTAAATGCCAAAGCTATTTTGGGGGGTCACTTGTGCGATTTTTATTAGCAAAAACAGAATTTTTTCAAAATTCTGTTCAGTTACAATTATTATTAGTATATTGTAACTACACTATTTTTTGTATCTCATCATTTAATCTCATCACGTTGCACTGGGCTTTCAAAATACTTTTAAGAGCCTTAGGGTAAAATATTTCTCATTCTATCAGAAAGATAATCACTCCATTAGTGATACTAACCCTTTTAAAAGCAGATAACCGTACTAAATAATTCACTTGAATTTCAGAACCAAGATCCAGGGATATAATAGGTACCCATAGTACAACGCAAGTAGCCGGCAGCGAACCCGATCCCTTTGTCACATTGCCGCTTTGTGACGAAACCACCCGACTGAAAATAGAATAATGTTGAAATTGTTTGTGCTTGAGTTGTAAGAAAAAGAGAAAAAAGTATTAGGTAAGTATAACAGTTAAATTACCCAAAATTTTCGTTGAAAAACAAATTGAAAGTACAACAGTTTACAAAAGATGCTTATACACAACCAAGATGTTTGATGTTACGGTTACAGCTTTATACCCAAATTATTTTAAATTACGTAACGTATAAAAGAACTGTTAATTGAAAACCAAACTTATCGTTTAAAACTGAAAACAGTTTTAACAAATGAAAACTCTACTTCAACACAGAAAAAGTTATAAGGTTAATTCCGGTTTTAAATGGTGGAAGTAGGATAGGTACTGACACATTACAAGCTTTTGTTTAACATCATAATCAATTTTTAAACCTTTGATAGCTAAAATAGCTTTCGTCTTGTTTTGGCGTATGTCATTTAACATCAGAGCTAAAGATCGGGTCCCACGGCCTGATTTCTCACAGGTACAGACACAAAATTACAGGCGACACGTCATGGGAACACCTCGCCTGCAGACGCCTGTAGACGCCTGTCATTGCCTCAAGACGTCGACCAATCAGCATGAGTCCGCACGCTCCCTCCCCGCCCTCTTGTACCCGCCGGCATAGGCCGACTACACGGCGTGTCGCCTGTAATTTTGCGTCTGTACCTGTGAGAAATCAGGCCGTGGAACCGCAGCTTAAGGGGGTTAGTGTATATCTTCTTCGCCTTCTTCATCAGCCGGTAGTCGCCAATAGCTGTACGTGGCCTCCCCATAGAGTAAGGGGTTATTTGCCCATGCTTGGCAGGCAGATTGTTAATTGATGTATTGGTATGTTAAGTACTCAGGTGAATACTGCTATCCATCCTCTGGCGCCATAGTCGCCTTTTACGACATCCAAGGGAGTTGGAGGAGTCTTATTCTTTGGCCGAGATCATCACGGACATCTAATTCTAATAAAAAAATGGAGGAGACAAAATCTGCTCTGACGTTCCGTAATGGGGCGTTAACGCTCCTGCACACTATGCCCGGCGGGTATTCTGTGTACCCGCGGCGTATATCGGCATACTCGTGCGGCAAAAAGCCGCCAGCTGTGCCGCCGGCATAGTGTGTAGGAGCCATTAGAGTTTTATGTTCCTTGGGTGTAGTGTGCATTGTACCCATGCTAACATGTCCCAAGCCACCCTAACTCCTTAAAATAAGTGAGAAGGACTTTGGGTTGGTGGTAGCACTGTAATTCTAGTTTCCCCGAGGGTCTTGTAGATGAAGTGAAATAGGACTCTACCACAGACATATATACACTCGAGAGCAATGAATCCGGGTCACTTAAAGAATGTTAAAAATCTCGGAAACTAAAAATGATAGATTAATGCAATAAATTGTATTTAATAGACAATGTAATACTCCTTAAATGAAGGTAAAAAATATATGAGTCACCATACATTTTATTAACACAAAATTACATAAAGAAAAAAACTGCTGATCTCTCCTTAAAACAAAAATAGGAAACATGAAATTTTTGAACTTTATTACGATTTTCTTGAATTTTAATACTTCGTATTGCCTCCTCGTGCTTCCATTACTGCGTTTACGCAGAAAAAAAACAACAAAAAAACAGAAATCAAACAATGATAAATGACAGATTACAAACAAAAGCAAAACCAAATGCTGTAATTTCGTAGTTCCATCTTCGAAAGTGGCCCTTTTTCAAATTTGATTTTTTTATGATATAACTTTACAATAACTAAGAAGTTTTAATACCTTCATTTAAGGAGTATTACATTGTCTATTAAATACAATTTATTGCATTAACCTAGCATTTTTAGTTTCCGAGATTTTTAGGATTCTTTAAGTGACCCGGATTCATTGCTCTCGAGTGTATATATATATATATATATATTATACATATAATGTATATACAGTCCAGATAATCCCTTCACTTTATATTGATTGTACCTACTTTTTCTGAGTGTCACTTAAACTAAAGATTTTTTAAGATCGACTAAACTTTGATCTATTGTGTGCGTTCCTTTAACAAAATATTATCTTGTCAAAATAACACAGATACACGTAGGATGAGACAAAGTTATACAGTGTGCCTGATTAATATTTATACATGTATAAATGTAGTGTGCTTACTAGGTTACACGTGGGTGTGCGTATTCCTAGCACGTGTAGATAGAAGGTTCGTAAACATTTCGTTGTTTGTTTATTGTGATAGTCAAAGGTGATAGTTTATTTATAGGTACCTAATTAGATACCTTTTTCACAAGTATTTATATATTAGGTTTGTTGTTTTGGAGTAAAAGGGGCTTTGAATATAGTTTCCAACTAATGTCGATTAAAGTATGATAGCACCCAGCAGTCATATATGTCTTGACACCATACAGGATTCCCTGTGTCGTGGGTATCAGGAACTACGAGTACTATGGTACCACAGCACCCAGACTCTGAACAAATATTTACAGATCATGCAAACATTTGTCCCGCAGCGGGAATCAAACCCGCTCTTGCGTATCAGCCGGCTACTCACCCGCCACGCCACGGAGTTTGTCAAAAAGATAGGTAATTAAATAAGTTAAGTAAATAAATGCATAACTTTTCAATAAATTAGGAGTTAAATTTTTGTTACAATAACAAATATATTGTGTATTTAGTGTATTTGATCGACACATGATGTTCGTGAGGTTGTGGTGTCCGGCCTAAGAATAGACCCCTCAGTCTCCTCCCGTGGATGTCATAAATGCCGACTAAGGGATTACTGATCAACTGGGGATGGGTAGCAGCATCCTCCTGAGTACTCAATACCAATCACTGCGATCACCAAGCCGCCTGGCAAGCCTGGTGATTATGGCAAATTCCTCCATTGCATTCTCTGGGAGAGGCCTCGTCCGACAGTGGACGTCTGACGGCTGATGATGATGATGATGGTTACACACATTTCAACTAAATGGATAAGAAAATCAAATAATCAATGAAATGAGTTCAAATTAAAAATATACATAAAAACACGCAAATTCTGCGTTCTAATGAAGGCATACCAAATTACGCGTTTCACAGAAAAAGGGTAATCTCCAGTCTTTGAATTAGTTTTATTTAAGTCTAGCCAGTGCGGCGACACAATTTGTGATAATATCTGTGAATGTTTTAAAGAGCAATTGGTGAAATTAGTAAAGTCAAGTTAACGGTTAACAAATGAGTATAAACACTAAACAGATCACTAGAGTTATAACCAAAACTGAAAAAACGGAATAACTTCGGTGTCTGTCCTTCGGTAATAACCTCTATTGTTATTATTTTTTGGCCAAGGATGTATTTTGTTTGAGGTTTTTTTTTAAGTAATGAAAATAACGTTTTTCAGGGTTATTGTGTAGTGTAGAGTATCACAAATGAATGCTGTCGGAATGTACATCCCTAAACTATAATATTTGTTTCCGGTTTTTAAATTGCTAGGTCATATCTATGAAAATATTTACTTCAAAAATATGATTAAAATCTAGAAGGCAATTAAATCTACTTTCCATCAATATGAATTACCCCGAATAATTTAAAACAAATAGTTTCAGACAGTTAATTAAAAACTATGAACATAATATTCTGAAAATATGCGTGAGGGTCGCGTCACAGAATACACAATAGTTCACACTTCACAGCGCTGTGCTCCACTGAACACTGATTTTTGAAACAATAATTTCTCCAGTATTCTTGGACGACTTTTGTTTTTATCCATATTTTATTTTACTCATTATCATCAACGTCACTGAACTAAATGCGTTACGATTCCATAATTGATAGCATATAGTTTCTGATTATAAAATAATTATAGACTTTAAAAAAATAGGTCACATTTGGGGCACATTTTGCGATTGCATGATTGCGATTCAACTCAGTTTGGGCCTAGGTTTTAAAATCCGAAATAAAATTGTCAGACGTCTCACATGCCCACATCATCACGTTATCAAGTTTGCAATAATACGGCGGTAGCTACGCGGCTCACGTAGTGCTACGGTATCGTAGCCCATTAGGCATAACTACGGCTTGCTCAGCTCACCGTTTGTTTAATGAAGACAACTGATTAAGATGGAATAAGTAAAATTTTCGTAGAGCCTACAATAATCAAGGAATTTTACAATAACATGCCTGCAGCTACGCGGCTCACGTAACGCTACGACGTAGCGTAACTGCGAGCTGCTAAATGATTAGAAGTTATGTTACATTTTTATGATTGTTATGTTTTATATGTTTCATCATAATCAGCCCACTGTTGGACATTGGCCTCTCCATAGAATGCCACGACAAACTTGTCTTATGCTGCCTTCATCCACCGACTTCCTACGACCTTTATAATGTCTGAAGTCGATTGGTTTGTGGTTGCCTCGAGAACCTTTATTTCCCAACGGTCGTTAAATAAGTAGGTATGTTTTTCTCGATTCTAGATAACTTTTCAATTAAAAACCGACTTCCACCATTGTATTCGACTAAATATCTGGGAGATATTTTGATGGTGAAAAAACTAGAGTGGTGAAAGGATTAAATCACCAAATAATACTTTCTGAATGCAAATGCTTGATTTGTTGCTAAAAATACCAAAATCGCTATATGTATGCCTATAATGTTTTAGGAGTTCCCTCAATTCCTCATGGATTCCATCATCAGAAGTGATTCTAAAAAATGGGGCCAATGTGGAAGTATATCTATTCAAATAAAAAAAGAATTTTCTAAATCGGTTTATAAACGAAGGAGATATGAGGTAACAAACATAAAAAAATAAAAAATACAACCGAATTGAGAACCTCCTTCTTTTTGTGAAGTCGGTTAAAAAAGAAACTATTATACGTTTCTATTGGTTATGATCCTGTCAGAAAATAAATCGTTTCAACTAGGAGCTGGTCTGCGGAACTTTTATCGCCTCTAGCCAGAGATATGAGCCCACTGTATTAGATGCTTGCCACGTTCGCAACGTTCTATATACTAAGAGCTTTTCCCGGCTCTATGAGAACATAATGAAGTTGGTAGTATGTTCTGGTTGGGTAATCATAATTGGCATCAAAGTATATGAGTTTGAAAATGGTCAACGAAACGTCAGCAGGAGAATAGTAAAGTACGTGGTGTATAGTCGTAATTTTTCTAAAATTTATACCAAGCCACGATAACTTCAATTCTATTATATTAGTTTGGTATAATTTGTTATGATAATTAACACAATGATAACATGACCCCAACAGTCAATAATTATCATGATACCACAATAATACCCAGACCTTTATGTTAGTAGTAGAGCTCTTTCTGAAATGGTTCTCAAGTCGACGCAGTAAAGGAAGGCCTCCCTTTAGACGTCCACTGTTGGACGAAGCCTCCCCCATAGAATGTAATGGGGGGATTTGCCATAATCACCACGCTTGGCTTGGCTTGATTTGTGATCGCAGTTTGGTGTTAAGTACCCAGGTGGATGCTGCTACCCATCCCCTGGTGTGATCCCTTAGTAAAGCTTTCACTACATCCACGGGAGGATAAGGAGGGGTCTAATCTTAGGCCGGACACACCATGGCTAACCATGGCCAACCTCTCGATGGACTAAAAGACGCAGAAAGTCAGTGGATGGAGGCGACTCAAGACCGTTTGTCGTGGCATTCGATGGGGCGTATGTCCAGCAGTAGACTTCTGCAGGCTGGTGATGAAGAAATTCTATCTTTCATTACCCACTTCTGGCCACAAGCAATCTAACATTCCTATATTAATAGCATAAGGTACGTACCCTTCCAGACCCATGGCACACATTACATACATAAACAGAAGAATACAGAAGAGGTAGATAGAGACCTTTTCGCCGTGGGTTGCACAGTCAGAGTACGTGACAAGTGGTGAGCTCATCGCCGCCATTGCTTTCGACGATCAACTTGGCTAACGCTTTCTTCTAGTAAAAACACAAACCTAAATAAGCCAGCAGCCAGGACCAATCTTATTCCAACGAAAATTGCCCAACAAAACTAAAAAAGGACCCTCTCTATAAATAGGATCTCTTCTACGAAGCTTAGGATATACTCTATTAAAACTCCAATGATCATAAGACAGTCTTTATTTTCACTAAGTAGTTAGCAAAATAACAAAACACAGCGTATAAAACTAACGTTACATAGAGTTCGGATAACAGAAATAGCGGTAAATATACCGAGAACATTTATTTATCTAAACGTTGGGTTCGTGGAAGATAAAAGCCTCATAAAATATACAGGAGGTATCGGAGAAGAATAATCACAGCGAGAATTTTGAGCTAGGTATCCGTTGGTAAAATATTTTTAGATAGTTTTTTAGTAGTAGTAGGGAGGTTTATTGAACGGTGAGGTCAAAATGAGCTTTTTCATACATAGTAGCATAGATAAATATACTATTATGAACGTTGTTGTCACGCCTATCAGCTACATAGTACCACACTCAAATGTACTCATGGCAGTAAGCAAGTGTGCAGAGTGTGTCTGAGTTTTGAATAAACATGGACGTACAGTGTAGTTTGACACAGATTTTGTATGGAAATTGAAGTACGCAGATTGTACGCTAGGAGTGCCCAATTATTGTGTCTCCATACAAAAAAAACCGTGTTACATTAAACTATGCTGGAGGCCGAGTAAGTTTTTTGCTAATAATTGACTTGGACGTGTAACATAGTAACGAACAACACTGATAACGTCACAAAATGTAACGAACTTTGTGAACCTCGTTTTCCATACAAAAAAATCAATTCCAAAAAAAGGTCAATTGTTTTCAAAAAGCTTACACTCAGACCAATAATAGCATAGATACACATTAGGTACGTAGTAATAAAAGTAGAACGTTGTAATATCTGTCACGTACGAAGCAGTGTGTAAATTTGCTTCCTACCGTAAATACAAAATTACTTCTGTGAAAGGTACTAAGCTAACTGAAAAACGATACAATCAGCTAATGGCTGATTACCGGTCGCTTGGTTTCTCCGAACGTACCTATTGTTTTTGTATGGCTGATCTAATTAGTACTTATTTAGTGTTTTTGTTTATCCCATTTTCCATTATCTATAATTTATTCAACATAAAGTATCTTTTGGAATGATAAGGAAGGAATGTATCTACTCAGAACAAATCGAAAACCTTTCTATCTCTTTATAGGTTTACGTTCAATACACTGCTACGAGCTACATGGATGTTTTAATGAGAATCAATACATTATTTAAAATCGTTACGTGACTGACTATAAATGCACAACTTGAACCGTAAGACCTAGAGACCTGAAATTCGGTGGGTTAGTACATTATTTTTGTGGTCTAAGAGTGTACTAAGAAAGCAACATGCAAGATTTACCCTCTAAGGCGTTGCAGATGGGTGTTGCAATTTGTATGGAAAATCTTCACGCGGACGAAGTCACGGGCGTTCCATTGGTGTTTTCATAATGCAATTTTTTTTAATAACTTTTATTCAAACCCGCTGTGATTTATCTTATAAAAACATAAAAACGAAAATAAAAAAATATCAATTGAAATAATGATTTGCACAAAAACACTGGAAAAAAGCGGCCCATCCACCAACGTTCATTCCTGCCGGAAACTATAATCACTATGAATTGAAGGCTACGCCTAAAGCAAGACGTCAATCGTAGATTAGAATTTTACCTGCAGAGTTAATGAAATATTAACTTCAAAATATGCAGAACTATACATTATTATTACGTATAAAATACATCATTGTGCATCAAATATGTATACACTATTATTCGAAAACAACAAATATATTCTCGATAGAACGAAATCACAATCTTCGGTTATTTTCTTTCATTTCCAATATGATGCAAGTTATTAAGAAAAAAGTAAAAAAATAACCTGTTGCAGATGCTTGAGAGTCGACTCTAAGGTTAATTATAAAAATTGCTATGTTTTACAAAATATTCTAGTAATATGCGGTTTGCGAGCAGCGCGGGGTGTTTTTTTTGTACGTATGAAGATTTCTTGTGCTCTTGTTGAAGCTTGTTTAAAGGAGTAATAAAAAAGAAACGACGCGACACTAAACATTATTTTTCCGTGTAGTTAGGTCGACAGGATAAGTCAGAAAGAATGAACGTTCGTGAATAAGCTAATAACGATAGATACTTCATATTTTATCTAAAAAAATATAATAAATTTAATGTCTTAAGGTAGACTCAACATGAGTCGATAGCTAATGTTGAAGGTATTCCAACAAAATAAAATCTCTACTACTAGGCAATTAAGTTCAGCCAGTTATAATTTTCATAGCATCATCGTGAATATATAGCTACAATTAGTACAAAAAAAACATATCAGAAATAAAATGAGAAATAAATGGATGACTTGATATTATTTACAATATAGTTTTATCAAATTAACTTTCAATACTCACTGCTTATACATTTAAGAGTATTAGAACATAATATTCTGTAAATATTCGTCATTTGTTGTAAATATATAATTTGTAAAGGCACCTCTATTTGTACTAAACATTGTAATGTAGAAAAATAAAAATATAAAACTTATTTCAATGCATTCAAGCTTAAATAATTATTTTCACTGATTCACTACTTATTTACATGGCACATATTGGCTTATATTCTTCTAAATATCTCTATAGATATCTAACATAAATTAGAATATTAATTTTTAAAATTGTAACTTATTTCGATTAAAATTGGAACGTAAAATTTGTTTTACATAATTATTTAAAATGGCACTGTGATTTATACTATAATAACATAACTATCATTATTTTCATAATGATATAACTAAATCACATTAAATTCCACACATTATAGACACAATTCAAAGTTAAGATCATCATTCACTATACCGGACCGCGCGCTGCCAAGTAGAGAATGAACGGTACGGTATAGTGATTCAATCTAATTTAAAAACTAACTTTATAGTGTTTTCTGATTATATAATTTTATCAAAAACACTATTAATTACAATTTAACCAATAGCAAAAGAGATCTTAAACTTTTACGCATACATTGCGACAAAAATTCACATAAAACTTAAAAACATTTTGACCGTTAAAATGTCCAGTGTTTCGGTCTGCATGTCAGTTAGTACTCAAAACATATAAACTACACAAATTAATTTGTCAATGTTTAAAACGTCTCTCTATAATCTCTTTGAAAACCCACCACAACTTTAAAGTTCTTTTACACTTTCATCACAGTAGTTATATCGTTATATAGTTTCATCGCTTCTGTTCAGCCATTCCGTTGATACTTCTTTTCAGCATACTTCTTTGTAGCTTTGTCTTTTGTCGGTATCAAATATTTATTGAAATAAAAAATCTTCTAGATATATTTTTGTTTCTATTTTTGAAGACTCAATGAATCACTGAATTGAACTCATGTAATGGCTACACAGTTACTTTGTGAGCTTTACGATTTGAGTGAAGCCATCAGTATATTGGTTAATGGAAACATCCCTTATTTTATTTAAGCCCTTTCAATAGAACTTATCCTCTTCAATATCAATATTATTTTTATTATTCGGCTGATTCGAATGTCGTCTCAAAGTGCCCACTGAGTCATATTCATTGGCTATAGCTTTAGGGTATAGTTTGGGAGTAGCCAGAGCTGTGTTGTGGTTATTTGCGTTCGATAGATTGTTGCTCTTCGATAGGACGATACCACTTGAGCCTCCGATGCCGGTGAAAGATGGCTGGCGTTTAGCTTTGCGGGGCTGGGGACAAAATAAACATTCTTTAATTTAGACATAGGCAAAATAAGCAATACATCCAGTGATGATATCCAGAACATTTTAAAGGTTGCAAGAAGTCGGTGAATGGAGGCGGCTCAAGACCGTTCGTCGTGGCATTCTGTGGAGGAAGCCGATGTTCAGCAGTTGATTTCTATATGCTGATTATGATGATAATCCAGTGATGTGACACAGGTATGATTCGTAAACAAACAAAGCAGTCCAAAACAGTAAAAAAAAAAAGCTTTCGCTGTTGGTCAGTTACCTGGCCCGTACCTTTCTTTATTCGAAACAAAATAGTGGCAAAATAAATAAAGCTGTAATTTCTTCATACAAAAATCTTTCAAAATCTATTAATCTTAAAGACAATGGTGGTCTTAGATTTTCTAATCATTCCGATCAGAATAAACATACAAGGTTCTTACTAATCAAAAATTCGCGGAAAAATATAATACCAACAATAAATTAATAGGCTTCACGGATACCGTAACTCAAATTTATATTAACTAAAGCCCTCCAGTTTACGAGAAATTTTACCTTTCAGTGTAATTAGCGGTATCACAATAAATCACCTCCATTCAGTCCAAAAATAAACTTTTGTGGAGCTTCGCTATTGAAATACAATCTAGAAAACCGAAGTTATTCATGAAAACAATACCCATATTTTCAGATTAAAGACTTTGTTATACAACAAAAGAAGCCTGACTAAATAGGACGCACCTATTTTGTAGGTCGACTTATTTTCAGAAAATTATATATTTCGATTTATTATGACGATCTCCGTTGGCGGCGGGCGAGTAGCCGGCTGAGATGCAAGAGGTGCGGGTTCGATTCCCGCTGCGGGACAAACGTTTGCATGATATTTTTTCCGTGTCTGGGTGTTGTGGTACCATGATAGTATTAGTTCCTTGATAACCACGACACAGGGAATCCAAGTGTGGGATAAGGACTATGTATTGTATATGTGTTTGTTTGTGTGCAGTCAATGTGTATGAGTTATTGGGTGTTATGCTATGGTATATCAAGGTACGTGTCGACTACACGGCAACAAGCAGATTGCACGCATATCTTCACAAACGTGAAAATGGAACAAATTCATGGTGCTGGAGGCGCAGAATTCTGTTAAAATACGACGAGATTACGAGGGACGCGGACAGAGTGTAGCGCGGATCGTAGTCACCCTGAATAAGACCCTCGATGAGGGTCAAAACCTGTTGGTGCCTTCACCGACGTGAAAATTTCCCATTTTAGAAAATGTCTGTAAATATAGTTTCGTGCGGACGGTATGGTCGTTGCTGGCTAATGGACGCGTACCTTAAGTATCGAAGTACGAACCGTAAAGGATGTTTTACATTGCTGCGTTTCGTTGAGGTCAAGGGCTAGGGTCCATAAGATCTTGCTTTTAATTTTAACTGATGATATAATCTTCTTAAACTCACCACATCTTTTAAAGGCACAGTGACGTAGCTGTTCTGCTTGGCGGTGATGTAGTGAGGACTCGACGGAACCCTATTTGGCTTCTTCCACGGCATACGGGACCCGCGGCGCTGACACACTATCACAGCAGCCAGGCATAATAAGCAACCTGAGGACAAAACAATATAAATTTACAAAATTAAAATATATATATATATATATCATCTAAAATGTACAACATGGTCTCGATGGACCAAAGACATTTTAAAGGTAGCAGGAAGTCGATGGATGGAGGCAGCTCAAGCCCGTTGTCGTGGCATTCTATGGAACCTATGTCCAGCAGTGGTATTCTATATTATGCTGATGACCCCCCCCCCCTAGTAGTAGTTTAGAAGTAAAATATTCTTCCCTACTAAATACTTTAAAAAAAAAAACGATTTCTCACTATCCTTCTCTACAAGTTCAGAAGTAGCGTCGCGCAACAAACATATTTTAAATAGATAATTTGCTTAATTACACTGTTTTGCCTTGATATGTCCTGGATTATAGACCCCTACGGAGAGAGACTAGACGGGAGTAGAGAGCTACTCCCGTGGATTTTGTGAAAACCGACTAAGGGATTACACCAGGGGGTGAGAAGCAGCAACCACCTGAGTACTAAACACCAACACTGCAATTACCAATCCGCCTGCCAAGCGTGATGATTATGGCAAGCCCTCCTCTTGTGGGAGGCCTATGTCTTGCGGTGGACTTCTATATAGGCTGATGATGAAACGATTTGGAACTCTATTTTTTTTACGATTACTGTTGACCATGAGAATTAACTTTTAACCAAGGCCAACCCATAAATCTAGACAGGTAGATAATCCAAGGTTTTCTTACCCATAACAAAAGCAGCGATTACACATCCAATGATGCTTCCGATGCTCAGCGAGTCGTTTCGAGCCATCGTCACGAACGAAGCCATCTCCACGTTCTGACTGTATGCTGGCATCGCGTACAGTTCTACAAAAAGTAACACATGTTTTAATAAAATGAAATAGCAATTCAGCCAGTTATGAGACAGGTTCAACCCAGTCATGAGTCACTCCGACAAAAAATCTTTAAGGGGGGAACCTGGTAAAGACGAACACATGTCATACATACACGTAAGCAGCCTTTTTTTAGATTTGCACGACTAATGTCAAAAAAGAAAAATGTCCAAAACCAAAGTCCAGAAGTAATAATGTCTGATAATTAAAATTTCTAGAACTAAAAATGTCCAATTATAATAATGTCCAATAATAAAAAGTGTAATAATTAATAATAGTAATCTAATTATTAAAATGTAATTAGTACTTCCCCGGATGAACTCTTTCACAAAAAGTTCTACTGCTAACAAAACCAAGTGCATGGCACTTTTCTTGCCGCTATACGTTTCGTCAATATTATGGTCAATATTTATTTATTTATTTTATTGTATAGTGTGACTATGCCAATCATTTTGTACCGGTCTATACGCACGACTCGACATTATTTGATAGTTCAATACCTGTGAAGTATACCTTGTAAAGTAATGAAGTCGCAATAGAATTGAAATTATCGTGGCTTGGTATCATTTTAGAAAAATTACGAGTATACACCACGTACTTTACTATTCTCCTGCTGACCACTTCGTTGACCATTTTGACGTCCTTCCTCATGAGCACCGACCGCGACCACGCTCGAAGGTCGTGAGACGGGAACAGGAGAATAGTAAAGTACGTGGTGTATAGTCGTAATTTTTCTATAATGAAGTCTCTTTTCGGAAATGCGGAAAAAGTCAAGATGTCCGTTATGTCATTTAAGTACACCTAGTTCGACCTGACAGCAAGATATTTTTTGAGTGATTCAAAAGTGTGAAAACCGTTTTGGTTGCCGTATTTGTGACTGGCTAATTTGTAACGGGCATTAATGCAATATTTATTACGTTTAATTTAAGTGAGGTTTTTTTGTACGGCCGAGTTTAGTATAATATTTACCGTTATCAATATCATCGTTATCAGTGGTACAACGGGCCGCCTGTAGCTGGGCCCCGAGGCAGGCGCCCGACTCACAGCTGCGTTGTCTGACGCGTTCACCGTTCTCACACGATCCCCATTCGCCCCAATCTCCCCAACCGGCTTCAGAATCTGTAACAAATAACCAATTTAAAAAAAACTAGCTAAATGCAAGGCTGACATTTGGCACGAGATACGTTACACTTTTTAAGTTAAAGTATGTAAATTTTTCGGCCGTGGTGTGTCCGGCCTATGAATAGACCCCTTCTCCTCCCGTAGATGTATTACCTTACTAAGGTATTACACCAGGAGATGGGCAGCAGCATCCACCTGAGTACTTAACAGCAAACTACGATACCAATCCGCTTGCCAAGCGTGGTGATTACGGATAATCCCCTCATTGAATTAAACGGCAGACGCCTCGTCCAGCAGTGGACATAAACTGGATGCTGATGATGATGTAATTCTTGCTTCATTTAGTATTCCAAAGATCAGTTGCATTGCCAAATTGCCAAGCATGCCTCGTCGAAGTTTTCAGCCTAATGCTTGCTAAGCCAGTGCTTAATTTTTATCTGGTTCTTTGTTTCAAAAATCTAGAACACTATAAATTGAATTGAAACGAAATTTGTGCTTGATTGTACATTGGTAGTTCATTGAATGTAGATCTATTCGGCATTTTTTTATTAATTTTGTGATTTCTGATTTTTTCACTCACTTCATAGCAAAATCTTGTGGTTCCACAATTTTAGCCCTTTTTGAAAATTTTAGTAATTCCAATACAACACAGCTTTTGCCAGCATAAAGATAACCTTCTCGTTTGATACCGGTAAAAAACAAAGGTGTTCTTTACCCGCGCAGCTGGTGAGGCAGGCCCGTCGCTCCAGGGCCGCGGCCGCGTCCGTGCAGCCCTCCGGCGACAGACACTTCCGAGTGCGCGTCCGGTGTCCCGTCGCGCTGCCGCGACTCACGCAACTGCCGCTGCACTCGCTCCACTCCGTCCAACAAGACCACTCACCTGGAAACCGAACAGCTATTTTATAACAGTTACCAAACCCCTCGACAAACACACGAAGTCGGTGGATAGAGGAGGCTCAAGGTCCTAACATTCTATGGGAGAGGCAGTGGACTTGATCAAGCTTATGATTATGATGAACCAAATAAACATGCAAAAGCTCAGCTTTTGTTAGTAGTAAAACTTCTTGTGAAAGAGTTCGTACGGGGAAGTACTACCACCGTACCTATTTCTGCCGCCAAGCAGTAGTGCTCGCAATGCTGTGTTTCGGTTTGAAGGGTACGGGTCCGGTGGAATTATAGGCACATAAGACATTTCATCTTTATGTCTCAGGGTTGGCAGTGCGCGTGTGATGCCTTTGGTGTTGCAGGCGTCCATAGGCTACGGTAACTTCTTTCCATCAGGTGGGCCGTGTGCTTATTTGCTTGCCAAGTAGTGTAAAAAAAAACCTCAGGGTCCTAACATTATATGGGAGAGGCAGTGGACTTGATCAGGCTTATGATGAAGATGAACCAAATAAACAAGCACAAGCTCTTGAGCTTCACGCAGCGGGCTATGGAGAGTGGTGGAGAACTGTGTTCAGAGTTTCACTACGTGTGAGATCCGAAACGAGGAGGTTCGTAGAAGAACCAAGATCACCGACACAGCTCTCAGAATCAACAACCATTGGGGAATAAAGGTTCCCCAGTGGCTAAACCGGGCAACGCAGAGAGGAGGGCTTGAGGAGGGGGCTTCCCTCTCTCCCCTCCGCCCCTCTCGGTAGACCGATGACATTTTTAAGGTTGCAAGAAGTCAGTGGGTGGAGGCTGCTCGAGTCCGTTCGTTGTGGTATTTTATGGGGTTCAGTGGTATTCTCTCCGAAGTCACTTACCGGAGCACGCATGGGTGTTGCAAGGTCTCAGCATATCATTAGAACCGTCACAGGGTGGTCTTCTACAATGTCTCCGCCTGGTTTGCTGTCCGCCCCCACACGCCGCGGTGCAAGACTCCCAAGGACCCCACTCCTCCCACCCGGTCTCCTCTTCGGGGGGTGTGTTGCTGCAAGTGCCACGCGCGTTGCAATAGCGCTCTTCTTCACGAGCTAGTGACAGCTGAAACAGACAGTATACTCATAAGAACCCACTTATATTTGAAGCTGGATTAAAGGCATCTCAGAAAGCCTCGCCCTGGCTACGTACTTTCTAGAACCATCCAGCATATAAGTAATAAGACCTTAAAAACCTACAACTTAAAGCGTGATGCTATTGCAGCGTCCCCTTGTGTCGATAAACGTTTTATGAGCCTGCTCTGAATTGCATTTGACGTATTTAATTTATATACGAGAATATCTTGAATATTTCATTATAGATTGCAGCGCCCTCTAGTAAATTACAAAAAGCCGCATTGCAATCGGTTGCGTTATTTTGGAGACAAATGGTTGCAGAAAACTAACAAACTTCTTACCCCAAGCACATCCTATCACGGTCCTGCATATACCATCTACCGTCTTGAGTGGAACAAAGGCAAGCTGTGTCACTCACCTTTATTTGTTCAGGCGAAGGTGCCTTGCACAGGAACTTGAATCTTTTCTCTGTATAGCTCCCGTCCGATGTGTTTCCTGAAATAGGATAGAAAAGTCGTAATAATTCTCGCTATTTACTCTTGGTTTCTGAATTCTAGGCCGGTACTCGGAATTGTATAATACTAGGGTTGAACCTCGACAGGAATCTGAACCCAAGGCGTTCAAGCAGTAGCTTTCATCAGCTTACAAGGCCTTATACCACACAATCAGCGCTTGATCTTGTTTCTATAACAGTCTAAATAGCCGTGTCTTGGAGACAGGTTCTACTTCGTTGCTTTCAGGCACCACTGTCATGGAGTCACAATGGACATAAATTCAGCAGTGGCTTTCCGTAGCTTCAACGGTCGCATGTTACACTTGGTGCTAGATCTTCAGTTCTTCAGTTCAGTGCAGAAGCTAATATAGATAACTCACCAGGAATCTGGACCCAAGGTGTCCAAGCAGTTGCCTTCCGGAGTTCACAGGGTCGCATATCACAGACTTGGCGCTCAATCTTGTTCCCGTCACAGTCTGAACCGTCGTGTCTTGGAGACGGGTTGGTGCAGGTTCGACGCCGTTCCCTCCAGCCGGCCGATGCCCCGCACCCCGCCCCACCGGCACTTGTGCATTGCGTCCAAGGACCCCAGGCTGACCACCCGCCATCAACGGGGGCTAGAGCTGGATCTGAAATAAGCCGAAACAGGTTTTAGTATAGTGATCTATTGCATGTATCTGACCAAACTGGAAAATTAAGCTACAGAAGTAAATAAAAGAGGTGAGATCAGCCTTTCTTCACTGCTGGACGAGGCCGTCCCCATAGATTGCAATTTGTCAAAATTAATGGTCTTTTACTATAGGTAATAAGGCCACTTTCAAGGTCACCATACCTCAACCTGGTAACTGTCCTAAAGTAGAACAACAATGAGTCAGTGAAACGTCAAACGTAACGTAAGCCAACGTCAACGTAAAGCCGCGTGGCCTGATGTCGCTCTGCCCCTCAACTGCTAAAATGGAAATTTGCAATATCTGTACTTACCTATTTACATGTTTGTATTAGATTATTATTTATAAGTATAACAAGCGTAGCGTGTGCTGTCTTGCATATTTTTGCTGATGTTTATTTACTTTTGACTACCTTCCTAAGGTTTTTAAGTTCTCATTTACTATGTATCAGCAACTCCTTGCTCCGAGGCACCACACAGGCGCTTCTCACCTAGTGGTAAGACGGACCATTTATGTAAGCCAAGCCGAGTTTGTTGCCTGATTCTTCTAGGCTTGGTCGCGTTGGAACAGGAGTAATTTCATTTTATATAAGACGATTCAAAATGATCCTTGTGATTTCAATGAATAAAGTTCTTTTTGACTTTGACTTTGACTTTGACGTCGAGTAAGACTTACCTGGGCAAGGTGCATTATTCGCGCAGTACACATCATCAGCATCCAGTCCAACGCAGACGCGTCCGCCAAATCTTGGTTCAGGGGAAGTGCAAGTCCGTCTTCGAGACTTGACGGCGATGCCGCAGGTGGCTGAGCACTCCGACCAGCCCGACCAGCTCGACCAACCGCCGTGGACCGTACAGTTGGCTACTGATACACTGACACCTGAAAATTCAATGTTTTTTTTTTTGTAGATGTTGCCGACATATTGTGATAACACAGCTTTCTATGGCATAATCTGTGGTGTCAAATCTCTTTTTCGTTGCTACGATACCATGATTATTTCGTTGGTTATAGGATGATATAATAAAAATAGTTGACTAAGTACATCATCTACAAATTTTGCGATGCTCTTACAGGGCTTTGTACTGTTTATTTAAATTGTATGCAAACTTAAATCTTAGTCATCCTGCTTTGGGTAAGTGACCAGATTGAAGTGTGGCCTGGGATCCAGTGATCCAATAGGCATCCTTCATACACATGTCACATGTCTTCGAATGTTTGGTTCCAAGACCAAACATTGGTGCTTGGTGTAGGTTTTTACGCAGTGTTTTCTTCACCATTGAGAGCACATTCATTTTCTGGCTGAAAAATCCATTGATGCACGGTCAGAATTTAAACCCACGACCTAAATCGGAAGTTGGGATCACTAGCCACTCTACTACATCCGTGATCTACCCAAGGTAATTAATGGGTGTACCATGTCTTACCTTTGCAGTTCTGTCCACTGTTGGCTGGTCTCGGGTTGTCGCAGTTCCGCTTTCGACACATGCACATGTCGGGTTTCTCTCCATAGTCCGAATGAGAGGTCCCATCTTGCATGCACGGCTCCCATTCTGACCAAGACGACCAACCTCCGTCCACTGGAAGCCACAACCATTTTAAAAATCATTATAAGTCCTGCCTTTTGGGGCCTACCGAGTTATAGACAGGCATGACTAGGCCAGATACATCTGACCTATGTCACACGAATTGTGAGCTTAGACCACCACGGAATGGGTCTTAAACAACGGATGACGGCAAGGGGGAGGTCCAGATGGAAATGGCTGGAAGAACTGGATGCCTAGTTCTTGGTCTGGCCCCTAAAGACGAATGCAAAGAGGGGAGAGGCCATTCCACTGCAGTAGGTAAAATAATAAATGAACGAAAGGATTAGTTACCAACCACATTTGAAAAAAATACGGGTTATTTATTTTGCATGTTCATTATTATTTTATTATTATAAACCTTAAGCTGTAGTACTGCAAGGCAAAGACCTCTCTCCACTCATCCCTACTATTACTGGCTAATTGGGCCGCTCTTTGTTCATTAATAAATAAATGATGATAATTCATTATGTTGCTGAAATCACGTCATTCGTAGCCATATTGCTATTTTTAGATACATGTGGTAAACACTGTGAACTGATAACATATGCATCAAGATAACAAGTGTTTCGATAACCACAATGATGTCATGGAGACTGCGATTGGAGAGCCACTTAATTATACTTTTTTGACATAGCCCTGATCATACACTGAGATTTTCTGTGTCGTGGGTATCAGGAACTACGAGTACCATGGTACCACAACATCCAGACCCCGAACAAATATTTGCAGATCATGAAAACATTTGTCTTTGGCTGCGACCGCCTGGTTCAGCCAGCTATGTATGACCCATGCCTATTCTTCTTCTTCTTCCGTTAGAGTCCACTATTGGAAGGCCTCCCTCATGGAATGCAATGGGGGGATTTGCCATAAGCGTGGTGTGTCCGGTCTACGAATAGACCCCTCCGTCTCCTCCCGTGGATGTCGTAAAAGTCGACTAAAGGATTACACCAGGGAATGGGCAGCAGCATCCACCCGAGTACTCAACACCAATACTGCGAACACCAACACCTGCGATCACCAATCCGTCCGCCTGCCAAGCGTGGTGATTATGGGAAATCCCCCATTACAATTTAAGGGGGAGGTCCCGTCCAACAGTTAACGTAACTCAATCATCGGCTGATTGATAGACTTGCGTCTTGAGGCCAACACACCCAATGATGCCTCTACCGTATCAACCCCCAGAAATTTGGAAGTGGGAACAACACGAAGTACTCGAAGCTTTAAATGGTTTTTTCATACCTGGAGTGTCCTGAGGAGGGCAGACACCAGTAGATTGCACAAATGATGGATCCCGAATTCGGGAACTCGCTCTCACGCACAGCTCCCTGGCGTCATCCCAACCGCAATGCGGGTCACCCGCACTGACGCAACCCGCACGGCTTTGAAAGCGGGAACAACGCTCACTCCCAATGCGGATGACACCAGTCGTACTGCCTATGTAGACTGACATCTGTTTGGAAAAGCACAATAATTTTAAGATTTTGTACATTTCTGGGTAACTAAGAAAAAACGGCCGCAAATTTCAACTTTATGTTAAAGAAATAACGTTTCTTTTAAAGGATATGACGGTTGCCGCTACTTATATTTTTAGAAATATAAATTTGGAATCGAGACCTTTTATTCCAGAATTATGTTTGAATGTAGCACTGGAAGACGTAGTGTAGAATGGCCCCTGACTGGATGGAACGACAATATTTAAACGGTAGCTAAAATTTGGTGGATGGAGGCGGCTCAAGACTGTTCGTCGAGGCATTCTTTGCAGAAGGTCTATGCCCAACAGTAGACCTCTTTTAGCTGATATTGATGATTGCTTTTAGACAGATGATCAGCACATCTGTGTCATCTTCACCACCGTTTAAACACTGGGATCTTGAAATATACTCACGGTTTCTTTTACAAATTGCATCTTCAGTACATCGAAACCCCCCTTTTCATCTTGCAACCTCCATTTCTCGATCAAACACGCTCCGTCCAGCCTCGGCAGCACTGATACCTTCAGCACATTGCCAGATTCAGTAGCTATAAAGAGTACGTATTGCTTCTCGATGTTCTTAGCGGGTGTAACGTCAACGGTGATATGTGAGAAGCGTTGGGAGGTGGCTCGGTACACAGGACCTCCTGATATAGGCTTGACCGATTGTGCCATGAGGTGGTAGCGGTTGTAGTCGATTGGTTCGTGTGTCCTAAAAACAGAGTGAAATATGTCATAACTTTCGAATAGCGTGCTGACTGCATTTGAGTGTGTATTACGAAGGTTAAAAGAAGTGTAAGAAGCCCGCTGTTCTAGCACGCCATGGGTAATAAAAAATATTACACCCTTGGTCCTCCTTACCCTCCCGTGGATGTCTTAAAGCCAACTATGGGATTTCACCAGGGAATGGGCATGGCATTCATTTGAGTACCAATACTGCGATCATCAATCCACCTGCCAAACAAAGTGACTATGGCAAATCCTCCCCATTGCATTCTATGAGGGGCGGTGTCATCTAGCAGTGAACTTTCAACGGCTGATGATGATAATGTTGATGACTGCAATGGTAGAAAGAACCAGAGTAGTGAGAGGATTCAGTGTACAGGTTCATAAACTTGTTATTATACATGCTATTGTAGGGTAGAACAAAAGTTTCTTCACAATGTTTTCCTGCACCGATTTTCACAAAACAAGTATATAAGTCTGCTACTAAAACACATTAAGTTATATGGGGCTCTTTTTGAAAGAGTTCCGGGGAAGTACCACCACCATACTTATATCTACTGGCTTAGAAGTAATGCCGATGTGAGGTCACCGACATAGCTCTCAGAATTAGCAATGGGCAGGTCATTAGCTCCGTTAGCAACCGTTGGGGAATAAAGGTTCTCAAGTGGCGACCACAAACCACACGACGCAGTAGAGAAAGACCCTTCACTCGATGGACTAAATACATTATAAACGTCGCAGGAAATCAGTGGATGGAGACGGCTAAAGACCGTTCGTCGTTGCATTCTAGGGAAGAGGCCTATATCCAGCAGTAGACTTCTGATGATGATGATTTGAAGGGTCTGAATGCCAGTGAAATTTCAGGCACATGAGACTTTTCATCTGTATATCTCAGGGTGGCGGGCGCAGTGCAAATGTGTCCTAGGTGGACGTGACCTAAGTGGTATTGTATTTGTAATGGTGGGCCAAACGCAACTTTCGTAATTTACGCAAAAAAAGAAACTTGCACAGCATCCGTTTTGAATCCACCACCATCTGATTGGATGATGGATTTTGCTGTCACTGTTCGTTCTGCTCGTTAACTGATTGGAAACCAAATTAAATTGTGACTCACCTAGAATCAGATCCACAGTGGAAGCGGTTCCTCAACTGCCTTGGCGGAGTCCTAGATTCCCAAGTGGATGTGGGTGAATCCTGTACTTTATACGGACCATCGAAAACAGTGTGGATATCAGACATGTTGTACATACACACTGCACTGCCGGTTATACTGTTTCTGTAGACAAACCAAAATGGCTATTAACATAAGGGCATAGAGTCAATTTTGAAATGGCTAACAACGTTATATTGCTGTAGGCCTTTCTGGAAATAATTGCTGTTACCTTGACCTTACATGATAGTGGAGATTGGATAATTGCAGGCATATGACAATAATTACAGGCTATTTATATTTTAATCATTTAAATTGAATTTAAAATCATTTTCCATTCACTCGTTATTATTTTGTCTCTGGTTTTAGGTATTTGATCCCCATTTCCGTCATATTGGCAGTATGGACCCCTCCGTTTCCTCCCGGGAATGTCGTAAAAGCTGACTAAGAGGACAACACCAGGGGATGACAGCATCCATCCGAGTACTTAGCATCATTCATCACACATGTTACCAGCCTGTTTACGTCCACCGCTGGGTAAGGCCTTTCCCACTGAATATAATGGGGAAATTTGCCCTAATCACCTCGGTTGGCAGGCAGATTAGTGATCGCAGTTTGGTATAAAGTACTCAGGTGGATGCTGCTGCCCATCCCCTGGTGTAATCCCTTAGTAAAGCTTTTATTACATCCACGGGAGGAGAAGGGTCTATTTTTAGGCTGGGCATACCAATAGCATCAATACTGCGATTAAATGTGCTTGGCCAATCGTGGTGATTATGGTAAATTCCCCCATTTCCCATTCTACGGAGAAAACCACGTCCAGCTGTTGACTTCTACTGGCTGGTGATAACCTAACATACCTAACACTCAACAATCACATACTAGTGTTTTATACCACACTAGGATTCCCTGTGTCGTGGGTATCAATGAACTACGAGTACCATGGTGTTGTGTTACCAGAACAAAAAACAAACAACATTGCCCATTGGAATTAAAATCATGAGACTACATACAAGTAGAAAATTACACTTACGTAGGGGTAGTGAAGGTGGCGACCAGTATCTTCTCTTGCGGTAAGTACTCCACGCTTTGCACCTCGTCATAGTAAGAAGGCATGTATCCCTGTACGGAACACTCGATGCGAGCTTTGAGGAACGTGCTCCAGTTCTCTTTCATCATCAAAACGCCTCCTGCGTCGTTCTTGCAGACACGTGCTATGCGAGAATAGATCATCTGTGGGGTTTAAAAGGAGAAAGTAGAATTATAGTGATATTCAATGGTTTGTTAACGAAATGGTTCAGTTCGGTCCAGCTAAGATATTAAGACAGTTAAAGATCGTTCGTCGTGTCTATGGGGGCATATGTCTAGCAGTTGACTTCAATAGGCTGATAATGATGATGACGGAACTAAAGATTAGGACTGATTAGACTGGCTCTCTTTTGAACTTCCTCCTCAGGCTTTCTTTTGACATCTACCGCTGGACAAATAACTCACGACATAAGGTCTGAAACCGACTCCATGTCCATTGACATCCTGCACCTGTTGCAATTGTCATTTATCCATCAAGTCTCCTTCGTTCGTTCGTCGTTTCAATGCTTCTTGATCACCCTGCCACCTGACCTGACCACCTAGTCAGTGACCAGGTGGTATGGTGGCCCTTAAAAGGGCTTTGTGACCGATAGTAAAGGAACCGTGTGATCTAAAGATAACGTGCGCTCATAGCATTTCATGCACATTCTTTTAGTCTACTGGCTTACATTTCCGCAGTTCATGTGTTCCATAGCGATCTCCCGGTACACGAAATACACGAAGTAATCGTCCTCGAAGCTTCCCACAAACTGAGGCTCGTTCAGCCAGTTTAAGTCATATTGTGTTGTCCGAAGCATTCCCATGTCGCGGTGACTGGCGCCGTGACTCCTGTGAACACGAAAGTGAACTTCAGACACTTTTAATCAAAGAAAGTATCAAATTTTACATACTTATTTGTTCGTAGGTACTTGTATGAACACGTGTTTTGAGTAAGACTAAGGCTTAATTACGCCAACCAGGGTAGCATTTTTAACCCTAGGTAGTCTTCATTTATTTGTACTTTTCTGATCTTTGAGTATCTATTTATTTATTTATTTATTTACACACAGAAAACTTACAGTATCAAGCCAAAATGTTTTTGAGGCAGCACACAGAATAACATAGGTATGTAGAAAAATAATAATACTAGTAGGTATATTGGTAGGTAAGTTAAATATGTTTTTTCTTATGTAGGTACATCATGAGGTATCCTCAGAGACCATAATTAATAGAAGAATAAGAAGATCTTGGAGTAAATTCTGCTGAATCTGTTGGGTGTAATTGGGCCTAAAGTGATATTTTTTATCAATCAGCTATAGTTTACTGACTGAGAACTAAGGTCAAAAGTCTTGATCCTTTTCTTTAATTGAAAAAACCTTTAGTTTGTTGGATCACACCATTACCCGTTAGCCGTCCACTGCTGAACGAGGCCAGTGGGAATTTTCTACTGTCACAACGTTAGGCAGGCAAAGCTGTGAACGCAATATTGGTGTTAAGTAATCACAGGTGAATGCTGCTGCCAATCCCCTGGTGTAATCCAGGAGGAGCCGGAAAGACCTATTCTTAGACTGGACACACCAGACACACATTGGTTGTTACGTACTTGGTAATAGCGAAGTCGGAGCTACTGAAATCAGTTGGAGTGCCGACAAAGTACTCTCCACTTCCGGCCAGTATTGCGGTCACGTTGGAGTGCGGGTTGTATGGGCAGTGTGCCACACCGCTCATGTAGTCAGACACAGTGTTCAGTGATTCAAGCTGGAAGAAATTGATTTATGTACATTCAGATATTTATTGTAATTTATATACAAGGAACGCATTGAAGAAAATTTTGGAAAAGTAAAAAAGTAGTAGTATTGAAATTACGTAAATGTTTTTGGTAGCGCGTTTATGTCTTTTATGTGGATGTTGTTTTTTTCCTGATTGAACAAGTGCCGAAACAAGCATATTGCCCACTGGGACGTAAACAATGCATTACCTCACAAGTTACGTGGCCCGCCGGCCTGAGACGAAATTGAAAACTCAAATTGGTCTTTAATTTCACCCTTCAGACCGGTAATACAAGCATTACTGTTTTGCAAAATAGCTATGGTTGTAGTACTTTCCCGGGACGAAAGGACCTGATGATATAATTAAACAATAGGGTACCTATTAGTGTAATCTTTTATCTAGGTACACTCTACAACCATCTTTTCATAGTTCAATTGGTTCAATTGACGGATCGGTGATCGCAGAGTTGGTGTTAAGTACTCAGATGGATGCTGCGTCTTATCCCCTGAAAAATCCCTTAGTCACCTTTAACGACATGCACGGAAGGAGTTATAAGAGTTCTATTCTTAGACCAAGAGCACCACGTCTACTGAGACAACCAAGGCTATCCAAAACTAGTAGCCATAACAACCAACAGTCCTAACACTCATACCCGGAACAAATATTTGCAGATCATACAAGCGCGGCGGGAATCAAACCCGCACCTCTTGCACCTCAGCCGGCTACGCGCCCGTCACGAAAGTCGTCAGAATACAAACCTCTCTCCAACTGCAAGCTGGGCTGAACGCGTTCGTGCCACAAGCGAACAGCTTATGACCGTTTGACAGCAGCACTTTAATGTAGTTGTGGCAGTCGTCTTCAGTCTGACCCTTGTCTTGGCAGAGCTTGCTCTTTTCAGGGGAAGCAAGCCAGTAAGCCCGCTCCATCTGGTGTAACTCTCGAAGCGAAAGCCGGTAGAGGGCATCCCTGGTGAAGAGAATTTAAAATAAAGTTTATCTATTTCTGTCAATTTTGCGATTCAGAGAATCACGTTTCTTGAGAGAGGAAAATTATTTGTAGTAACGCCCAACGATTTTGAATACTGAAAAACTTAACAAAATGAATAAAAAAGTAATTATCAGCAATTAGCAGAAGCCCACTGCTGGACTTTTCATGTAACAGTTTACCTATTGTATTTGCTGATGATTTATGATTAAGTAAGCCAAATCGAAATATTCCGAATTATTAGTACCTATACCTTACCCTGCCGTAACACAGATTAAATCTAGCACGGAGGGTACGCTTTTGTAGCACAGGAAACCACCTTTAGTACCTATGTTATCTAAAACTAAACTTCTGTTAAAACTATTTATGTTCTTATTATAATATTTTTAGTTTATAAGCAACATTATTTTTCTTTTTACTGCCTGTTAAATTACAAAGATTTTTGTGCTTTTGAATTTGTAATAAAATTATCTTTATCTTTATCTTATCTTTATAGGTCCATTATTTTGACTAATAATATGACTTCAGCCTTGCTTTGCATTATTAAGCCATTGGCCATGCTCAAGAATAGAACATCATATTTTTGCAATCTTTAAAGCAGAACCTAAAATTTTAATTTTCAAAATTTAACACGAGATTTATGAAGATGTCGACCACAAAATAGATACGAAACTACGTAACGCTCATGTGAAACGTGAGGTCTGCGTCAAATAGGTGTCAAGTTTCAACGCATAGGCTGATGGTTTGTACAGCGTATCAAATATGCATTATCTACCACCACTTCAAGAGGTGTAAAATAAGACCAATTTATTAAGCACCATCATTATTGAAAGTTTACGAGCTACAGTATTACATCAATAAAAATATTGCTTTTCTCTAGGATATTCAAGGCAGTAACCAAAATATATTTAATGTTTATTTCCCAAGAACAAAATACAAAAGTAACACCATTTATGAATAAACGATTAGGTTGGTACTTAACAACTAGTTAGTATCAGACATGGATACCAAATTAGGTAATTAATTAACTAACCTATAATTATTATTATAATATAGGTAACAAGAAAAAAAAACACATTTTAAGTTAAATTTGTTTGTAAAAGGTATCTTTGGTCTCCACACTAGGATTTCCTGCGCTATGAAGATCAAAACTGTTTAAGTATGAAATAATAATTTTGTAGTTCTGAGTGGTATTGCGCAGTTTAGGTAGGTACCTATTTATTGTTTTATAGGTAGGTAGATACGTATTAACTCTAGTTGATTAGCTTAGTCATTTGATGTAGGTGTAGTAGTTGGTAGGCAAATGGTGACCCTCATCCCATACACCACAATCATGATCAATAAGGCGAAACTGTTGTTTACCAGAGTATTGTATGGGCAAATCATAGAGGTAAAGTATGAAGAAGTTAGCATTACCTACCTAAACAGCAGTTGTGGTAGACTAAGTCAAATACCAATACTTCACGAATACGATATCCAATTATTGACACATATACATACGTTGAACCTGCACAAGTGTAATGTATTAATTTGTTTGAAGTAAGGAGGTAATTATTCAATCTACTAAATAAGGAGCGAAGAGTTTCACAACATCGGATTTTGCTTTCCCATTTCGGCTGATTGTACTACCATTTTGGAAAATTATGTAAGATTATCTTGGTTTGTAACTTGAAAAAATTATCGAGCATTGTAAATGATACGATTGTTGCTACGGCCGCATGTCCAAAAATTTGTAGTTTGTCTTGATTATTTTAAGGCAGTTGTGCGGCCAACCACTTAATAGTGAGGAAAAAAATATTCGTAAGACGTTTTGGGTGCATTGGTTGATTTTGAAGGTCTCATGTTTAAAAAGTACTGTGTACCATTAAACTTTGTTGAACTAAAACGAGAACTTTGTCGACAAAAAAAAACGATTGCAAAGACCACATGAGTTTCGTATATAAATTCCTGCAGACCTATTGAGTACTGAAGATAACGCTTTCTTCGGTGTACAATATATCTAGAAAGCCACTTGGACAAACAGATTGTTATAGTCAGTCCAAATTTTCATGGTATTGACATAATGTGGCATACACTGTTTTCTTCTTATTGATCTGAGCCGCTTGGTTTACTCTGGCGATCCAAATCCATATATTAATGTCTCGTTTGTCTTGTCATTGGTTTTTCTTGGTCTACGTTCGGTCAGTGACCCGTAAGGTATGGTGGCCCAACAGTACAATAAAAAGATTCCGTGTGTATGTCTTCGAATTGTTGGTTATAGGACATTAACATGTCGGTTACTATTTACTTCACAATATTTTCCTTTACCGATTGAGAGCAAGTAGAATAACGCAAATATGTTTTATTAAAATAAAAAACAATAGTCCACGACTGGGATTTGAACCCAAGACCGGAAGTCAGGGTCACTATCTCGCTCTCGGTGCTATTACAGCTGTGTTCGTAAATACCGTAGTTTAATAACCGGCCGGGTCGATGCTATAAATCATTGGAAGAACTCTCTACAACCCTACACGTGAATAATGATGTTTTATAACCGGGTCGATGCTATAAATCAAGAACTCTACAACCCTACAGTCCATGGTCCTATAACTTCGGGGTGTTTTATTTATTTTACTTGTTCGTGCCTTCCTTTACAAAAAGTTTTTCTTAGATAGGTCCCAGGGCTCCCAAGTGGTTGCAACATAGATTGTATCTGGAACATGTTTTCAGTGTCTGTTTGCTGTTTTATACAGTTTCAAACAATTAGTTATCTCGGACTAGGTTTTGCGATAACTTACGAAAGGCGGCGGGCAGAAAATGGATGAAGAGCCGAACACTGGCCTAGATGACGCGTATTGGGAGAGTCAAAGTCAAAGTCAAAAAGAACTTTATTCATAGAAATCACAAGGATCATTTTGAATCGTCTTATATAAAATTAAATTACTCCTGTTCCTGGAGATGCCTTTACAGTAGCGGACTAATGTGGGCTATGATGATGATAATGAAACCATTACAAGTTACTGAGCAATATAACACCGAATGAAGTCTACAAGTTGTATGAAAGAAACAACGTGCACGATTGTCTGTGATGAGCGCAGCCTGTCGACATCCGGAAACTATGAACCTGAGGTCAGGCTAGTTTCCGCGTTATAGGCACTATACCCAGACTACAACTAAACGAGTATACCACAGAGTATAAAATAATACTAAGGTATAGAAAAGCAACTCCTTTGCCAAAATATGTGCCTGTTTCTGCACCATATAGCGCTCACTTCGTACTCATCAGGAGTATTGGCAGGTGCAGGAAGTACGAAAGGGCAAAAATTGGCTGGGCTATGGTCAAGAACGATCATTTCGATAGGTCTAGTTAGCTGTAGTGACTGGAACAAACATATTATAAGGACACGAAAAAAACAATTCTTTAAATTTTTATTTTCGTAGGCTTGTCGGGCTGAGTGTCACTTCTACGTACCTACAATTTTATGATAACTGTACTATACTTACCTATACCTACGTAAGTAAGCTTTTGTTTTACAAACCAGTAGTATGTATAGGTATAATAGGTACTCTGTCAAGAGCTTGACCAAGTGTTTCCTGATAAATTATCTGGCATTTCAATTTCTGTACCTACGTGAAAGTTATTTTAGAAACAAATAAACTAGCCTAAATATAAATGTCATAGTTTTACAAAATAAAACCTAGGAAAAAGGAAGCATCTTCTTTTTGTACAAATATCTCATACTTTATCATACTTTTTTCTTATAAACCTGTCATGAGTGTTACCGCAGATAAGCTAAGTATTGGAAGATGCAAAGGGTTTTTCTCTGTTTTTACGAACGACAAAACAGGTAAAATGTAAAAAAAATGTAATTGACTTGATTAACAAATCGTATTCATTGGCCATTCTCAGCATGTTTCAATCTCACAAACCGTTACTGACAATTACATGCATTCCCCCAATCTCCATACTTGGGGTCTTTACATTTGCAGATTAAAACACTTCTGGTGGGTAGACAGTTGCATGGCCTCTATCTGCATTCCAGATGCTTTTTGTCGGTGTTTCTCAAGCTAATTTTGAAAATTTATCCTGCTAATTAACACGGTATAATTGCATTACAAAGGCTTTATCCTTGAATACGCTGAGCGTTGAGCAGTGTCTTGAGATATCCACAGATCCTTCGAATCACCAATCAACTACAAAAGACTGATAAAATATATCAAGAGCGAAGACGGTGTTAAAGGTCTTTTAAAAAAATTACATAAAATTTAGGGTCCTTCGAATCACCACTCAGCCCTCTTCATCATCATGTACTGTTATTTTCTGGGTCTACTTTAAGGCCAGTGACCGTAGTATTGTGATGATAAAGATCTAGCGCGCCTTTCATGCCTACCAATTCACAAAAACTGGTGGAGTGGAAAATCTTTCTAGTGATCCTAGGCTCCACGTTTTGATACAATTTCTCTTAATTCAGCATCAGAGTCTTGATCGGAGCTTAGCCTTTTTTTGGACAGCACTTCGCTCAACGCTCCGCTCACGCAAGACAGAGAGCTTTAGTGAAGACATACCGTTAACCTGTTCCTCAGAGTGATAACAACTATCTTATATCATAAGTTGACAGTCAGGTGAATGACTCAAGTTGTTTGTGTAAGTTATTAGGCCGGGCGGAGGCTTATCAACAGTAAAACGTTTGATAACGTTAATTTACGGACTTTTTAATGTGATACATAATTATTGTTCTAAATTTTGTTAGACAGGTGTAATCGTTTTGAAAAATTTATAAGACGAGTAAACAGATGGGTCTTCCTCCTTCGTCATTTCCTAATTTCTGAGGATTGTAACTCTTTTGGTGCAGTGTTGCCTGATGGACATCCGCGCTGATCTTCAGGTGCTCGGACATGAACATTCGTTTATGTTCGCTAATGTTTGTTTACAGAAAAAAATAATACTAAGTACTGATACAAGTATGTGCAAAAATGTAATATACCAATGTATCAATTGAGCTACCTTAAGACCGTTAAAAAAATTACAAATGGTGATATTAAATATTAAAACAAGTAGAAGTTGTGTAGGTAATCATTTTGACCTTGTAGCGATTTCATAGGCTAATCATTTTCAATTGCCATAATCATCAGCATCGTCAGAATAACATTGAAGAAGCTTTAATTACAGTAACTAGATATTAAGTTTTTTTTTATTTCATGAAAGTCTTATTGATGTTAGGAGATAGGATAATCGGGAAAGAGAGACCATAGAACCATATCAAATCATGTTGATGAGACCGAGTACGTCCAACCAACTTTCTCCTTCCAACAGAGCTAGGAATAAGTACTATCAGTCGTAGTAGTAAAAGTATAGGTAGGTATATTTTATACGATTATGAAATGCACTTTGAACTTGCAACAGGATTCTTTGATAGACTTGCTCACCAAATAGTTTCACAGTAAAATGTATTTGTGTCAGTGATGTTGTATTACTGCCTAGTTTTGAACTGGAGTCGAAGCGAAGGCTGCAAAAAAAATTGATAAACTTTACTCCAGTACCAATAATCGTATACCTACTTGAGTAAAGTGTATCAAATTTTGGGGTGTCAAGCGCTTTTATCGAGAAAAAGTTTTTATTCTTATAAATGCTATTTCTTTCGTGGCTGTATATCAATCTGAGCTCAGAAAATATGAAAGAAATATGCGAGGTGCGTTTATTTTTTAACCATCGGTCAGAGCCCTAACACTGGGTTACCAAGAAAGAACCAATGACCCGACTCACGAACGAATTATCAGCAATCAGCATAATTCGTCTAACCTAATCTTCAACAAAGTTTCGGATGCTGATACCAAATCGGTATTTGTCTTTACGCATAGGAGCAGAGGTTATAACTCGAATATCGCTTTCGAAATCGTACTTTAATTTGCATACCTACCACAGATTATAATTGCAGAGTGAATTCACAAGCAATAAACCCATACTAGCGTCAGGATATAAATAGCAAAGGCACTCACCTTGCGCCCACGATCACCTGGTCCCTTGCCACATCGAACAGCAATTGCGAAAAGGATCTAGTGCTGTTATCGTTGAATGTATCACTGTTAGACGCCAGCAGATCTGAAAATTTGAATATTTGATCAAGAACCTGTCTATAGTAAGGTGGATTAAGCTAGGGTTTCCAAGAACCGGTCTGTTGACCGGCTGACACAGGTCCTTTCGGGGTGTGCCTGCTTCAGAAGATCATCATCATCTCAGCCCAAAATCACCCATACATGCTGAGCATAAATAGGCCCTCCTTACTCTTCTGTCTCACTTCTGACCTGTACGTATCTTATCCGGGTGTTTCCTTCGAGCGAAGCGACCCATCTCGCTTTCGAATGACCCGGATATCTTCGGGCCGACTTCGGCCACCACTCGAGGAGAGGATTCGATGCAACAGAAAGGTAGATGTCACAATTGTAAATGCGATGAGGATATGGTACTACACACGGGGTACAAGGGTTTGAAGTTACATGAAAAACCCATAAAAAACTTTAAAATCCTTGGCGTTTTACAGTTAATAATATTTTTGGTGAGTAGTGTAAATTCTATCAACCGGGAGCTTAGTACGGGTTTTGATAGTTTACGAAACTATATGAAGTTTCGTTTCCATCCATTTACTGACTGCGTCCTTAGTTTTCTTCTCGTTTTCGCTATGGGCGCTGCAAGTAAATGTATGGAAGGAAACGAAACTTCATATATGTAGTTTCGTAAACTATCAAAACCTGTACTAAGTCCCCTGTTAGCTGTTCCTATTGACGAAATTAGAAACTATAAGGTTTTCCTAGATGTAACTTTTGTGTGTTTCTGGAACCCTAGCTTTACACGTTACTTCACGTTAGACTTACCCCCTAAATTAGAAAAGAAACTAGACAAATAAGATGATAAAAGGGATAACAGCCCCCAGAGAGGATGATTAAGTAAAATAAATCCCAACTGCCCCCCAGAGGGGTGTCGTTATCGAGGGGTAGATATGCTGTAAAAATTATTAGTCAAGTCAAATATAATTAATACATTTTAGAATGTATCGCTAGATCAGCAAATCTGAAATTATAATACTAAACTTATTCGGTTTTGGTCAAGAACCTGTCGATAGGTGGGTTACTGGCGCCATTCAAAGATTTCTCAATCTAAGCGTAAACATGCACCGCGAAATACAACCGACCAACCGTGTTATTTAATGAAGTGTAAATCAACACTTAATATTAGAATACAACTAACCCACGTACACATTCTGTGGACATTGTAAGGCGTATTCCATGCATTTTCGTAGTGTGGATTTAATATTTGAAATCAAAACAAAACTCTTTCAAACACTTGTTTTTAAACAAGATCTATTTGTTATGCAAAGCTGCAAGTTGTTATTTGGCACGAGTAGGTACTTGTACTTGTAATTGAATCCTGCGAGTAGCCGAAGGTTTCAAAGGTACGAGACGCAAAATAACTATAGCTGCCGAGCGAAACACAATATTTCACCTCACTTACAGCAAGGCAATGGTTTTGTTTATCATACGAAAACATTTTTAAAATTCGAACCTTTCTAGTCAAAAACTTTTTGAGTAGTTTTGGTTTGTTAGGTGTTTTTTTTTTAAACCTATGTAACGTTATTTTTGAAGGACAGCTTAACTGGGTTATCTGTGGACTATAAACACGCACTGTGTAGATAGCCTTTTAACCTAAGATTAGTTTTGTAGTTTAATGAGGTGATTTTTATGATTATGTTTACTGACTGACTTTTGTGGACTAGGAGAAAGCCTTTGATTCAGTCGAGACCTGGGCAGTGGTACAGTCTTTACAGTGGTGCCAGATTGACTAAGTATACCTACCGGTATATTCAAGTGTTGAAGTATTTGTACAGCAAGGCTAAAAAATCGTAAGAAGTAAAATGCGTGTAAAATAGCCTAATTGTAAGGAGCCCTCTTGATGCGAGTCTGACTCGTACTTGACCGGTTCTTTTTATACTAGGTCGGCTTAAATAAAATCCTTTTTAGGCAAACTTAGGCACGAAGCAAGTTTCCTAGAGCGTTCCTCCTTTCCGCTTTGGTCTCTGTTAGTGAGAGTATTTCCCAGACACTCATTGTTCAAAAGTCACTACCATACCAATAGTTCATACATACTTATATAGACTTGGCGTACTATATAATCAGACTATAGGGTCTGATTATTATTATTTCAAGTTGGAATCATACTTCTCTCGTACTTCATATTTAATTTGATACCACCACCACTTACCACCTACTTCGCAAAAATGCAATTATAAATTTCATGTCCCAGATGTTATTGTTCAAACGAGTTTGCAAGGAATGCCATCATCAAAAAATATTTGGCTTTCTCTACGGTAACACCTATTCATTTTTGAATTTGCATAACTTCTCCATCAGTCGGTAGACGTCCTTCCCCCTTATTCGCTATGACCAAATGTGACATAACGCGGGCTCGTTACGATATCTGCGTGGAATCATCGCTAAATAGCATGGGTGACGTCACACGTTATTGACAAGGAATCTCTTAGGTCATAGTGAATAACCACCCTTAGCTGGACGAGGCATTCCCATAGATTTGCCATAATCATCACGCTTGGCAATCGAATTGGTGATTGCAGTAAAGGTGTTAAGTACTCAGATGGCTGCTGCTGCCCATCACCTGGCGTAATACTTTAGTCGCCTTTTACAAAATCCACGGGAAGAGTTTAAGGAGTCCTATTCTTAGTTAAAACAACGACATTTTAGTGTCTTTCAATAATATTTATGCTAATTGTAATAATGAAATCAGAATAATATTCTATAGTAAATTGCATACCTACTTGCACAGGTAGTTTATGTCTGCATTAGCCTAAGCAACGCACTCGTGGTTTGTCGTTCGTGGGAACACTTTATCCAAGAATGTTGCATACTTATTACATACGAGTCTTTTTATTGAGGGATATAGCTTGCAGAACCGACAATCATGGATAAAGGTTCTTGAGTGGCCACGAACCACGCAGTGTAAAAAGGCCCCCCCTCGATGAACCCACAACATTTTAGAGGTCGTTGGAAGTCGGTGGATGGAGGCGGCTCAAAGCCGTTCATCATGGCATTCTATGGGAGAGACCTATGTCAATGAATCAAAACCATTAGGTTCGTATTAATTTATTCTATTTCTTATTTCTATTTCTATCTTAATTAGAAGATTCCCATGTTAGATTTTCTCATAAACAAACAAATTAACGACAGAGCATCGCAAACATCACTTAGGTAAGTAAATAAACAGTATAATGGACGTTACAAGGCAAATATTTACATGTTTTACGATTGTTGATTAAATGCTAGAAACTACATTCGCGACCTTCAAACCTCCATTTATCAGAATTGTAATTTACCAAAAAAAAATTAAAGTCTGTGTATCAGACACGAATAATTATTGCTTGAGAAATTCATCAATATTTATTTATTTATATATCCAACAAACTTATTACAGAATTCGGTTAGTAATGTCTTAAAACCTTAGTAAGGTTTGTCTAGAGACACTAGGTTCTCGATTAATAAAGTTTATATTTTAAAATAATAGCCATAATATTGGCTAAGAAGATTATTTTTGGATCACAGATTTCGTATCATGTTGCCATGATCTCTGTCAGGGTGCGTCGTATACTCCGCACAGAACGACCATGACTCTCCACATCACGCAATCTTTGTCCCCGCCGGCCATAGAACTACCTATGAACATTTTTACAGCCCTATGTTTACACACTCATTTGGCACGTGTACAAACTTCATCTGTTTATATGTATGAGTAGGATACCTACTTAAAAATTTTGTTTGCAGTGGCCGTGGTGTGTCATTGTATCAAAACTCATACACAATGAATGAGACTTTAATTTACCATAATCTTCATAAATACGCTTTACGTGGCTAACAGCTCTCTGCTACAAGGCGTTTTGGTCTACAAGTTCATAAGGTGAATCGTCTCGTATTATGGCGCGAAATTCAAATTTTATAGTGTTTTTTGCTCATTACAGCTCATCAACACTTCTTGAGATAGCAAAAACTGATTTTGCGATAACTAGGACACTTATCACACATGTTTTAGTTAATAATATCTCATAAAGATAATTAGTTTAACTACAAATATTCTTGAATGTTTTTTACAGTGTTTTATTTCTTTAAGGATATTCATATTATTCATAGCTTAACTAATGATATTTATGAGATACTATCAACTAAAACATGTTTGTTGGGTCTCCTTGTTTTCGCAAAACCTGTTTTCACTATCTCAAGAAGTGTTGATGAGCAGTGACGAGCAAAAACACAATAAAATTTGAATTTCGCGCCACAAGCGAGACGATCCACCATAAGTCAGTCTTTTCATAACATTTTCATACATTGTTTAAAGTAATTTTGTTTCTTTCTTTAAAAAGTAAAATGGAAAGCTCTCGCATTCAAGATGAACTTAATTTATTTACAGGTATTTTTAATAAAATTCCCAATTTAATTACAAACTCTAGTGTAGGTATAATGTCTTAAAACGTCGGCATTTTGTTAGATACGCAACCGCACGGCACACCTATCCATCAGACAGTTATTGGCAAATAAATGTTAATTATTCCATACTTTCCAATCAGTAGCATAAATTAAAATGCATTCTGAGAATACCTATCTGTATGAAGCTTTGAAGTGTAGCGAGATAACAAACAATTAGTAGTAAAGTTACTCTACCGCTTGGTTCTGAGATCGTGATGGAGAATCCTTTGTTTGTTTCTCGTAACTAATTACAAAAGTAGATACTATTGTTATTGGTAAACTGTATCTAATATTCAAACTGTATCTGTGCTATTGCTTAAAACATACTAAGGCCAAAGATTTTTAGTCCTCCATAGAATTTTTGCTAAAAGGCAATTAGGAATCTGAAGATACTACAGACTGTGCTACTGACAGTTCATAGCTCTAAACGTGCCCGCGACTTTGTTCAGGCAGAGTTTTATACAAACATTAACACCTCGTAGCACCCCTTAAGGGGTGAATTTCGGAAATTCCTTTTTTAGTGCACCTCTAGATTACAAAAGGAATGTACACTCCAAAAGGTCTATAGGACTTACCGTTCAGGATGCGTTGATAGTCAGTCAGACACGCAACGATTATATATAAATATGTATAAGTATATATACTTACGTATTGTAAAATAACGATGCAATCAGTATTTCAGCAAACCATTACTATTAATTGGATGTGGTTTAAAGAAAAAAAATCACTGATTTTTTTAAACCACAAAGACGTCACATCACTTGGTTGGGAGTTGGGTACCTTAGTAAAGGCACATCAATTACTCTAGGTCAAAAAAATATTTAAAGAAATCACTCACCCTGTCTGTTAATTATCCTGAAATCATCCTCTGGTAACTCTCCTTTGCTTAGGGCACTGAGTAGTATTATCGCAGCGACCTTGTGTATTATAGACCACATTTTGAGTCAATTTTGGTCAACCTGAAACAAATAATGATTTATTATAATTAATATCAAAAATAAGAAAATCTTTTTTAACAAACTGTGTGTACATGTTTTTTTTACAAAAGTGCCTATTCCTAATTTAAACCACAAAAAAGAGGTTTGCGTTTTCTTTTTATGAATCTTCGACAAGTTCTAAATTCAAATAGTTTTTAGTTGAATGAGGTTCAATTAGTAACATTGTTTGTTTTTGCAAGTAAAGGACGTATTCTACGTTATACGTAATTAATAACCTATTCACATTTTTCGACAAGAGACGCCGTCTATTTTATGTTATTTCATTTTCTACTGTTTTTTTACATATCCTGTAATTTAGGTGGAATTTTACAGTGAAGTGAAAAATTAAAATAAAGTGTATTGCGTGACTTTTGAAATAGGTGGAAATAGTCAACCAGAGTTTAAGTAAAACTGCCACCGCTTTACTAAAGCTTGACTTGACTGAGACTTTGACAACTTAGGTAAACAAAAGACAAAAAAAGCAAACCCATTTTCTATAATTCTAATAAAAATTTCGACTATGGTATTTTCGCCTTTTTGACGTATGACCTTATGTTGTTTGTGGACCTAAAGTTACTTATGGATCTAAAGCACCCAAAGGTCCAGCTGTAGGTTTTAATTTGGCCCAAAGTAAATTAATCAACTACTTTAGCCGTTGCCGAGCATGTAGCTAAATGCTGAACTGGTTTTGATAGAGTTGTATTGCGGTATTTATCAAGACCCCGTCAATCGACGTCCATTTGTCTATCTGCCTGTCAATGGTATATCATTCTTTGTGAAGCTTAACATTCCACTTAACGGTTGTCAGCAGGTACGCGATGACAAAGAAATTATAGTGCTTCCATCATCATCATTTTAGCCGATTGACGTCCACTGCTGGGTATAGGCACAAAAAATACATAGATACAGAAGGGCGAAGCGTCTAATGAGTTTTTACGTCGTGGCCCTATGGGTGCGTGCGCCTGTCATCGCTTGTTGTACTGAGCCGGCTTTCTGTACCTATATATTTTGTGGTATAAACTTCTCGATGAACGGGCTTGATCTACCTCCATCCACAGACTTTCCGCGACCTTTACAATGTCTTTGGTCGAACTTTTATTCCCCAACAGTTGTCGATTGTGTGTGCTAAGTTAGCATTTAGTTGATACCATTGTAGTTGTCTTGTGACTTCAAGATTTATAACATCTAATACACAATAGCATATACTTCAACTTTTAAATATTAGGTGTACAGGTGTTAAGATATAAAAGTGCATAAAGAAATTAACAAGTCTCTACAAAAATACACATCACATCACCAGTCGTTAGAAGTCCACTGTTGCAACAGTGGACTCGTCCAAAGACGAGGCCTCCCTAATGGGGGGATTTGCCATAATCACCACACTTGGCAGGCGGATTGGTGGTCGCAGTATTGGTGTTGAGTACTCAGGTGGATGCTGCTGCCCATTCCCTTAGTTAGATTTTATGACATCCACGAGTGGAGACGGAAGGATATAGGTTTAGTAATAGGGTCTCGTTTGGGTAAGGAACCCAGTTATAAAGCGTGGAGTTCAAATTCGCTATGGGTATTCTTACGGGCATTCGCCTGAAACTCTTTTCAAGGATCCAATAAAAAGTTCCAACTCCAGACTATTAACACAGGAATGTTTTCCGTACCTATTCGCATTAGCCTTTCGCTTAGCTAGAACTCGGCTCGACCATAACACCTGATGGATGATGATATATTCTTAGAAAATACTCGTAAAATACTCGTCATTGGGAAATACATATTGCGGTGGGTCTAGAGATCATTTCCACATCACTATAAAAGAACGAACGAAAGAACTAACGAAGAGAATACAAGGAAAAAGCCTGCAAAAAGTTTTTTTTTCTTCCAAGTTAATAAGTGTGTTTGATAAGATGGTAGATACTCTAGATGATTGCTATAGATTACTTTTTGTATAATAAAACTACGAGCCAAAACATTACCAGCAAGCGATGCAAAATTGCCTAATTTACTTTTAAAAAAATTATAGTTTAAAAAAACTAAAAAAATACGCTTTTTATAGAAAATCCAACTAAAAAATAGAAAATATTTTTTTAAAAATTTGAATTAAGAATAGTGTAAATAAGAAAAAAAAAAATTTATTGTAAAAAAAGCGGGGGGTGCATGGGGGGGGGTTATAAATATTTTATTGACAGATATGAGTAGAAGGATTATCATTTTGATAATATCTTAAAAAGCACACCACGCTTTTTTTACAATAAAATTTTTTTTTTTCTTATTTACACTATTCATAATTCAATTTTTTTTAAATTTATATTACATTTTTGGGTTGGATTTTCTATAAAAAGCGTATTTTTTTAGTTTTTTAAACTATTATTTATTTTTAATTTTTTGGTCGATTTTTTTATAAAAACGTATTTTTTAGTTTTTTTAAACCATTATTTATTTTTAATTTTTTAGTGATTATTTAAAGTGGAAATCTTGTTAAAGGAAGGTGCAGATGTTGAAGCGCTGAATGAATAAGGATGATGAGACACCGCTTCATGATGCTATTAACAACGGACGTGTCGAAGTTGTTGAACTTCTTGTTCAACATGGTGCGGATGCTAATTTAGTTGGTCCAAAATGGGAAAATGGGTTCACCCCATTACAATAAAATATTTTGAATATCGATAAAGAAATTACAGGGATACTAATATCTGCCAATACCATACCAATTCATTACGCTGCTTCGAAAGGTAGTTGTGAAAAAATCAAAATTTTGCTAGATAATGGAGTCTACGTTGATACTTTAGATCAGAAATGCAGAACTCTAAATATTGCTATCAATGCAAACAATTTACAATCTGCAGAATGGGTTTTAAAATACCGCAGGTTTCATTGAGTGTGGTAGAAATACATCAATAAGCTCTTTTAAATTCGTTCGCTGTATCGTTCGCTTATTCAATCGCTGTACAAATTAATAGGTTATTATTGATTTAAAAATTAAAAAAATACATTCTAGTAATCTGCCATCGATTTACTAGAACATGACATGACAGATTACTTGACGACTGGACATTGTTTGTAATTATCTATGCTACTTGACATTGACGCAGACCTTCCGGGTCTCAGGAAAACAAAAATCGCTGATCCTGATTATCCTAGTAAGGATAACGGGTCAAAATGTTTAAAATATTGAATTGTCATCGGTCCTTAATAAGTATGCCGAATTTCGAGTTAATCCGACGTTTTGAAGGGGGTCAAAATCATGTTCAAAGATTCCGTTGCATACTAACATACGTTTGAAGCTAATAAAAGCGTATTAATAATTACGCCTTCATCAGCCGGTATTCATCCACTACTGGATGAGGCCTCCCCCATACCTGCATGTAACGGGGGGATTTGTCATAATAACCATGCTTGGCAACCAGATTGGTGATCGCAGTTTGATGCTAAGTACTAAGGTGGATGCTGCTTGCAATCCCCTGGCGTTATCTTAGTCACCTTTTACAACATCCACAGGAGGAGTTTCAGGAGTCCTATTCTTAGGCTGAGACTATTAAGGCTCAAATTACATATTAAGTCAAATTCTAAAACAAGGACGACTTCGCAGAACTTGGGTGATGTTTTTTTTCTCTCTCCACGTCGTCTATACGATTACGTACTCTTTTTATGTTTACTCGTTTGTGACCTAAGTATGTGGAAACTTGTAATTGGCCATCAGGATACCTGTAGCTCTTTCATGTATTTTAGTTTATTATCCGTATGTGTACTAGTTGTAAGTTCTCCCAAAATTTTAAAATAAAATGTTATAAAAATAATCGGTGGATACAAATACATGCCTACATAACATTGCAACCTAACATTCATATACCTTCACTAATCCTACACTTAGGATTCCCTGTATCGTGGGTATCAGGAACTACGAGTACCTACTAGGTACCCAACACCCAGACCCGGAACAAATATTTGCAGATCAGGCAAACATTCGTCCCGCAGCGGAAATCCAACCAGCACCTATCGCATATCAGTTGGCTACTTGGCCGCCGCGGCAAGGAAGTCGTAAACAGTTATTCATTTTCTAAAGGCAGCAGTAGAAAACGTTCCAAATTGGGTAGGTAAATAGAAATCCCCCTTCTTTGAGTAGTCAGTAGAAAATAAAACTAATCAATCAAAGCGCACCTGCCTTTAAATGAAATAGTCAGTCAGTCAATTATCTAACAGACATCCGTCACTATTTTAAATTCAAATTCGATACAAAGCTACAGAATAGAGTAGTAATTATTATGTCAGGCTGAATTTTCGTAGGAAACAGGTTGCCGGCGCTTACCGGAACCGGACCACCTATTGTATGTGCAGGTTCGTGCCGCAGAAGGCTCAGACTGATTCCACGGTTACCAAACCATTATAGGTTTGCCGTGGTGTGTCCGCCTATAAGAATAGACCCCTCCATCTTCTCCCCTGGATGTCATAAAAGCCGATTAAGGGATTACACCAGAGTATGGGCAGTAGCATCCACCTGAGTACTCAACACCAAACTGTGATCACTAATAAATAATATAAATAATAATCCACCTGCAGAGTGTGGTGATTATGGCAGCCCCCATTGTATTTTATGGGGGTGGCCCTGTCCAGCAGTGGACGTAAACAGGCTGATGATGATGATGATGAATACCTACTATTGACTGGGTTTGATTACCTCTGGATCCAACAGTACAGTGATTTACGAGTATTTAACCCTAACCTAATTGCGTTTACAACAGTTAGAACTTTAAACTTTTTCAAAGTTTTTTGGTTCATCAAGAACACTGTCTTACTGCTTATGCTGTTAAAAGTGGTTAAATTTTGCAATAGACGGCTGAACTTAATTAAAATGATGCCGCCTTTCAGAATCCATCAACGCTGGTACACAGGCGCCAGGCTGACAATATGCTTTCTACGTGAATTTAGCCTTATGATACTCATATGATGCTGTTTTATTGCTTCTAATTGCTTCTCAGTAGGTTAGAAAACGATCTACTAACCAGAAAGGAATGAGGTAGCTATTGTCCATAGGCTACGTATTTGGGTTCACTGAACCTGTGACCTTAGAAAACTACTTTTGCTTCGAAGAATAGCCGAAGAACAGACATATATATAATATAACGGTGAAAGAAGACATTGTAAGGAAATGCCATGTTCTAGAACTAAACTAACCCACAGTGGTCCCGGTTCACTCTCGCCAGTCAAGTGTATGAGCTAAGCACGGAGTCCTTATAGCCATAACAGGACGAAAGATACGCAGGATGTTTTTCATGGAAGCACATTATAGCGATAATAAACTGGGGACTTCCCCAAAAAGACTACATAGATACCTATACGTAGCACTTATTAGCAGACTGGGTTAGATTACACTATTCTAATTAAGTATGTTTGTATATACTTACTTATAGCTTTTGTGCCGTGGCCCAAGATAAGATCCATCATCATCCCGTGGATGTAGAAAAAAGCCTCACTAAGGGATTACACCAGGGGATGGGCATTCAGCATTCATTCAACACCGAGATTTTTTATTCGAGAAATTTAATAAGAGTTTTTTATTCGAGAAATTGAATTCGATATTTTTCATTCGAGAAATTTAATTCGAGGTTTTTCATTCGAAAAATTTAATTTAGAGATTTATCATTCGAGAAATTTCATTCGTGATTTTTCATTCGAGAAATTTAATTAGAGTTTTTTATTCGAGAAATTTCATTCAAAATTTGAATTTACAAATATTGAGCCAAAACAACTTTTTCCTATGAAAGATATTCCAATATAGTTACTCCTTGAATTTGAAGGGATCTATTAGTAACTCCAAAGTCCACAGGATCATAACCAAGGGATCTATCAGTAACAACTCATTTTGCATGCGAGTATTAACGGACCTGGCAGTTGGCCTACCCTCAGCCAAAACTGCAATAACCTCGTTTAACTTTCTTCGTTCTTTAGATCATTTACTTCAAAAGTTATTATGAAAGACACGATTTCGAAGTTACAATCTTTACCTCCTACACTTATGAGTGGGTTAGAATTATGGTGGGTATAGCTTTACATAAGTATTTGGCCACGAACAATAAATAATTAATTGTTCTTTTATCTGTTATCATTTTATTTATTTATCTTTTCTCCTTCTTCGGAAAATAAGTTTTCTGTTGAGTAATTTAATAATACTAGCATTTGCTTGCGGCTCCGCCCCTCACGGAAGGTTTATTAAAAATTATAGCCTAAATGTTATTCTGGTGTACAATCTATACTCCTGGAAAGTTTAATCAAAATCCTTTCAGTAGTTTTTGCGTGAAACAGTTACAAACATCCATCCAAAATTTGTGCAAAATTGTACCGCTAGTTTGCGTGAGTCCACTCTACACAAACGAAGTTTGCTCCAATTTTGGTTAGTATCCAATCAAACTCCATCAACTTTTGTAGACATATCCTATACACCTACATCTGCATCTAGGTCGATAGTTTATCAGTTTCTTATAAAACTATTGAGTTTCCAAATCACAAAGATTTGTATGAAAAACTTATAACCCATGCTAGTTTGATTCTATATAATTTAATGCGCCTAGATTATAATAGTGTATTAACTGCGTCTACAAAATAGACTACGATTGTACGACCAACAGTGAAAAAAAGCCTTTTGAGGCTCTTCCTAACCCTTCAGGGAAAAAGGCGTGTGTTTATGTATGTAACTGTATCTACAAAATTGCATTCGCTTAAAATAATTCTTAATCAAATTAGGAACAAACTTCAGCTTGTATGCGGAGCAATCTAGTGATACAAGCGAGGGAACTTTCATACCGAGCTGTCGTAAAGTTACAAAATTTTATATGATCTGTTTCTAACTCAGGTAGATTTACGGGATGAAGGTCGAGCTAGCAACGTCGTCCTTGATGCTAATCTTTGTTTTTTCTTTGGATATTTCATTGTTTTTTATTAGCGAAGGTAAACAAATTGATTTACAACCGGACAACGGGACAACGCTGCATGTTTCCATTAATTCGCCGTTAGGTTGTAATGGTAGATAGCCTCTAATTAATTAACTGGCTTCCGTATAAACCAAACGATTAATTGATATGCAAAGGTGCCCACTCTCTAAATGATTTATTTATTTGCTAGTAGGTAGGTATACTTTCTTTGTTTAATTGTCTTTACCTGGCATAATACCTTACCTTATCACCATTTCTGGTTGCCTTTGTGGTGCTCACAGAGAGTTCTGTTCACCACTATCGAATAATAAATAATGCCATTAGATTTTTTTTAGTCTTTCGTTCTGGTTCTGGATGAGCTTAGTGCTGGTGCTGGTGGTGTTCTTCTCTGCGTTTGTACAAAATGAACACATAGTACGTGTTGGTGCGATATTTCTACCGCGTGTGTGAGTTTAGAGAATTAGATTGAATTTATAGATTGGTAGCGATTTATTCCTTTCAACGTAGAGTTGCTTCGTACTGTCGCTTTAGTAAGAGGCCTGCTTTTAATCTAATTACGCCTCTCGTCATCCAATTGCCACATTTAACTTATCATTTCGGAAGTTCCGAGATCTGTGGCTATGTCAATGATCTTGGTTCTTCTACGGAACTCCTAGTTTCAGGTTTTATCAAGTTGTGATGATGGTAGTTTCTTCAAATCAATGTGCTAACTGGGATCACTACTAAATCAATTAGATAGGTACCTAATTGCGACGGTGACTGCATGCGTGGTGTGTAGACTGATCTAATTTCATGCCGTCATCAATTAATTAGCACGGTTTGCGAATAGAAATTAATGTGCGGCTGACCGGGACCCTATTGCCAGATCGAGAAAACATTTCGTAACAGAAAGATTAGGTACAATTTTTTTTGTTAAAGCTAAAATTGTATTCTCACACGCGGCATTTTACGTGAGCTCTTGATAATAGACCCCATGACGAGACCCTATCTCATCGTGGTTATCATAATAAGTTCAGTATCATTAACAAAATGATATGCATCATTTTTTTTCATCGAGATAGTTATGAAACTTGATTCGTTGTGTGTGGGTGCTCTCCGTTTATCTCATTTCATTGGGTCAGCTAGACATACTCAGCGTTTTAGAATGGGCCTATAGGTAAGTACATTCCTAGGTACCGAGTAGGTACTACCACATGAATAGCCAATAACTCCAGTACAAATGACGCTGCTGGCGCTAGTACTCCCTACGCATACTGAGTCTGCTAATCAGTGAGGGCTGGCGCGCTGTGGTGCGGCAGCGTGGATGAGGTGCATGCTGCTGCCAAGCTGTTGCGATGTGCTTAAGAGGGATCTCTTCCATACAACCTTTTTGTTTTCTTTGTATGTTATGTTACTTACGCAATAAACTATGATTTAATGATGTTTTTCATGCTATCATGTAAGTGTTATATATTTTGCTCCATCTAATTATGAAGGCAATTGTACCTACTTACGTACCTATGGTTTGATTTCTATTTAATTATGTATGTACATACCTACCTCGGGTAGTTAAGTTAGATACTAATAATTATTGAACGTAGATCTACATGACGGCAGACAACCCTGTCGGTCGCTGCGGGCGAGCACGGGGCATCGGGGAGCGTGGGGGGAAATAGGTATTTATCTCGACGGTATCGTGGCACGTGGAGAAGTATGTAAGTAGCACTTCTAGAGAGAAGAGTTTATCTGTTCTATGGCTACCTACTTTCGTAACTATACCTATAAAGCTCGGTTGTAAAAGACTCGCAGAAATAATACAGACAGGTGAAATAAGAGGAACTATATCTACATGTGTAGATTACTTCTTTCCAAGATCTATTTCACCCGAGTCCATAAAGTATTTCAACAGAGGGCACTCTTAGATAAATCAAAATAACATGAACATAGATAATTCAAACGTTACTATTATTTATTCTGCTGCTATCTCAAGTAGGTTCAATGGCTTCGACCCAAATATCAAGAGCCCATTAAATTTATATCAAAATAGATATGATTATTCCTTGATTTGGATTAGACTTCCGTATACCATGTAAAAGTACAAACGCAGTCAGAAGTAGCTTAGCAACTAAGGTGTAAACGCACTTAAAACTACCTATACAAACGACCAGTGTTCAAAACGCTGTGCGTTAAAAGCAAATCAACAATTAACAACATTTAACTAAACAACTTCTGTACAGCGAATTGGCCAATTTAGGTGAATAGTTGAGTTAGTTGGAGATTATTATAACAGTGCTTAGGCATAGCCCACTTAGTGCTGAGCTAATTCAGATACTTAGTGATACCTTACTTATACCTATATCTAAAGAGGTGTGGTGTAGGTGTGTTTACCAATACGAGCAAACAAAATTAATGATAAGGCTGTCCCATTTTGATAGGATTAGATGATTTATAATAGCTTTTGCTACCTGTTTGAACTATCAAAAGTAATATTATGTAGATCTTGATATTATCCTATAAGTATTATTATATAATATAATATATATATTATTATCTTATATTATCTTGATATCGAAAAACATAGTTACATTTTCAATATCCTCAGAGTTAAACCCTCTATCATTTGTTAGTGATTGTATTTCAATTTGGCTAGGATGAGCACATTGAGCACGGAATAACTTTTTTCATAATAACTTAGAACAACGAGAACATCTCATTTATCTTATTTTGGGTATAATTTCGTAACTCTTTCTTAATAAGCTCCTAGAAGCCATACTAAATTCATACCACATTTCAAGTTATCATAATTATTTATAGTTAGTTTAGGAGGTCTGAGCAGGAGTCTGCGTGCTTTCATTTCGCTTATATTAGTCAATTATATTATTTATGTAGTATCAATGCATGTTAATTATTTGAATATTGTACTTGATTTATTTTGGTAAAGTTCAAATTTACAATTGGCTTTTTGCTTTAGGCGCAACTTATTTTTTGATTTATCGTTAGTTAAAAGTCCGGCCGCTGTCTCCAAGGCTCCACCGACCTACTCGAGTCTTACCTAATCGTTAGTCTACACAGGTGCATCATGTGTACCTCAAATAGTTTACCCAAAAAGTAAACAGTTGTAAGTTGTTTGCCGTTGATAATGATACGGTAAGCACCCTATAGATTGACCTAAATTGATAGAAGTGATGTCAATTTATAGTAACTAGTAGTAAACGTCTCAACTGATAACCTATCGGGTCTTATCAGTACCTACCAGTACTTACCTACGCATTACAAAAATGTATTTTTTTTGTTATCTTTCTAAAAAATGTTTTAAAGACTACCTACTTTAAAAAATGTTTTAGTCATTTTGTGATTCATTTCGTGGCCTCCACAAAATTAAACTAAAACATATTTACGTTTGTAAAATTTAGTATTTCCTTTTGATAACAGAAACTATAAATCCGGGTTGGTCATATAATTTCAGTAGTTTTTTTATGTTAAGAGTGCGCTCCGAATATATAATATGTACCTATGAATCTCCTTTTAGACGCAAATACCAACGGAATAAAATTGAATATCGCACGATCGTATCTTGCATAGAAGTAAAGTCTCAAATCTTATTTAATTTATTATGAGAAATACTAATTACTCTAGGTAAACTTTGATTTGGTCACGGATAATAAACTATATTTTTCTTCGGTGAGTATTTATTTTGGATATGGGACAGAAGTTGTTTCCTAGAAATTTCAAAAAATCTAGTTTAAAGGCATAACTTTAAAAAATAAAGTATCGAGTAAATGTTTGCCAATTGTGTTTCTGGCTTGGTCACGGATAGAAAAAAGTTTGAAAAATCACGTATTTCAGTTATTATATTGATATGATATCTGGTTTACTCACAATAACTAGGCAAATCAGCATTATATTTTCGAAGCTCACCCTTAAGGTACAAACAAAATTACATTATTTAAAATCCCCCCCATTGCATTCGATGGGGGAGGCCTAGTTCAGCAGTAGACATCAATAGGCTGATGACTATGATGAATCAATATCTTGATTACGTAGATTATGTCCTCAAGTGAACATTAAGATAACAAAGCCTAGGTAATACAGTTACATACCTAGAGTATTAGTAAATAATCTGAGGCTACGTGCGCAAAGCCATGTGCACTGCATCAAAATGTAGTAACTGAAGTATGTAAACATTAGTTGTAGTTTATGAGTCTGGAATAGGGTTGTGAACCTAGTTTTGAATCAGACTCCGAGATGCCGAATTAGATTGAAACGGCAGCTCGCAATATTGCAAAAAGGTGCCAAGTAGTTTTTTTTTTAAATGGGAATGAGTGAGAATATATTGGTGTTCAATTTCAGTTATTGAGCTCATTCTTGGCATTTTGAAAAACATTAAATAATATTTTTTTTTTAATTTATTCTAATATAAAAAGTAGCACACAGGGGCAGCAGCATCTACCACCAAACAGCGATCGAGTCATTCGTCATCTCGCGGATCTGAAACTCTCTTAAATGCGCGAGTTGGCTATTTTTACTGTCGTCAACACGCGGGCCCATATAGTACAGTCATAACAAATATGGATTGAAACCAGAGTAATACCAACTATCTAAAGACCTTGTAAAAAATCACCAATCCGCCTGCCAAGTGTGGTGGTTATGGCAAATCCTTCCATTGTATTCAATGGGGGAGGCCTCAACCAGCAGTGGATGTAAAATAGGCTGGTAATGATATAAAGGTTTAAATAGTTATTTTTTCCGTTTACATTGCCTATTTATGAATTAAAATTGAACAGTTTTTTTTTCTTTTTGCGGCTTTAATGTCACTGCGGCCATACAGGCCTATTGTGATCGCCACTTGTTACATATCACCCCTAGAATGGGGCGTTCACAGTTCAAAAACAACAAATTGAACAGTAACTAACTAAACATAATCCTATCTCGATTAAATAAGTTTGAGGCGGCCTACCCTGCCATCTTAACCGTTTTTATAGGATTTCTGGAGTAATTTTCTAAGTTCTCTGAAGTTTCGGCTCTTACTCTGTGGTTCTTCTGGTTCTAACTAGAAATCTGTCACATCTCTAGTCTAGAACAATGGCTCTCTCAGGGAAGCCGATAGTACAAGGGCAAACAAGTAAACCACTGTTTCTCGGAACAACAGCAAGCGTTGAACTCACAGTTCATACCTATCTACTGTAATTTCTTCTGTGGTCCTAATGTACTATACGTTTATCCGTGGCACAGTACATAGTAACTATCGGGTATTCTGGAACAGTATTGTTAGCATCGAGAATTCAAGACTGGTTCAGGTCACGCACGCAAAGGTAAATTGTAACTAAATAGGTACTTACAGCACCAGTAACAGTGCCTTGGTGTGTCCGACCTCAGAATAGACCCCTCCATCTCCTCCCATGGATGCCGTAAAAGCTGACTAAGAGATTACACCAGGGGATGGGCAGTATCCACCTGAGTATTCAACACAAATACTGCGATCACCAATCCGCCTGCCAAGCGTGGTGATTATGGCAAATCCCCTCGTTGTTTTTTATGGGGGAGGCTTCGTCCAACAGTGGATGTCTAAAGGCTGTTGATGATAATGATGATGATGATGATGATGACTTACAGTAAAAGGTCGATAGTCAGAAGCTCCTGAGTATCCAATAAGTGTGACGTAACTTTGTATGATCAATGGTCAATTTTGTTATGAACAATTTTATAAGTAATTGTTGATAGATCCGGTTGTTATGATCCGTAGTAGGTACTAATAGATCCAGTTTACTTATAATTTTGCGCTGTGGATCAGTAGTACTACTGAGTAGTTCAACTGGTAGTACAAATGATACAACCTTGTATCTCTTGATATTGATAGATTGTAGTCAAGAAACAAATATATACCTCTATTCATAATAGTGATTTATGAGGTTTTAACAGAAAAAATAATGATACTAATACTATAGAAGTGACGCTGTCATTAGTGTCACACGCAAGTAAAGCTTTGAAAAATGAATAAAAAATGCATAGCAAGTGACCGACACGAAGGCGTCTCGGCCTTACATCGATCCTCTTATGGACGTTCATCAGTCAGTATCACATGATCACATCTACCCTTTATTAGGGTCCCGAAGCCAAAGGGCTAAACGGAACTCATAATCATAATGAATTGTCAATAACTAAGAGGAGAGGAGAGTTTGTCTGTTCTATGCCATAAACTAAACCCCCAAATACCAAAGGTTAATGGGAAATGTTGACACATAGTTTTTTCCCTTCATGATTCGGCCATAGCCTCGTCTAATTGGAATGTTTGCTTATTTTTTTGGCGATTGTATCTACTTTGCTTAATGTAGGCTCTACCAATGTTGAGCCACCTCATTAAGACGCGGCCCACATTATTTTTTTAGGTCACCACAACGACGCAGCTAAATTACAAAGTCAAGCAATACTGTTTGATAAGCGCTCGCTTGATGTACACACGCACTAATTAAAGGTCAAGGTACTTCCACGAAATTAATCTTAGATGGTATTTAGGTACCGTAAAAACATAAATTAAAAAAAAATTAGTTAAATTTAAGAAAAAAAATTGTAAATTGATCAATTTTGAACTTTAAACCTCTATAACTTCGGAAGACGTTGCTCTAAAAAAAATGCAAAAAAAGACTAATAAAAAAAAACAAAAATAAACCTAATCAAAAAAAAAACCAAAACGTTTTTATCAAAAAAGGAAGTTTTGGTCAAAGTCAACCCGCGAATCAGTTTAACCCCGGTTTACTTTTTTATTTTTTGATATTTTCATGTCATAACATCTTGTTATTTATAAAGGTACACGAAGGTAGCACTACTCTACCACAGGTAAACTATTATGTGTTATCATCAACATCAATCATCATCATCATCATCAGCCTGTAGAATTCCTCTGCTGACATAGGCCACCCCTTTAGGATGCAACGACGAACGCTCTTGAGCCGCCTCCATCACCGACTTCCCATGACGTTTCTATAATGTCTTTAGTACATCGAGTAGAGAGAGGGCCTTCCTCTACCGCGTCATCCGGTTTGTAGTCGCCACTTGACAACCTTGTATTATAAATATAATATATTTAATATTTAAGTCATAGTATGGTTGTTATTATTTATTGTGTAGGAAGTCACACCAATATATGTATAATATATGCCGCTTCATTTTTTCTGTGTGTTCCAGTCCGTCCAAAAGTTGCCTGGCAGAGATATCTTATAGGCATATTGTATTGCCCTTAGTTGTTTTTTAATTTTGCATACTAGGGTATGTATTTTTGTTTGGTGGATATACTTTTATAGATAGCTCTTTATTGATAAAGAGTTATCTATAAGTATATCCAAGGTACTTAGTACTTAGGTACTTAGCTCACTTATGTGAACTACAGTGTTTTATTTTTTCCATAGTTTGTACTAATACTACTACTACTATTAGGTACTACTACCTACTACTTTTGCTTCTATTTTTGCTACTACTATTTTCTGTTGCTTTTTAGGGTTCCGTACCAAAAAAGTTTCAAATTTGGTGAATATACAGAGTTAGGTGACGCAATCAAAGACGTATAGCGTAAGTAAACCAATGAATTCTGATTTCAGAGGTTAATTTTGGGGAGCAAACTAAAAAATAAATAAAAAAAAATATTGAATGCATAACGTGACATAATATTATCAAATAAAAGAACTTGTTATGAGAAATACAAAATGAGAAATATTGGACCTCACTCAAAGTTTACAGGAAAACCTAAATTAAGCTTTTAAATTCCCACGGGAAACGGAAAATACTCGTAATGAGAAAATGAGTATCAAATTGTGTTGATTGACTAATAAGTTAATTAGTCTATTGATTAAGTACTATATATGGTAGCTTACTCGTACGGAACCCTCTCCACGCGCATCCGACTTGAACTTTGCCAGTTTATTGTTATTGAATTTGGCTTAGTTTATTAAAAACCCTTTGAATGAACAAATAAATATTTTACATCTAAATAAACCCATAAACAACCTGCGACTTTCGGAAGCAGATCAGAGGATGTGATAACCCAAAGGCTTCATTACACAACACGTGAGTGACTGCTAAAATTAGAATGGTAAAGCTTTCTGATTTGCAAATTATTTTCTACTTTCACATCAATCGTCGAAGCTTATTTATTACTATGTAACTATTATGTACTCCATGTCCTAGTTAACAAGTAGGTACGTGCAATAACAGCCGTATCAATCACGCACGAGGAACCCCATTGTAGAAATTGCATTGCAACACCTCTCCAATAATGGTTCTAGCATTTTATTCAATGCTCTGTCCAAGTGATAGAATTGGGTCTGATTACAACGATAAAGGTAGGGTACCTATCTGGTGGAAAAGGGTAGACGTATCATTTGATATTCTCAAAATCCCTACTACCATGCCAGAGATCGCGCGCGGTGTGGTTTTTGCGAAGGTTTATTAGCATTTGACGACCTCTGTGGATCATGGCTGAGATGCGAGAGGTTGCGGGTTCGATTCCCGCTGCGGGATAAATGTTTGTGTGATCTGCAAATATTTGTTCCGGGTCCGGGTGTTGTGGTACCATGGTACTCGTAGTTCCCGACACAGGGAATCCTATTGTGGGATCAGGACTATGTATGTGACTGTTGGGTGTATTATGTTATGTTATTTTCCCAAAAACCCCACTGGTGGGGTGGTTCTGGAAATTATCCGTAAGTATATTAGGGTAGTTTAAGAAAATAATGTCCTCTGACATCCGAGAGTTGACTCATTTGTTTTTATTGTTAAAAACGCTAATAATGCTCAAATTATTTTTAATGCACATAGTTTACCGCTCAATTGGTTGTGAAGGATCAGTTAATCTTTCCACCACTCAAAATGCTATTAAATAGCAGCAAATCAACGTAGGTAGGTAAATCTCTACACGACGGACGATAGTTTCAAAACCACCGCCATGCTTAAGCCCTATCTAGACCGGGTAGGACTTTATACAAAAAGTCTGGATACGAATGTTTACATACCTGCTACGAAAAAGCTAACAAATAGTATGGAGATCATATAAATACCTAAGCTATCCACAAACACAGTCAAGGCATTGACAGGATTTGGATCGTAAACTCTTATGTTTAAATTGTACCTATAATCAACAACAACAACTTCATACAAAGTAAATGCAAGGCCTAACAACCTGTTTCTTCCATAAACCTTGAAATTATCGTAATTATTCAATTATCAATTACCTACCTATTCAACCATATTAACAAATATCTTAAAACTGTTCAAACAATAATCGTACCAAGTAGGTTACGTCTTGGTACCTTTATCTTCAACACCAAAAAGTGACATAACTTTTTCATCTTTGGCGAAGTAAAAAACGAATCAGAAAAAAAGGCGCGCAGCAACCCAAGCAAAAACGCCGTATCTGCGCGTTACGAAACATTAAACTTTTTTCTTACCATAAACGATAAGTAGGTGAACACTCAACAAATTCACGTTCCAGCAGACTTGAACGAAGCCATGATCCAGGATTTCCAGTTCAAACCATTGTTTAATTCATCACTTCCAAAAAAGGCAAGTAAATTATACCGGACCAAACACTGTTTATTATTATTTGTTGACACAAAACGAGGTTATTGCCGTTTACGCTAACATCTGGACTACACTTCAGAGAGATTTCACTGGCACTAACATCTATGAGTTTGTTTTACGTACTGTTAACTGAATTAGTCTTCACTTGAATTGTTTCTTTATTAGAATAAAGTTTGGAACACTGCAGGTAAACGCGCGGCAAGCGAGCCTGGCTGAGTACGGTACGACGAAAGAAAAAAAACAAAAGTTCAACACAGCGCACACAACCTTTACAATCAAGGCAACGTCACAGTGTGAGTGAATCGGGCGACACAGCTTGAAGCACGCGCGCGGGGCCGATAAGATTGCCAGCTACATTCAAAAGATAGCCGAATCTATTATTTATAACTGTAGTAGGTAAAAATTTATGTGATAATATGATAACCTTGACCGATATACCGAAAAGACTACTAAAATAAAATTACTAAAGTAGCAAAGGCAAACAAATAAAAAAAACAAATATGTACTTAAATCACAAAAAAGCCTACTTAGTAAAAAAATAATATTAATAAATAAATCTACAGCAAATAAATCTAAATTTAATTATTTTTGAACTCACAAAATGCAAGAAAACATCGACAACATCAGTAGTTACAAAAAAAAAAAAACTTCGTATTAATAAAGAAAAAATAAAAAACAACATATCAGTAATTTTATTCGTAGCAACACAAACAACTCATAACTACCTACGATGATCGTACAAAAAGTCCTAACAATAAAATGTTACCCTAACACTCGGGACAACCAAAACTCCCTAACAAATCCGCGGCAAGAAGTTCCGTGTACATACACGGACCACAGACACACATAGAAACTCGTTCTCTGATTGGGCAAGAAGTTGTCGAACACTGCCTCCGCCCGCGCACCAACGTCCTTGCGGCCACCGACCGAAGCCGGCTCCAACTTCGAGCTTTAACCACTTTAACTTACTAAGTTATAAGTAACCTAGGTACATAAAGTTAACTAAGTAGCTGCCTGGAGTTAGCCCACATAAGTATCAGTTTCATTACCGTATCACAACGGTGGTTTAGTAACCATGATTGTGATCTGCGAAATTTACAACTTTATCAAGATTGGAAACTACCAATTAAACTCAACAAGTGATTTTTGTAGGTTCCTACAAAAAAGTTGATACCGATATCCCGTCAGTAAGTGAACTTCAATATACATCATAATGATGTACCCTAGAACATAATCCTAGAAAAATTCATCCTAGCGGTAGACCATCTCCAATAAAAACGGGCAAGTGGGAGCGAGACTCGCATTCGTGAGGGTTCCAATCCGTAAGTTATTTCAAAATTCTTAGAGCCCTTTTTGAGTTTTAGCAACTTTTTCCTACAAACTTCACCATCCCATTTAAAGGGTAAAAAGATGAAAATCCTTAATTTTAGACTTTTGCCTTAGAGGATTTTTTTTTAAATTTCCTAATTAATAATAATTACACATTTATTGACAGACAGAATACAATAAGCGATCCTATAAGGGCCCCATATTTTCCTTTTGAGGCGCGTAACCCTAAAAATATTCCACGGTTATAGGTACATAGTTTTTAGAATTATCTTCCAATACGATTTTCAACAAACGTAGACGGGACTGAGACGGATCTATTGGCACCTCATTTGTCAGCGTCAACCCAAACGAACCGCTAACCCGCTAAAAACAAAAATTAACTAAACAAAAAACAAACGACCTTAACTAAATAAAAAGCATAGGAAGGACCTTTTTAGTCAATTCTGTCTGCCAACTATCGTTGTTATAAAATATGGTTACGTAGTAAGAAAATTATAAACCTTAATTTAGTTAATATAGTTAACCAAGCAAGTGCAAGTCAAAGTCAAAATCAAAGTGAATTTTATTCATTGAAATCACAAGGATCATTTTGATTCACTGAGTACTCAACACCAATAACTCCTATCAGCAATCTGCCTGCCAAGCGTGGTGATTATATCAAATACCCCCATTTTATTATATAGGAAGGCCTCGTCCAACAGTGGGCGTCTAATGGCTAATGATGATGATGACTTAGATAAATTATAGTTTGTAAACAATAATGACTCCATTTCAACATCAGCGTCCTATTGCAATAAGTAATTTAACGTAAATTGCACTTTCGTTACATACAATTCCATAACCTACTCATTACAAACATAAGGTGCTTAAAAACAATTTTATTATGATAATTATGTCATGACTTGACACTTCAACAATAAATTCCTAACGTGGGTGGTATGCAAGGAATCATTTACAACATAAAAAACATTATAACCTACGCAGTAAATACCTGCAAATATGTAAATGATAGTATGTTTGACCTCGTGGCTATACCATATTTGATATCACAGTATCATATTTTACTTCTGCCTACATCTGATTATGAAAATATTTCTGAGAAACGAAATTCACTTTCAATTTTGTTTTTGAGTATACTCAAAAACAAAATTGAAAGTGAATTTCGTTTCGTTCGTTTTATGGTTTGAGAACAATTTGAGAAATACAAAATTATTCAATATACGCCTCGTTTCTCTCAAAGTACCGAATACGCCGTAAAGTGGCTTAAAGTATTATGCTAAAAACACTAATAGGCTATTTTAGCATAATAGAGTTTTGCATGCACAATACCTGAATGCTGTTTCTTAAAAAATACTTTAAAGCGTGTCACGTACTCACCCTAGGTTAATATTATTTTGTCACATGTGACATAATTTATGCTAGTTTTCCGTAAATAGGTCTAAGATTTGTGGAAAGAATTTTCATATTAGTATTTTTAGTTTTGTGACTATATGGGATACCTGGTATTATAGCATTAAAACTTTAGGTATCCTCCAAGTCAAATCACCACATGCTCTTACCGCGATTATTGATTGAAAAATATGTATTGATTTTTTGTATGCTGTCTACTATTAAATTATGAAGGCAATTTTTTGTGGTAAGTATTTAAAAAAAGTTCAGATTTTGTAGTTCATAAAACTGTGTTGAACAGGCTCAATCTTCAAAAGTAAATCAAGATTACAACAGCAAAAAACACCGCAGAAGTCTATGAACCCATTTACTTAATCGCCATTTTTTGTTGTACTTCCTTCGAGACTTATAAAAATTAATCTATTTTTGTGAGAACATAAAAACTTGCTGTGTATGGAAATACACCTATACCGATGCATTAACATGCTTAAAAAAAAAACAAATGTAAATCACCGAAATTCGATATATCTACTTATAAGCTGGATACTAAATCACGACCAAGGCCAGAGGAAGCGACAAAGCGTAACAAATCTGTATCGGATTACCCTATCTTATCAGAAGACGCAGCTAAGACCTTGCTCCCACAATGTGTGCTCCGGATCATACAGATAAAAGATAAAAAACCAAGCACACTGGCCACGAAAGATTAACTGTAATACTGCGTTATTAGTCAACAGTCTATTGATGCTAGAAGATGCTTTTAGCGGTGAACGCTTTGAAAAACAAGTCTTATTGATGCTAGAAGATGCTTTTAGTGGTGACAAAGTTTTCAAAAACAAGTCCTTTTATTTGTGAATATATAATATGTGCACCGTCGCGCCTTACTTAATTTCCATTTATACGTATAGTATTATTATTTCACTCATTTATTTGCAAACACAGGCTTATGAGGCATTACAGGGACCGTATTAGCCAACAGTAAGAGGCCCTATTACAAGTATTATTATCTTAAACTAATGAAACGAGTAATATTTGTGTGTAGGTATATAATATTCATGCCATATGAATGTAAAACTCTTTTTAGGATTAAGTTCGCCTTTGTACATGTCCGCTTACTTTTACTTTTGTTTATATGTGTATTTGTATGCAACAAGGAATATGAACCAATCAGAAATATTTTAACAATTGGATCATTCTAAGTTCATCTTTTGCATTCACCTAAAGTTTTGCCCGATTTGTTCTAAATTTCAATTTCGGGTGACCGGAAAGTATATCTGTTATAAAATTCCACAACACTTCGAAACCGAACCATAACGGAACATGCCGTTCATGTGGGCAGATGCTCATGTTATATTACGTAGCTTGGTTGTCTGTCTGTCTGTTTATGTTTCATCATAAAACTTCACGCTGATTTTAAGGGTAAGCAGAGAGAACGCATCTCTGTTTAATCACGATGAAGATAGACAGTATTATCACATCCATGTAGATTTGGAAAGACTCATAAAATTGTGATCCGTTGGTTTATTTTAAAAAATAATTTTCACTATTTATTGGATGATTACTTACTTTCAAATTATAAAAAATATCTTCGTAGGTAATTATGGTTATTTATTTAGACGAGATAGAACTATGTCCTTCATTGAATATGCGTAGAAGGTACTGCAGGTTACTAGAAACCTCTGCCAACTCTCGTTTCTAATCACTACAATCTGAACTACTTCAAGTCCAGAATCAATAAGCAGGCACCTTTTCAAAGTCATGTTTTTAAAACAATTTTCTAAGAAATAACTTTCAATTGCACTAAAACATTTAGAAACATGTCAACTAACGTACCTCGTCAAACAATATACCCAAGCATAAGAGCAGTATCAAAAAAGGTTTTTTTTTTAATATTGTTCAAATTTTTGATGAACTAAGCAAAATAGCTTGTATCTTACTTTTACTCTACAGTAATAGGTTTAGTACATATTATATCGTTGTATGTGATGTTTTAGGGTTCTGTAGTCTGACAAGAACCCTTTATCGTTCCCTCTCGAGACTAGAGAAACTTTATACCTTAAAACAACCATTTTACTTCAAAACATGTTATTATCTCACTAGTAATGTCTTGTAAGCGTTACTAATTGCGATAGAATCCCCAGACAAAAGCTAGCACAACAGGGGAAGGTGGTGTGGGAGAATGCTTGTAAGTCAAAGGAACAACGTTATATGTTAAGAAGTAGTTAGTTTATCTAGTAGCTAGTTAGTTAGTAGTTAGTTAGGAACTGAACTGACATCTAAGTTCTACTCCTATTTGTATATGTGTTCCCCTATTTGTACATACTATCTTCCAACTAAAAGATAATCTTGTGAAATAAGTTAAAGCTAAGTTCATTATTTTGGTATAATAATTATTAATATATTTTAATAACAAATATATAATTAAATTTAAACAAATCTGTTAAATAGTAATCAAAACGTTTATGGTTTAATTTTTTTGCATCTGAATCATTAATTTTTATTTTATTTTTAGGTCGTGGTCGTTGTAATTAATTGTTCTTATATAATCAAATACTTATACTTACCATAAAAATTATGTAGGTATACTTACAAGGTACATTATCAACAGACCGATCGACTTCTAGTTGGATATTAGAGCACATATCCGACTAAAACTATACACACCAAGAACTCAACTATACTCTGATTTATAATCTTAGACAAATAAAAAATTTTGGTCGAGAAATAGAGGAAAGGTGGGAATGGTTATCCCTTAGGGTATGAAGATCCCCCTCAATATTGTTATTCGAAAACTACAAAAGTAGGTAATCTATACTCTGATTTTTAATCTTAGACATTTTTTGTAAACAAAGAAATGTCACTGTGTGTATAAGTGTCATGTATGTGTATCATATGTGTATATACACATATAATACACATACATGACACTTATCTTTGTTTACAAAAAATGTCTAAGATTAAAAATCAGAGTATAATAAATAAATAATAAATAACTAATGCTGGACATTTCACACAACATTATCTAGCTCCAAGCTAAGCAGAGCTTGTGTTATGGCAACTAGATAACTGATATACGTAATATAATATACATTACATAGATAGATATTTTTATTATACATAGAAAATACCCAGAACACCCGGAACAAGGATCTGCAGATCGCACAAATTTTTGTTCCGAGGCGGGGATCGAACCCGCAACCTCCTACGTCGCAGGCGAACCTTCGCCCGTATAGTATAGATTACCTACTTTTGTAGTTTTCGAATAACAATATTGAGGGGGATCTTTATACCCTAAGGGATAACCATTCCCATTTCTTTGTTTACAAAAAAGTCTAAGATTAAAAATCAGAGCATAGATTACCTACTTTTGTAGTTTTCGAATAACAATATTGAGGGGGATCTTCATACCCTAAGGGATAACCATTCCCACCTTTCCTCTATTTCTCGACTAAATGGTAACAATTTTGTGACAAAGACACCTTTGTGCGACTTTTTATCACAAAGGTCCACTGTAGTCGGTGATAAAATAATCTTGTGTGTAAAGTTTTTTTACTATTTAAAACCTTATTATTATAACTAAAGAGACGATAATTCCTTAGCCATATTTATACCTACGTCTATAAAAAAACAAAAATACATTGTTGTAGCCAAAGTTGTCATGATAACTTTTGTATTTTACATGACATTGTAATTTCTTTAATTAGCTATTTAGTTAACTTTGGTTTCCTTCTTTGGGTACAAACAACGTGGGCAGACCACACAAGCAATGTCGACTGCTTTTCAGTCGGCTAATTTGTAAATATTGACTTGGTGATTTCCAATTGTTGTATAATTCAAGTTTATTTTGTATCGATGCCATTTTATGAGGTTTTCCTTTTAAAGCTTTACAAGTTTGTACTACAATCACTTCAGCCGATTTCGAAGAAATTTTATAAACAGATAGATTAAGACTTGAATTGGCATACTGACTTCGGAAGCCTTCACTGTGCATAGTCCAACACGCTGTTGGCTGCTTTCTACCTATGACATCACATGTACGAAAAAAAACAGCACTGTTATTTATATTAGAGTTAGTTGTATGTAGAGATTTTCTTTGAACGGGGCCCTCAATGAAAAATATGAAGGTGCTAGTTTTGTCCTGTTTTTATTTAGTTTGACCGTCCTTAATGTTCTACTATGGCCCTTTACTTTCCAGCAATATTATTAATTAATTATGATTAGTTAGGTACGTATTGACTTTGATATAGCCATTACGGGCAAGTATTGAAAACAATGATGTCATCTTCCATGTTATCTTTTGATATACCTAATATCTAACGCAGACATAGCGTCGGCAATGCTGTTCTGATAAACTATATTTGCAAGACTCAAGAGAAACTTAAGGCGCTACCCCGACCGAATGACCTTCTTAGCAATTGTGCGTTGCTGATTCATAGAAAAAAAAAACCTTCGAACCTCTTGGGTACCTAGAGTACCTACCAGCGTCATTGAAAGTACAAAAACTCTCACACGCATTCTTGATACTATTACCTCATCTAATAAAATGCCAACGGCAATCTAAAGACTAATGAGCTGACCACTCCATTGACCACAAGAAGTACTTTTTAGAAGCAATTAGTGAACTAATGATAGCCTCTAATGATAAGACATTTACAATGAAACCCAAGAAACTACGCAATAAACCCATTGTTGCTTATCCTAAAAGGAGAAAAGGCTCATGTGGCTAAAACCTTATCCACACGAGCCTACGCACACGTCGTATTTACTGCGTGTATTTATTGCGTGCAGCAATACAAACGCTAAGCAGACGCGCGTTTAACGCGCTGATAAAATACACCAGGCTCTGACAAAAGTCTCACATCACTTTCTGTACTTATGTACATTGTATTGAAACGTCTGCACTAGACACTAGATTGTTCTTAGGGTTGTTGTTACTATGTATGTATGTAGGTATGTCCGCATTCATCATGCAAACGCCAACGGGGTGGAACTCTCTTCTTTATCTGTATTCTCTGAATATTACGTATTAGTTCTCTACAAAAGAAAAGTAAAAATAAATTCCATCTTCTGGGGCCTTATCATTGCTTCACGTCATAGGCGAGATATACCGAAAAAAAATTAAGGTGTATTGTTTCGATAGGTTACGTTGGAACAGAAGTAATTTTAGTTTATAAGACGATTCAAAATCCTTGCGAGTTCAATTAATTTTTGATTTTGACTATGACTTTGACTTTGAGCCCAAGTGTGGACGAGGTTTGAGATTTCGCCGGCTTTCAAACCGGAAAACAGGGACAATGATTCCATCTAAACGGCCCCAAGTAAATTTATCGCCGTAACAAATGATAATTGACAAAGTCAGTGCTTTCCCCGACCCGGAGCTAAGGTCAGGGTTACGAGAATAGCAGCGGACACCAAATAACGACCATAATATAGCGGAGAAGTTTAGTTTTTTTGTATATGCTGGAAAGTAACTTCAGTTATTACGGCCTACTTAATGTCGGATACCGCTGTCTAGGAAACCCTGGCTTTATATGCCTCAAAAACTGGCCATTATGCCGCCACCTTAGTCTCACTACAGAATGAGGTCTTGCTATCATCGGGTATACATAATAGGGTATTGAAAGTGGACAACTGGTACAAGACCACGAAGGCTGGGCCGCGGCCGGGCAAACAGTGTTGTGTAGATATGGTGTTGTATTAACTGAATAAATTTTCAGTTATCTTTTAATTTGTGCACATGGCATTGCTCTGTCACTAAAGTCATGTTGCCTTTTCCTCTTCTTTACTGAACACCAGTTAGAACATCTCATTATCAACCTGCGGTCGTTTAGGAATTAGGAATCATTTAAGTGCAAAGAATTACTGTCGTAGGTTTTACTATTAGGCAAGCAAACAGTAGAAATAGTTATGGTGGTACTACTTTCCCGGACGAACTCTCGGTACAAGTTTTCAAATCATATCTTGGCCAGGCAGACCTTATTACATACATAGAAAATGTTGTAAGAGTTATTAGACTGAGTTCTGTGTATGACCATAAAAATCATTCCATCGAATTTGATGCTAAGCAAATGTTTACACCTTTGAATTTATTTTGAAACAATCGTACTTGTTAATAATTTATTTAAATATCTTCAAAGAGTCATATCGTGACCAGCCTGAGATCAGCTAGACCACAGTACAGCCTGCCTTGACACACATTATTCCTAGTATTTAATTGCATACAATGTTTTACAATTATTGTGTTTATGTAAATGTTGCAATCGAATGTACAATTTGATACGGTAATAAAGGACGAATATTCGACGAAACCGAGACGATTGAAAGCAAAAGTTGACGCATACGCATACTTAATCAAATCTCCCTGCTATGCCGACGAGAGTGAACCGGCCGTAAACGTAATCCACCGATGGAAAATGCGGTTTAAAGGATGTCACATAATCATCAACCTATAGAATGTCACAATGAACTTGATCCGTCTTTATCCACCAACTTCCTGTGCCACAATGTCATCGATTCATCGAGTGCGAGGATTTTCCGGTTTATGGTAACATTTCACTATCATGACTTCTACTGCTGGACGAGGCCTTCCCCATAAAACACTATGGGGGGGTTTGCCATAATCACCTCGCTTGGCAGACGGACTGGTGATCGCAGTTTCATTTTTGAGTAATCAGTTGGATGCTTCTGCCCATCCCCTTAGTCGATTTTTAAGATATCTGCGGGAGGAGATGGAGGGATATATTCTTTGGCTGGAGACACCACACCTGGTGGTCATATTCGGTCAAATATTAAGTTCTAGGATGTTTCCGGTTTTGATTATAGCCATTTTGAGTGCATAGTAACCCCTACACTAGGATGCCCTATGTTGTGGGTATCACGAACTACGAGTACCATGGTACAACACCCAGACCCGGAACAAATATTTACAAAACCTAACATTTGTACCGATGTGGGAATCAAATCGACGGAGTTGCCTAAATTCACACAGAATCTACCCACGATTACTATTACCTACTATTATTGTGTAATTGTATGTGTAAATTGTGTAACTATACAGACACTTGAGACTACTTTGAACGTTATTTAGAGTCATAAAACCTTAAAACCAATAACACCTAGCCATAGGAGTCCATGATGAGTCCAATGTCACATTTTACTACTAAAAGTACGTGTTTATGTGTTTGCTAACGTATGCAACGTTTTTTTACGATGGTCGTGATGTCTTCGTGCCTTTAAATTTTATAATTTGGTAATTTTGTTAACAACTTTATTACCCATCATAACTACTCGGTATGAAACTTAAATATTACTCAAAGCACTGCATGCAATGGAATGCTTTAAAAAATTACATTGAAGTGACTTGAAAGCCTTTGCATGTACCTACGTTGTACGTCGTAAGAAATATTTTAAGAACAGTGTATATTATATATATATGTGTGTATATATTTATACAGACAATTATATGAATCGATACGATGGGATCTATGAGTCATTAATATTTGCAGTCATTATGTAAACGTGGCTATCATTAGACACAAGCTTTCCAATCTAAAGCTGCTTTATACAGATAGATATCGTGACGTGTCCGGACAATAGACCCCTCCGTCTGATCCTGTGGATATCGTAAAAGCCGGCTCAGGGCTTCCAGGACATGGGCAGCAGTACCCATTACTGCGATCACCAATCTGCCTGCCAAGCGTGGTGATTATGGCCATTGCATTCTTCATACCCCCATCGCATTCTTTGAGGAGACTTCATCCAGTAGTGGACGTCTAAAAACTGAAGAAGATGAAGACACAGGTAGAGTTGCTGCTCTACATCAAATAGACCTGAATTCATCTGAAACAATCCTTCAGATGATTTTGAACAAAGCCTTGGATGGGATGAGATGGTCATGGATTGCTGTTTAAAAAGCTCTGATAGGCTCTGGCTATGTTCTTTGGTCAGATACGAAGATTCCCAAACTTGGTGAGCAATTTTTGAATTTTTGCTTGCTGGAACATGGTTTTTCAAATATTACTAATTTTAAGACATCCAGGATAACAATACAACTTGGTCTAGTTATCAAAGTACAATGGGTGGCCTTATTGCTGAAAGCAAGTTCTTACAGATAACCTTACCTACATAATCACATGATCCCTAAATCAATTATATTACTTAACTAACTTATACAGCGAAATATTAAATATGAAATTTAATATGGAACCTGGTATTGCGGGACGGCTCGCTCGATATGGCGAGTCGCTTTCTACATCAGATACCAGCATATCTTGAACTGCAGAGGTAAATTACAGTTCGAAAACTCCATAAAGAAAAGTCTTTAAGTGAGACAGCTAGGAGTTCTGGTGATGTTGGCGATGGTTTGTTTTCACTTGGTTCGCTTCTGTGAGCCGGGGGCATATCTTTTACAACACGTAGGTGTTTTGACGATGTTCCGTTGCATTGTTGAGATCTTGAAAGCTTATATCTTAATGGCAAAAACTTAATTACTTTAATTTGACTGATCACGGATTGGGTTGGCACAAAAATGTTAGCTCGCATTCAAATTTAGTTTCTTGCATTTTCTTTTTTTGGGCTCCATATCTCACCATGAAAAAACAAGATCTCTAAAGGATCATTTTGTTGTCCGTCTGTCTGCCCTGTCTCTCAAGATTCTTTTTCTCAAGAACGGCTTAAGGTGTCAACTTGAAATGTATACCAAATGTAGGTATGTGAGCTTATGTGCCGTAAAAAAAACAAGTTTCAAAGTTTGAATTAAATAGCATTTTTATAAATCGCGAGCTATAGTGATTCTACTTCACAGTTATTCTACTCCATAGTTTATCAAAACAGACGCTTCAGAGATTATTAATAATCTACTACCGCAAAAATCAAAACAAGCTCTGGCTTTTTATTGTATCGCAGAAAGCCTGTCTTCGTCTTGGGCAGCTTGAACCACTCGCTTCACTCAGGACTCTAGAGTCCCTCGTTATGCTCAGGGTTTAATATGCCGCCAGCGACGTCAGACCCTGTTTTATTCCCTTAATGCATAATCTACTATTACACACATGTAATGTATATTTATGTGTGTACTTTCAGTGACCTCACTATTCACTTTCTTCTTTTTCTTCTTCAACAGCCTTTAGACGTTCACTGCTGGACGAGGCCTCCCCAACATACAATGGACGGTATTGCCATAATCACCACGTTTGCCAGGCGGGTTGGTGATCGCAGTATTCATGCTGAGTACACAGGTGGATGTTGCTTCCCATCCCCTGTTGTAATCCCTTAGTCGGCTTTTACGATATCCTCGGGAGGAGATGGAGGAATCTATTCTTAGGCCGGATACATCACGGGACTGTACACAAGACACTAACAAGTAAATAAATAAATGCTGTACATTTCACACAACATTATATTCTAGTCCCTAGCTAAACAAAGCTTGTGTTATGGGTAAGCTAGGTGAATATTGTAGAGTTGGTAGAGTCACCCCTAGATATCCAAAAATGACGTATTTTGATAATGAAATACAATATTTATTTATTTATTTAATGGGTTCACAAAACAGATTACAATCAAATAAGCGCACATATAAACATTGACAATAGTTCAGATCTAGATTCGTAATCAACTATGTAAACACGACAAAGTTACAGTGTTGCAAACTTATAAACTAAATTACCCATAAAACGGGCACTGAAAAAAAAAATTAAACATTGTTATCATTCATACCTAATATCAAGATTCTGAAGAGTTGGTATTAGGATCAAACAATATATTAAGATAGATATTTTTCATAAGTAGGTATGTAGTTATATACATATATATTTTGTTTTACGAGACGGAATACACCAGCATTTACATAGACACAAGGCCACAATTCATTTGAAGCTATTATTTACATAAAAGTTAAAAATGAACCTGCCTGTTATAGGTAGGTCTTGCCGCCTTGAACCAGACACCCGAAATCCGATTCCGAGAACTTAATGGCAAACAATAAATTAAAATGTTAAACTCCGGCCTAAGTTATAAACCAGATTGACAACATTAATCTTAAGATTACGCGAACCATCGGCGCCGGCGCCGAATTTGGACATTTCGTGCTAGCTAACGTGAATATTAGTCAAATGAACAACGTTAAAATTCTTACTACGGTTTCACCTATTTGACGCGATTGTGTGAAACCGGTCCAAACAATTTCCAATCGGAAATACATTTTGTTTATGATGGCGCCGTCATGAAGCCGTCCTACATCATCATCATCATCATTAGCAGTCTTTAGACGTCCACAATGCTGCACGAGGCCTTCCTCATAAAAAACAACAAGGCGAATTGCCATAATCACAATCATACCGGATTAGTGCAGTTTGGTGTTCAGTACTCAGGTGGATGCTACTGCCTATGCCCTGATGTTAACCCCTTAGTCGGCTTATACGACATCCACGGGAGGATATGGATGGGTCTATTTAGGCCAGACGACGCATCGCGGCATATATGTGTCTGTGGTTCCCGCTGCAGGACAAATGTTTGCATAATCTGCAAATGTTTGTTCCGGGACTGGGTGTTGTGGTACCATGGTACTCGTAGATCCTGATACACACGACACAGGGAATCCTAGTGTAGGATCACAGTGTGGAATAAATGACTTTTCGGTGTTATATTTTATGTAATCCGATTAAAAAAAAAAACAAATAAAAAATTCAATTGTATTACTAATCTACAGAATATTATTAGCTATGCTAAAGTGAATATTTTTACCGTCTTAAGAGTATTGTTAGACCAGAAAATCCACTTTTAAACAAAATAGCACGGCTTTAGAGTCTAATTTATTCATAGTGTATTTAATGGTACATTTTAAGTTTCATAACAAGACGTAAAATATATTTTTGTCCGTGGATGGACGTGCATAGAAATTATAATTTAAATCAAATTTGGAAATCGTTTTAAATTCAACACTCATGGTTATGGTAAACCACTGAGAACAATCGAAGACGTCCGTATAAGTAATTGGTCTGAGTACCTATAGAGTTCATAAGTGTGTACCTAATAAGTACCTTAGTATTATCTACCATAAGCACACTGCTGTAAGCACAAGAAAGAGACCCGTCGGTCGTGGGATTTCAGGGCGCTTAAGCGCGTCTGTTCCGTTTTAGTCCTATTACAGCTGTTACTATTTCTTCAGTTTATAATTCAAAATGCTACAGAAAGAAACAAGCTAATAATGGTTATATTATGTACCGCAATACAACTATTGTGAAATTAATAATTTATTTTTTATTTGTATTTGAAATTTATAAAGTTGTAGAGCTAAAGTTGTTCGCCATAATGTGTGGAATACCACTCCCCTCAGGCTTATAGGGATATGTTGATATATATTGTATGTGCTATTTGTAAAGTTTCAAATTCATCAACCGCCAGATTAAAGTATACACTACATAAACACCTTTTTATTACAATTTTATTCGTTCAGAGCCCTTTAATTACAATTTCAGCATATATGACGTGTTAACCTATAATTTTCAATGTAAGTACTTAACAATAATGATCATGATGCCAATTTACTCATAAACCTCTCTTCACCCCTCATTGTAAAGCTCATAAAATTAAGAAAAGACCTTTCATATTGTGTATGTATTTATGATAATTTTTAAATCGACTGTCAATTCACCAAATTAATTGAAATGTTTTTATTTCTTCAAGTAATTCACTGTAGGTGGTACAGGAAAGAATCCAAATAAGTACAGAACGTAGAGTCATCTAAGTTATATCCTTTAGGTATACAAAAGCACGATGGTGTTGTCTTTTCCCATGGCTCGACGCCAACGCTTTTGAGGGACGTTTATTACCGTATGCATCATTTAAACATTGTAAACACCTTGTTATGATTCCTTAACAAATAATTAGATGTTACTCAGAAACTACCATCATCAGGCAGTTTTTTTAGCTCTCGAGGGCTGCTGCTACGATCATCACTACCATACCATACATTTGACGACCTCTGAAGAATATTGTTCAGGGTTCCATCAACTTGAAGGTACCTATTCCTCGCGATCTCTATGGCACGGCGGGCGAATAGCCGGCTGAGATGTGAGAGGTTGCGGGTTTGATTCCCGCTGCGGGACTAATGTTTGTATGATCTGCAAATATTTGTTCTGGGTCTGGGTGTTACGGTACTATGGTACTCGTAGTTCCGGATACCTACGACACAGGGAATCCTAGTATGGGATCATGACTACGCATGTGACTGTTGGGTGTTATGTTATAGCTTAATCCCCTTGTGCTTCGGTGGAAGATCAGGAGTCTCGGACCTGAAGAAGCCGTCCGTCAGGCCAGTGAACCCCATAAATAGCTCAGACCGTCGCGTCGCGTAGGAAACAACACTTTTTATAGGCATTATAATAATATAATGCCTATAAAAATACTTATTTACGTATTTATGTATATTTATGAGATGGGGGCCTTCCAACACTGCTTCGTCCTGCTATTGGCCACTCAAGAACCTTTATTCCCCATTGGTTATCGGGCAAGCTATATGACCTGTCCATTAGCACTTTAACTTGCTATATCTGAGAGCAATTCTATAGATAAGAGCTAGTCGGTGACCTTGGTTCTTCTTCGGAACCTTCGTTTTCTTGGTTCTTCTATTCTGTGAATGAATTTACTTATTCGACATATCTCAACTTCACAGAATGTTGGTCTATCCTTGGTACCTCAGAATGGGTACTATTGCCATAAGTGCCGTAATGATGGCTTCTCGGAGGCACTAATAGGACACGTCCGCTGCGCAGCAATCCCTCACACAGTCAGTAAATACGACACGTGACGACATACGACTTGAAGTTCGAACACACATCATTACGGGACCAGCCGAGTGTGATCTTTCTAATTATCATCTAGTTTCCACAGTTGGACTTAATGGCCTAGTGGAAGTCTGATTTCTGAGATCCTAAGGTCCTTGGTTCAAATTTGAGTATTGTAAATTAAACAGAAGGTTTTTCGGTCGTAAAAAATATGTGTACCACGTTTACTCACTGGATCCTTTGACCACAGTGATAATTTCTACCATCGGTGAAAAGAGGCTCTTTCTGGGGCTACCACGCCTCCGGGTGACCAAGAAATAGCCAGTGATTTGAGAGAAGAATTAACATAATACTTCCACATTTTGTAAGCTCGAAAGCAACCAATTTATTAAATTGACGATGCAATTGAAAACCGACAGTTGTAGCTAACAAGTAGCATTTGAAAGTTCGAAAACGTTGCAGTGAAACTATTATCTTCATCACAAAATGATTGGTCCTTGTTGAAGCCATGTCTTGAAACGAAAGATATATGTTTTTACACGTGCTTTTATTTTACTTGACCTGTTAATTAGGTAAGTTAGTTAGGGACAAATCTTGAAACTGAATTTTGAACCAGTTCCACTCAACCGATTGAGCTAAATTTTTTCATACCTGTCAAATTCAGATGACAATAACATATTATGGTGAAGGCGGGCTGATCTGATGATGGAGACGGAAGGTGGATATCGGAACTCTCGATCGATGATCATGATCGTTTGAGCTCATTCTGAGCAGCTCACGGTTCCTATCTTTAATTTAATAAAAGCTTATTTTGAAAAATACATTTTTTGACAAAAACTTATTAAAAAGCAACAAATAAATAAACAAAAAATAAGCTTGGGATGTATCGTGGTTTTTCTAAGTGACCCTATTTCATTGCACGCCAGTTTATTTATTTAGATGTTGTTATCTCGTACTTTTCGGGCGAGTTTAATTCGGTCGAGTTAATGATTACTTACTCCAAAATTTTATTAGATATTGAAGGTGCTGCGGAGAGGTGTCTGTGCATTATGAAACCAACAGTTTCACATTACACAACCGTATCTAACCCGTTACACGAACCCGGAACACATTCATCATCATCAGTTTAGATACCTACTTCTAGGCTTGGTCGCGTTGGAACAGGAGTAATATAAGTTTATAATAATGATCCTTGTGATTAATAAATACTTTTGACTTTGACTTTGACTTTGACTTTGACTTTGACTTTGACTTTGACTTTGACTTTGACTTTGACTTTGACTTTGACTTTGACTTTGACTTTGACTTTGACTTTGACTTTGACTTTGACTTTGACTTTGACTTTGACATTGACTTTGACGTTGGCTTTGACTTTGGTTTTGCCTTTGACTTTGACGTTGACTTCGACACTTTACTTTGTGAGAGCGTTTTTGCTACCTTTGCTGCTTCGAACCGAAAAGGCAAATAATGTCCTAGATATATATTGTATACTTACATATGTTTAGATATGGAGAGTTCCCAACATGGAGATATATAAATATTATGTATAGCAGCAACTCTGCTCATAACTTGTGTGGGTATGAACGAGATGCGTTGCATCTTATCTCCTATAGTAAGACAGAGTATAAGCGAAAAGGTCAAAACCGGTAAGTTTTGATCACGTTACGATCAATGGGCGCTTCGACTCGCAAGCTTGCGGAACCAGCCTGCATTCCCAGTCTGGCCTGACTCTCCATGTATGGAAGATGACCTGGACTAACTGTACTGGCTCAGTAAAAAGACCTAATTAATGACGTACTGAACGGGATATTGACGACGTTGATTTACGCTTAGAAGAGTAAATAATGGCAGCACTCACACTAATTGGATGATTTAAAAATAAAATTATAGACTGTTAACTGTATAGGTACTTAAGACACATCTGTGATTACCTAGTTATTGCTAGTCAAGCAAGTTACCAGTTTTAGAAATATTCGCTTCTTTTTCTTAGAGTATCCTTTGCCACAGTAGTTAATACTTAAATAAGCTAATGCTTTTGCCCAGCAGTGAGTAATACTACTATGTTCTAGTTCAGTGAGGAGCTTGAGGTATAGTGACCCTAAAAAGGGCCTAACGACCTATGGTGAACAAACCAGTGTGGTGAATGGATCCAGTGCGACTCGTTCAGGCTCCTTTCATGTAAATGTCACATCTCTTCGATTTTTTAGTTCTAGAATAAGCTTTCCTCACGATTTTTTGCTTTACCGTTTGAGAGCACGCATACATACATTTTTGTCTCAGAAAATACAATTTTTGCACTGGGTTTTGAACCTACAACCTTAGGATCGGAAGTCAGGGTTCCATAATACCATCAGTGCGCTCGCAATTAATGAGATACCGAGATAGGTTGAGAAAAAGGTTCACCGTCACAAATCATACAATAGATCTAAACAGGATCTATCAGTATAACTACTTTCAATGCTCTGAGGTAACTATACTCATAATTTCGATCTGTTGTAGATAGGCATAACTATAAGTAGGTAGCTAGTTTTGATTTCCACGGTCTTATTTTGATAATAGATAAGCCTACTTCATAGAATTCACATGAGAACTTCTCATCTCAATGGTCCCCATGAAACTATGTGTCATGTTCTCCACCTTATTAAACGAAACTTGTTACAAAACAGTGGTGTAAAGCCTGTTTACAGCACAGGAAACGAAAGCAATCATTATCTTGTTTGGCCAATTATTTCGACGGCAAATTACAGTCTAGCGATGTGAAAAGGAAGATGTGTTACTTTTAAATGTGTAATGACATAGGTAGGTGATAGATATACGACTTAGACGGTCACATGCGTTCACACATCAGTAAATCATGTTGTGAAACAAACGGTCAAATGAAGACAATCATCAAATTGAGAGCACAGAATCATGCCAAGGAACAAATAATTTAAGATATTGTATTTGAGTGTCAGATTATCGGAGGTGTGATTTTTTGGCTACATAATGTTAGCCATATAATGCTGTGGGTATGCTGTGGGTGTAGTTTTGGACTCATAGGGGGTCGGGTATCGAAAATCGAAACACTAACAATATAGGAGAATCAAGCATATCAAGGCTTAGCGTATAGGTCTCTATAGTACGGTAATATAGAAAAAAACAGACAAGTGCGAAGTGAGACTCTTGTCCTAAGGGTTCCGATCCATAAATTATTTTGAAATCGTCAGTCCTTTTTAAGTTTAAGATACTTTTTGCTACAAACTTCACCATAGCTGACTTTTTCCTTTATTTTCGTACAAAGCATTCCAAATTTCAAAATTGTGAGGTTACTGGAAATACCCTAGGGGATTTTAACCTCCACCTCTAAACCTCAATCTCTAGTCGGCTATTTTGTAACAGATTAAAAAAAATAGTGTTTATAGGTAATCTTTTAATGTCCTACACACCCACCTTATACTTATATTACCCTTATTTGATGATAATAAAATATTTTTTTACCACTTTTAGTTCTTGACCTACGTAGCACTCCGAATAGCCAGCTGAGTAAGAGGTGCCGCCGGTTCGATTCCCGCCGCAAGAAAAATGTCTCTTTAATTTACGACACGCATCCACTACAACCTAGAACCAAAAGGTTGGTACCTCTTAATAAATCCAGAAGATTACAATATCACGTTCATAAAAAAAAAACAAAACATGAATTCTGTAGTCATTCAGTCAATACTAACTTACTACCTCTTACTACTGACAGTTTGTTATACAGAAGTCTACTGTTCAGCAAACCCGTCATACAATTTTTTATACAACAAATCTCTTGCTAAGCAATTAATACGTGACTGGCCAGTTAATGGCTGAGCTAAACAGAAGCATGAGTTAAAATGCCTGGTGACTAGAGATGTTTCAATTTAGCCGGAAATATCCGGTTTTTAGATGCTATAGCCGGCTAAACATTAAAAGAGATAACAAAGTTTGAAACCACAGGTGCAATGGGTGGTCCTATTGCTTAAGAGTAATCTCTTCCAGACAACCTTTGGATGATATAAAACCGTTATGAATATTTTATTGATAATATGTTAATTTTACGTCACATGTGATGGACAGGATCTATTTCAGAAATAAGGACGGTGGCATCTTATTATTAATAACAATCCCAAGTAAAATAAAACACACTGATATTTATAATACTTATAATAAATAAATTATCTTATCACAATTATACTAGTATAATATAATAAACATAATTATATACGTATATTTATATAAACATACAATGATTACATAATTCATAGCGTTGGTAATAATAGAAGAATGTGAAGATGCATTATAGTAATACAGAGTGATGACAGATAATGGAGTGCTTCTTAACTCAACCCAGTGAAGTTCAACCCAGTTAGGTATTTATATCGACTCAACCCATTTTTATTAAATTTCTATTCTTAACTCAACCCAATCCTAAAACATGTGTCACAGTGAATATGCAGTGGTATTATAACTATAATAGACGTCATCATCAGCCTGTAGATGTCCACTGTTGGACATCTATAAAATGTTTCCTCCTCTGTAGAATGCCACGACGAACGGTGTTGATTCGCCTTCATCTACCGATTTCCTGAGACCTTGTCTTTGTGTGTGAGTATGTAATGTTGAGTGACCATGCTTTTGAAAATGTGGAGGGATTTTACATGTCGGATTGAAACCTTAGCAGCCTGTTGTGTGAAAGAACTACCTTAGAACTTTGAGGAATTAAGTTAAATGCCTTTACTATATAGAATCGTGCTTTTGGTCTTCCTCTACAATATTTTGATACATGTTTTCAGCTTTTGCGCAGTCAGTGGGTTTTAGTTTTTATATAAACACACGCCTTTTTCTCCGAATGGGTAGGCAGAGTCTCAAAGGGCCTTTTTTCACCGTGGGTGAATCGCAGGAATATGTTTATCCAAATACGACTTTTTTTAAGGACTCGCAGTCTTTACCGACTATTCTGACTTTACACACTATTCGACTGATGGGCGACTGTGGCGAGGAACCGGAATTGATATCGATTCAAAAACGTTTTTGCCAGTGGCAATGGACTCCAAGTCTTCGATCGAGACTCGAGAATACGAATTGAATGAAATTATATAACTACTTAGGTACTTACTAAAACAACTATTCGATAACATTGCGATTTGATGGTGATGTAGGCTTTTGGTTTTTCAAGAACAATATAAAAACTTATACAAGTGATGATCCCTAAAGGTTTATAATAAGAAATTAAAATAATTTCTTTATTTATTCAGACAACTGAGTCCATATTGTTAATAAATACTTCAAAAATGCCCCCTTACCAATAAAGGTTCTATAAACAAAAAAGGTTGCTTAAAAAAAATCCTGTCTCTTTTTGACACAGTCCAATAACGGATGGTCACCTACACAGTCCTGCCTAGGATTCCCCGAGTCGTGGGTATCAAGAACTACGAGTACCATTGTACTACATCACCCAGACCCGAAACAAATATTTGTAGATCATGCAAATGTTTGTCCCGCAGCGGGAATCGAACCCAGAAGAACCAAATCGAATAGATCCGAGATCACGCTTAGGATGCTTCGTGATTTTATAATAATCGTCAGAACCATTTTTTCTACATCAAACTTCACCATCATTTGTATCTTAGGGGTAAAAAAGTTGAAATTCGACAATTTTAGAATTGTTTCCTTTATTTGTGTCATAAAGCCTCCTAGCATTCCAAATTTCAGAATTGTGAAATAACTGGGAGTACCCAAGAGGTTTTCACGATTTTCATACAATAATAAGACATTGATAGAAAATTGATAGAAGGTTGTTTTTTTGCGGTACAATAGTAATAAACTCACAGAGCTTTCTTTACATTTGGTTCTAGTTTTTAAATGATAGGTACATACATAAAATGTCTACTTGGTTTGCCTTTTTAACCGACTTCCCAAAAAGGAGGAGGTTCTCAATTCGGTTGTATTTTTTTTTTTTTTTTAATGTTTGTTACCGCATATCTCCGGCGTTTATGAACCGATTTGGAAAATTCTTTTTTTATTTGAATAGATATACTTCCAGATTGGTCCCATTTTTTTCAGAATCCAGTTCTGATGATGGGATCCACGAGGAATTGAGGGAACTCCTCAAATATTGTAGGGATACATATGGCGATTTTGATATTTTCAGCAAGACACTAAGCATTTGCATTCAGAAAGTATCATAATCCTTCCACCACTGTGGTTCTTTCATAATTTTTTTTTCATCCAAAATTATTTAGTCGAATACAATGGCGGAAGTCGGTTTTTTAAATGAAAAGTTATTAATTATAATGTAAATCTGTTATTGGCTGCCGGTTTGGAACATTAGTTTAATATTAACATTATTCGTTTGAGACCTATATGTAGAAACTTGTAATTGACCGTCAGGATACATGTATAGCTCTTACATGTATTTTAGTTTATTATCCGTATGTGTACAAGCTGTAACTTTTCCCAAAATTTGTGAAATAAAATAAAATATCTTAAAAATATATATATTAAAATATCTAAGAGCTGTGGATTTTGTTATTAAATAAATAAAATAAAAAGATGATCCTTTTAGCCGTTTTTGTGAAAAAGGAGTAGGGTAAGGAAAGGTGGTAAAGGGGGGACAGACAAACAGACGGACGACAAAGTGATCTTAAAATGGTCTTATTTTTCCCCTGTTGAGGTAAGGAACCCTAAGAATGATTCTTGGTAGAGATAAACTAATAATTATAGAGCAGCTAATGACAAGTCAAACAGAGTTTGTGTGCCTTTTCTCTCAGAGTTCAAATCCCATTTGCAGCGCTACCTAAGCTAATAAGGAAGTCGTAATTTTAAATTATAGTTTACACGCCTTTGTTGGACTACAGTACACGGAGGTACCTCTGGCTCTACTCGATCACGTACGCGGTGCATATTAATATTCACCACTGGGAAATGTATATTGTGATGTACCTTAAGATAAGTATTTTGTGTATAATTTATAAAAGGTTGACGCACACTTATCACCTCGGCAGGTATCAGTTATATAAAAATATAATATAATATCCCATCCCACTAATCCTATCCTACTAATATTATAAACGCGAAAGTTTGTGAGTATGGATGTTTGTTACTCTTTCACGTAAAAACTACTGAACGGATTTGAGTGAAATTTGGAATGGAGATAGTTTACGCCCTGGATTAACACATAGGCTACTTTTCATCATCATCATCATCATCAATTTTCATCATTATTCACGCGGGTGAAACCGCGGGGCGCAACTAGTATAATAAATATAAAAGCTTATGAGGATGGATGGATGGATGGATATTGATTCTATAAACTCAATTTCATATATTTCATGATCTTTGACATACTCGGTTCCACTTTTTCTTGCGACTACCCAATTTACGCATTTTACTTACAAAGATTAATTGCAACAACACTGCTTAAATTAGGTGATCGTATAAATGTAATTTTAAATAGAAATAACTTTGAAATCGATTGAAACCAATTACGTAATCGCACCACATGACATGTGTGTGTGACTGTTGGGTGTTATGTTATATTATTTTATTTATTTAAAATACAAGGATCATTTTGAATTGCCTTCTAAACTTAAATTACTCCTTAACAGGAGTAGCGTTATAACTTAAGGTTTGGTCGCGTTAGTTATAACGCTACTCCTGGCGTTATAACTAACGCGACCAAACCTTGAGGAATCAAGGCAACAAATACGGCTTGACTTGATTTGATAATCCTTTTTACTAAGTGGGAAGCGTCTGTGCCTTGAAATTAAGGGGAAGCTGAATGTGACTTTGTGATCATCAAATTGAAAGTAAGAGTTGGAAAGATTGATGTCCATCTCATTCATTAGTATTCTTCAGGTTATTTTTACTCTTTTTACTGGCAGGATCGTACCATTCATGTTCCATTTAGCAATTCAATATATTAAGTATTTAAGTTAATGCGTCAGTCGTCAGTCATTTGTACGAGTTAAGTTTTTGTCGCGTCTTTGAGCACGTCTCTCGACGGATATCAATCGAATGCTTAAGTAACTTTTTTACTTGACACTTGTCAGTAAATTACTTAGCTAAAAATAGCTTTTGGATCTTGTAAGAAAATCCGGTACATTTTACCTGACTATATCGAAGCAAAAGGAGGCTTATGATTTTAGCAGTCTACGTATTTATGTATGTGACTTTGTTCGTCTTTCCCTCGCAGCTCTGAAACTAATGCCCGATTGCACTAAACCTTGACAGCTCCTGAGCTCATGCTTATCTCTCTAGGACGTAAAATTAACGATGAAAAATTCAATTCGGTGGAAAAAGTGCAATTTTCCAAACCAGGAAAAAAATATTATTATAAATTATTTTTAATTAAAAGAAAATACTGGAGCGCTGGTATTAAATACTCCACTAAAATGTTGTAAAAAATAAAAGTTTCAAAAATAAAACGTAAAAGCTAAAAAGAAGTATCAAAAATTTATTTTTGCGAAGACATCTTATGAAAATGTAAGCGGTTTTAATACAATCAGTAAGTACTTACTTGATATAATTACATAATTACCACGCTTGGTAGGTGTATTGGTGATCGCAGTCTCGATGTAAATGCACAGTAGAAGATTGCTTGATTGTTTGTATTCGGGGTTTGTCGGACACACCACGACAACAAAGCTTTATATTTTATAAGTAGGTACCTAAATAACATTAAAACTACTGGATCATCTGGCAGAGGAATTTGAAGAGCTTTTAAAAATCCTGGAAAAGAAACCAGCAATTCTTATAAGCACAGTTCTTTAAACACTTCAAAACTACTCATATCAATCAAAACTATTAAGATATATAAGTATAAAGGTAGGTAAGTATATGTAACCTACAGCATAAAAATAAATTACCTCGTCTCGTCTGTTAATTAAACTAATCTGAAGAATTTATCAAAACAACATAGAGTTGGATTAGATTATGAATAAATACACGCATTTACTATTAATTTATGAGCTTGTCTAGACGTTAACAATAATGTATAACTACTAACCTAACTGCACTAATAGATACTAAGGCACCGTCTATGTTAATGAGCCTAATGAACGTACATACTGATCAGTAATCGCATATTTTAAGAATTGCACGGGAACGTCGTGGTGTGTTCGGCCTAAGAATAGACCCCTCCGTATCATCCCGTGGATGTCGTAAACGCCAACTAAGGCTAACCAATGGGTTGTCAGCAATCCACCTGATTACTCAACACCAATACTGCCATCACCAATCCGCGTGCAAAGCGTGGTGATTATGGAAAATCTTCCCATTTCATTTTATATTTTTTTATCTATGGAAGTCTAACGGCTGATGATGATGATGATGGGAACCAAGAGGAAAACCCACATGATTTCCATTGTAATAATTTATCTATACTTTGTTGTAATTTACAAAGTCAAAAAATTCAAGGGGCTCATTTGAATAATGGGACCCTACCCCATGGGAGCTGCAAGCCTCTAATTTTTTCTTTAATATTTTAATAGAACTTTATATCAATTAAAAATTTAATAAAATCCAGTTTTTTAAAGAATGATAGATTCACCTGTCAAGTACCTAAATGACTTGACTTGACTTCTTGATTTATGGCTTTTGTGGCTAGTTGTCACAATTCTGCCAGTGTCCGTTTCATGCTAGTGTCATAAACATAGTAAAGGAGTGCGGATGGAATATGGTCAGTTATTAGAGGGAAAATAGAGCAAAAAAATTTTTTTTTTTCTAACTTTTGATTGATCTAAATTCTAAACAGTAATAAGTTAGTATTAATATAGGTAGTAGGAATATTGTGTATAAAATAAATTAGTATATGAATTAGGAATATAAATTTATAGCTTAATCTTATTTATATTAATAAACTTACATAATATATAATTAATCATAGGAGAAAATGTAAGGGATAGAAGACAGTTGAGGGATAGAGGACGGGGAATTTCAGAAGTACCTAAATGATGATAATCCTTGTGATTTCAATGAATAAAATTCAATTGACTTTGATACAGAGACCGTAATCTGCCAAAATCAATCAATTGACATGGACGTGTAGTGTTGCACGGATTTTTGATGAAAAATGAGATACACGGTGTATACGCTAGGGGCACTCGTCGGTGTCACCCAAAATCCGTGTTACACTACACCAAACGTCTGTGTCAATTGTTTGCAAAAAATGTAGAGTCTCCGGATCGATTTCTTTACATAAGCTCATAAAATCGCAACCAATAGGAAATCCATACAATATCCAACAAGATTTCAACACGGCAGCCACCACAAAAGCGAATGTTGCAGGTATACCAATCAAAACATTGCTAAATCGATTCACTAGGATTGATAAATGAAGTGAATTCACTTCAATATCTTCACTGATGTCGATAATCGAAAACGGTTTTGACTTACATTTACTGGGTGAAATTATTACTAAGGTTACATTCTCTGTGCCACTGGTTTGTTCTTGGTCAACCGGCCATTTTAAAATTGATTAAATAGCAGAATAGGCTTATGGCCCATCTGATAGGCCACCTCTTAGGTCACGTCCACCTAGGACGCGCGCTACTGATATTGCAATGACCCCATCATCCTTTGACTTAAAGATGAAAAGCCTCATGTGCTTGTAATTTCACCGGCACCCATACCCTTCAAACCGAAACACAGCAAAGCAAGAATTACTACTGAGCGGCAGAAATAATTAAACAGGCAATAGGGGCACAGGCCTTTTACTACAGTGTGTTAAAATAATTAGGGCGCCACGCAGGGGTCTTTAAAATATGGTTTCGATAATTGACTATCGAAATACGATATTTTTGGATAGCTCGGGGTGACTCTACCAACTCTACAATCGTCACTTAGTATTTTTTTTCTAAATTAAATCTTCATTAGTTTCTTGAACTCACACACCTCAATAGACTCTGTAAATCTTACAGTTAGTGAATTGGTTCGAGCCTCATGATTGGTTTGTTGAACGAGCGAAGCGAGAGAGTGTCGTCTATCGATGTATATGGCTAGGTTTAATGGGTGTTTGTTCAACAACTTTCGAACCGTTGATCCAATCGCCATGAAATATGGTTGGATGGTTGATTATACGAATACAATTGGCAAGTTTTTGTATGAGCATAATCAGTGAAGGGTTCGTTAAGATAGGGCCAACAATCAAAACACTCATTTCGGGGCGAACTACTAGTATTAGGGTTGGCTCTTGGCTCATTGGCTCTTCCTTTATCACCAACTTTATGGATAAGGAATGAAGAGAATGTTATCATTTTTACTTACAACTTTAACTGTAACATTCGCTATTTGTAATGTAATGTGAACTGGCTTCCTACGCGCTCCCTTCACTAGGTAACTCAGGTACTAAAGTAATTGAAGGACGTAGACGATCGGAATAATTTGATTGAGGTGTGACCACCTAATTATAATTAGCTAACTAAGGGCCTACATGCAGTTGAAGCTGTTGAGGTATTATCTTATATTGTGAGATTGACTTCTTTTAAAAAGTTGTGGCTTATTATTTTTTTTATATAAAATGCATTTTATTAAAATTATATTTGTATTTCTCATAAAGAGCATTTGATTTGTCAAGTGCATTTGACATAAGTTTTTTTTTTTATTTTCTAGTTTGTAAAATTTAACCTAAATTAGAATAATTTCTAACAACTAATAAATTTCGTTTATATACGCTATACTTCCTTGATTACCTGTATTTGTGTATTTTGATACACATTTTTTTTTTTTTTTTATTTAGCCACAATATTGCTTACAGTACTTAATATAATATTGTACCTTAAAAACCTCCAAAGGTTTAATATAATACTAGTTGCGCCCCGCGGTTTCACCCGCGTGAATAATGATGAAAATTGATGATGATGATGATGATGATGTTGAAAAGTAGCCTATGTGTTAATCCAGGGCGTAAACTATCTCCATTCCAAATTTCACTCAAATCCATTCAGTAGTTTTTACGTGAAAGAGTAACAAACATCCATACTCACAAACTTTCGCGTTTATAATATTAGTAGGATAGGATATTTGTACTTCTCATAATGAGCATTTGATTTGTCACGTGCATTTGGCAAAAGGTTTTTTTTTATTTTCTAGCCTTTGCACCCAAAAATTAAACCAAAATAAATTTCGTTTATATAAATAAATAATAAATAATGCTGGACATTTCACACAACATTATCTAGCCCCAAGCTAAGCAGAGCTTGTGTTATGGCAACTAGATAACTGATATACGTAATATAATACATTACATAGATAGATATTTTTATTATACATAGAAAATACCCAGAACACCCGGAACAATTATCTGCAGATCGCACAAATATTTGTTTCGAGGCGGGGATCGAACCCGCAACCTCCTGCGTCGCAGGCGAACCTTCGCCCGCCGTGCCACAGAGGTCGTCAATATATACGGTATACTTCCGTGATTACCTCACCTTAATCTGTGTAATCTGTATTTGTGTATTTTGATACACATATAATATACAACGTTATTATTATATTGGCGTCCAGTAGATTCGAAAATAGGCTTTGACAGACGGACAGACAGACATACACGAGAGTGACCCTATAAACTTTCTGTTATTTCATAGAATATATGGAACCCTAAAGAACAAACTTGGACACGGCCTTTCTTGAATTAGTTTACCATACATATTTATTATATCGTGTTTATCACAAGAAAATGCGGAATTGGCGTTTCAATTGAGCCGGTGACTGGTATGCAGATGCTTGATAGTGGGCCGCGATTCAAATACCTGGACCATTGAGCAAGGACCTGTCCTGGCGCCGCAGGCAGAACCTGGCAATTTGTTGTTTCCTTTATAAAGGTGGATTGAGATGTTTGCTAGCTTTGAATACATTTTATGTCGATGTGAAGATCTTAGTAAAATCAAATTGAGCATCATTAGATTTGCACTTTTAGCAATAAAACGACTTTTGGTACACGGAATACACAATTGAGAAGTAAAACAATATTATGTAAAAAACAATATTCTTTAAATTCGCGAACTTAGCCCCTAAATAATATAACTTTTCATTTAAAAAACCGACTTCCGCCATAGTATTCGACAAAATAATTTTGGATGAAATTTTTTTTATGAAATAATATGGTAATAGTGGTGAAAGGATTATGATACTTTCTGAATGCAAATGCTTGGTGTCTTGCTGAAAATATCAAAATCGCCATATGTATGCCTACAATATTTGAGGAGTTCCCTCAATTCCTCATGGATCCCATCATCAGAACTGGATTCTGAAAAAAATGGGACCAATCTGGAAGTATATCTACTCAAATAAAAAAGAATTTTCCAAATCGGTTCGTAAACGCCGGAGATATGCGGTAACAAACATTAAAAAAAAAAAAAAAAAATACAACCGAATTGAGAACCTCCTCCTTTTTTGGGAAGTCGGTTAAAAATTGTATTGAATTATAATAATTCAGTACCTACATTATTGACGACCTCCGTAGTGTGGTGGGCGAGTAGTCTGCTGAGACGCAAGAGGTGCGGGTTCAATTCCCGCTGCAGGACAAATGCATGATCTGCAAATATTTTTTCCGGGTTGTGTGTTGCGGTACCATGGTACTCGTAGTTTCCGATACCCCCGACACAGGGAATTCTAGTGTGGGATCAGGACTGCATGTGACTGTTGGGTGTTATTATTGTTATTTAACGTTCAAAATCATCTTTTACTCAACTGGTAATTATAATGACATTAGGTACTTGATACGCTCATTATTATTAACCGTTATAGCAATTGAAGTACAAGCCTATATTTATTAAACAGTATAAATTCCACCTCAAACTAGGTATTACGAGGTACCTAGGCTTGACTAAACACCTGACGTTATCATCATCTCCTGCCCTTATCCCACTTAGCTGGGGTTGGCACAACATGTTCTTTTATCTACTCTCATACTGAAATATAAAGATTAAAAAACTAAAAACAAAACTAAAATGTCAGTCTTTACGCACATTCCATCGAAATAAATTTAAAAAATTACATTACGATACAGCTCTTCTATGGACTGTATCATAATATAAGTTTTTTACCATTACTTTAACCCTTCAGTTGAACCAAGGAGGTTGCAATGCAGTTTTTCTACATAATCTGTGGACGCGGCGCAACCAAGGAACTTATATCGGCGCAACACGCATAGCAAATGGATTCTGGCGCTAAACGTTTGCAAATAAATGCAAACACAAGCTGTAATCTTACGCAAAGGAGATGTTTCATCCTGGGCCTGCTCTAAGTACACTACACAGAAAAATATAAAAAAACAGGGGATTTTCATAAAAATAAAATTATATTAATTTGAAGCATAATACAGCGGTACAAAAATGTTTATTTATGAGTTTTTTTATATGGTCACCCGATTTTTAGAGCAGCCATGACAGTCGAGTGACTTTGACAACTGACAGTTTTGTTGAGTGTCATTGACGCTCAACAAAACTGGTTCCTTGTGTGATTTCCTTGTGTGTGATTGCTCTCTTTGGCGAAGATAATCTTGAATGTACACTAACACGAAGCAATATTATGGAAAATAAACAATAACAAATGGTTTCTATATTGCTTAGCTATATTTATATATACTGTACATAGTGCAGGCCCAAGCTCCATACATTCATGAAACATCTCCTTTTATTGTCAAATTAATTTTTGTTTTAAAAAAATGTCTGAAGACGTCAGTATCGCTATACTGAAGAAAATTTTACACAACCAGACATTCTCAAAGCTGCAACCAACATGACAATACCTCATGATAACCTTTTACCGGCGAAATCAATAAATGGTTCAAGACTTTAAAATATTATATTGATCTATTTCATGAGATTAGATAAAGTAGTGTTTGAAACTGCACATAATCTGAGGCCCAATTCTCTAATTTAAAAACATTCAATTCGCAGTATAATCTCGTCTCAGTCGCACTGTCACGTATAGTGACTATTACTTAATCTTCGCGTTTCTTGCGAAGAATATGTAATAGTTGCTATATGAAACAGTGCGACTGACACGAGACTGGAATGTTTTTAAATTAGAGAATTGGGCCTCTGGTCTTAAAATACGAGTGTGAGTTAAAAAAAAACGAGCCGCAGGCGAGTTTTTTATAGCGTCACACGAGTAATTTAGAACCCTTATTATGCAACAGTTTCATAAAGTACTATTCTTCCATTCTTCCCTATCTCCCGTCATATCAGTACTCGCACCATTCCAACATGTCATCTTTCACACAATCCATTCATCTCGTTTTAGGCTTTCCTCTACTTTTGTATCCATCCACATTCATATTATTTAAATAATATACCTGACGTAATGAATTTATACTCTGATTTTTAATCTTAGACAATTTTAGAAAACAAAGAAATGTCACACATATTTGACATCTCATATGTGTAAACACATATGAGACACATACATGACACTTAACACATATCTTGACATTTCAGTGTTAGCAAAAATTTACCAAGATTAAAAATCAGTGTACCTATAGGTATAGATGGGTTTCTAGTCGGATACAATCAAGGAATTTTTATACTAAGAGGTACTATATCCATGGATACAATAACTACATTTCTGTTTTGAGAAAAATGTCTTTCTGCAATAAATAGTAAAAGTACATAATATTGAGCCTGATGCAAAGCCAATGACACACGTTGCAACACAGTACATTGCAGTGAGTTAATTTAAAGGCTATTCAATGCGTGGTAAATTGAGGTAAGTACCTACCATTTCGTACAGCCGACTTAATATTACGCTACAAAAAATATATTTTAAATCTCATACAGCGAACCCCATTCCGTACACTGCTTCAATATTTTAATTCTTAACATTAAATACCAATAAAACAAGTTTCTTGTTGAAAATGTATTTTTCCAAATCAGATTTTAAGACTTATGATGTTGTTGATTGAGTGTGCGACAACCTTAATAGCCCAGACATCGTAAACCCCGAGATCAAATAATAATTGTACTCTTATCATCATTATTATAGACTAAGGCCATGTTTATGTAAATCGAGCCACTTTTAATTCAATGGTATGATACACCTTCATATTTAATGTACTACCTGATAAGGCACAGAAACCGTATGTTATCCATATTCATGTTTTATTTTTAGGGTTCTGTCCTCAAGGTACCAACGAAACCATTATAGGATTACTCAGAGGCCTAATTCTCTAATTTTAAAACATTCGAGTAACAATATAATCTCGTGTCAGTCGCACTGTCACGTATAGTAACTATTACTTAATCTTCGCGTAATTACGCGAAGATTATGAATTGGGAAGAGTTGCATGAGAATTGGGCCTCTGGTGTCTGTCTGGCTGTCACAGGGCCAAAAATTGAGAAATTTGGTCCGATCATGGCAGTATAGTGTAAATCAACGAATCCTGATTTCTGGGACAGAAATAGCGTTCAAAAGCCACAGCATACCGGCTGCGTATGCGTAAACGTATAGACGTGCACATCGACGTACCATTACGTTGTAATGTATGGAACTGTTTGAGACATGGCACACCGCTTGCGTGACGTCCACGCGTCCACGGCGGCGGCGTAGAGACGCGCATGTCTACGTTATGTGCTGCATACGCATGCGGTGTGCTTTGGCCTTAACACGTGTTGACTGACTAATAAGTTTAATTGGTCTAGTGGTTACTATGGTAGCCTTCTTGTACGGAGCCGTCACCACATGACTTGCATTAATCTTCTGCCTTCTTCAAATTTGTAAGTAAATGGTTATTTAATTTTACGTGGTCTAAAAATATTATCATCGTTACGCCAATTGCAACGCTACGCTAATTGCTACGGTGACGTAGATGGTCTACGATATAATGTCCCGCCCCTCCACTGGTACTCGTGATTCGGTCGTGTTGTAGTACTTTTTCTGTGGTCGACGTAATCAGAGACGGAAGTGGTAGAAGAGAGGGGAACTAGATATCGGAGAACATATCTCCCTTTATTTTTGAACGAGCGAAGCGAGTTCTCTGAGTCAAGTTGGAAGAATCGGCGTTTGTATGTATGTATGTATGTATGTTTGTCCGATGAAAACTTCCAAACCGTTAATCCGATCTTCATGAAATTTGGTATGGGGGTAGATAGTATTGGTACAATTTGTAGGTAAGGTTATGAGCTATCTCGATCAGGGGGTTGCTGAGATATTGGGGTCCAAGAGGGGGTAAAAAAAAAAAAGTGAGACAGTCAGATCAAGTGGGAGTCTAATGAAAGCGCTTTGGTTGGACATTTCAAAACTGTTTTTAATAATTATTTAGCCTTAGTAGTTTTCGAGATATTAGGGAAAATAAAAAACGTAAGAATCAAAAATTAGGTATAGGGTACTTCTAGCAATCCCACAATGCTGAAATTTGGTATGCTTGTGGCTTTTGTGTCACAACTACAGGGAAAAGTCTGAAATTGAAGTATTAAGAAACATGTACTCCATAAAACAGAAACCAATATAACATCCATTGTCGACCTCCCATTTCTAAGAATTTGAACGACGTTGGAGTTCTATGGTTTTCATCAAAAGGACGTTATCAATTAATTCGTCAGGTACTTGATATAGGTACTAACAGGTATGTAGTATAACTAAGCCCCGTTGCTTAGCCCTATTCAAAGGTTATTTCGATGATGTATAGGAAATTAGAGTAGTTACTGGTAGATCCTGTACTGTACTGGTAGACCTCGAGGGGAAAATTTTCAAAAATAATAATAGAAAATATGGAAATTACTTAGTTAAGTAGTCGGGCTGATAAAGGTATTATTGCGAGGTCTCAGTTCGGGGCGAACCACTAGTTATTTTTAACCGACTTCAAAAAAAAGGAGGAAGTTCTCAATACAGTTGTATTTTTTTTATGTGTGTTTACCTCATATTTCTTCGTTTATAAACTGATTTGGATTTCTTTTATAGCGTTTTTTATATTTTCAGCAACAATTTGTTGTTTCAGTATACCTTAATAAAAACATGCTGATAGCTGAATTCAATGGCGGAAGTCGGTTTTTTAATGAAAAGTTATATCTTTGACGACCTCTGTGGCGCGGCGAGCGAGTAACCGGCTGAGATGTAAGAGGTTGCGGGTTTGATTCTCGCTGCGGGACAAGTGATTGTATGATTTATTATTTATTAGATTTTTATTTCAATTAGATTTATTTAGATTAGATTTAAATATTTGTTCCGGGTCTGGGTGTTATGGTACCAAGGTACTCGTAGTTCCTGATACCCACGACACAGGGAATCCTAGTATGGGATCAAGACTATGTATGTGACTGTTGGGTGTTATGTTATGTTATATCTGTAGGTATGTAAGTACCTTTCTTTTTTAATAATATCTTATGCTGTACATACTTTTTTATATCTTCCTGTGTATTGGTAGTTACTTTCATAATCCTTCTATGCCTTATATTAGACAAGTTAATAGGAGTAGGATTTGGTTGCATAACTACTTGGTAATTATGCACGCACGCGTTATGGGCGTCGAATATTTGACCATTAGCATACACCAGACTAAACAATTGCCCAAAGGTACGGTCGGAGACTCTGAGTTACGTAGCCCTATAAATCAACACAATCGCTCGTGTATATAGAATATCAGTTGGTTGATTCAGCGTTCCTCTATCACTTTGTTGGACTCTATAACAAGCGTAGCGTGTGCTGTCTTGCATATTTTTGCTGATGTTTATTTAATTTTGACTACTTTCCTAAGGTTGATTATGTATCAGCAACTCCTTGCTCCGAGGCACCACACAGGCGCTTCTCACCTAGTGGTAAGACAGACCATTTATGTAAGCCAAGCCGTGTTTGTTGCCTGATTCTTCTAGGCTTGGTCGCGTTGGAACAGAGGGCCTATTACGAGTTTTGCATTGCAGAAACCGGAATGCGAAACGTGAGCATTCAACGTGACTTACGGAGTAACTATTTACTAATCTGTACTGTTTGTCGCGACTGCGCGGCACAGAATGATGAATAGTTACTACGTAAGTCACGTTGAATGCTCACGTTCCGCATTCCGGTTTTTGCAATGCAAAACTCGTAAAAGGCCCTCTGGAGTAATTTTAGTTTATAAGACGATTCAAAATGATCCTTGTGATTTCAATGAATAAAATTCTTTTTGACTTTGACTAGACTTTAATGAGGACGTATATTCGAGTACTCGGATGTAAATAACTAAATGTTTCACCACAATAGGGTTGAGTTTAAACGACTTTTGCAAGATGCCTACATGATAATCAACATAGTAATTTTTCCTCAGTGTTTCAACTAATCATCATCATCATCATCATCACCAGCCTGTTTACGTCCACTGCTGGGCGTGGCCTTCACTCTTGAATACAATGGGGTGATTTGCAATAATCACCACGCTTGGCAGGCGGATTGGTGATCGCAGTTTGATGTTAAGTACTCAGGTGGATGCTGCTGCCGATCCCCTGGTGTAACCCCCTAGTAAGTCACTACTACTAGGAGACGGAGGAGTATATTCTCACATGACGTCACTCATAAACGGTACAAAGTTATAAAGTAAATAAAAAAATTAAAAAAACCACAAATGGTTCAATGATGAAGTGAAGACCTCTGTGGTGCGGCGGGCGAAGGTTCGCCTGCGATCTGCGATGCAGGAGGTTGCGGGTTCGATTCCCGCCTCGGAACAAATATTTTAAGATCTATTACAGATAACTGATAAACTTAATACAATACATTACATAGATATATATTTTTTATTATATAGAAAATACCCAGAACACCCGGAACAATTATATTAATTGTTCCGGGTGTTCTGGGTATTTTCTATATATAATAAAAAATATATATCTATGTAATGTATTGTATTAAGTTTATCAGTTATCTAGTACCCATAACACAAGCTCTGCTTAGCTTGGGGCTAGATAATGTTGTATGAAATATTCAGCATTATTTATTTATTTTTTATTTAGTGGTAGGCAAAGGTATAATTTGGTTTATGGTAATTTGTGGGTAGTTCATGTAGAGTAGAGATTGTAGATCAAAGCTTTTAAAAGGCAACAACACCAACTAAAATTGACCTTAGTCAGTCCTTGAATTTATCAAAATGCATAATGGCGTGCATGCTGGCATTGAATCTGAAAAATTATCACCACAGGCATCCTGTGGAATTTAGATAGGAGTACGTCCGTTTAAATACCAATTTACTGGCAGTGAAATTAATCAGATCACATTGGAACTGCTTCTCGAAGTGTTGAAAATGTTGTTGATTTTACTGACAACTCTCGCTCTTGCTAGTGCTAGTGATTGGAAGTGTAAGTCCTGTATATAAATATTTTCTCTCATCTGTAGAATCAATGCTATTCAATCTTGTATATTTGAACGAGCGAAGCGAGTTCTCTGAGTGAAGTTGGAAGAATCGGTGTTTGTATGTATGTATGTATGTATGTTTGTCCGATGAAAACTTCCAAACCGTTAATCCGATCTTCATGAAATTTGGTATGAGGGTAGATAGTATTGGTACAATTTGTAGGTAAGGTTATGAGCTGTGTCGGTTAGGGGGTTGCTGAGATATTAGGGTCCAAGAGGGGGTAAAAAAAATAAAAGTGAGACAGTCAGATCAAGTGGGGTGTCTAATGAAAGCGCTTTGGTTGGACATTTTAACACTGTTTTTAATAAGTATTTAGACTTAGTAGTTTCCGAGATATAAGGGAAAATAAAAAACCTAAAAATCAAAAATTCAAGGGTACTTCCAGCAATCCCACAATGCTGAAATTTGGTATGCTTGTGGCTTTTGTGTCACAACTACAGGGAAAAGTCTGTAATTGAAGAATTTCAAGACATACCCTATAAAACAACAACCAATATAATATCCATTGTTGACCTCCCATTTCTAGGAATTTGAATGACGTTGGAGTTCTATGAGTTTGTCAAAAGGACGTTACTAATTAATTCGTTTGGTACTTGATATACTAACAGGTATGTTGTATCGTAGATAGTTACTTGTCTCTGGTAGTATGAACGCCTCGTTGCTTAGTCCTATTCAAAAGTTATTTCGATGATGTGTTAATTACAACGAGGAGAAAATAAAAAAAATGGAAATTATAGAGATATTCGGGCTGATAAAGGTGTCATTGCGAGGTTCGGGGCGAACCACTAGTTATTCAAGTTTCATAAGATTTAGATAGCGCTAAGGCTGCTAAAATGATCCCCATTGTTGCGTTCCCATTACCATTTGCTGCTGTAATTGGGGGGCTGGCCCTTCTCTAATGCCTATCAAACTGTGTAATTGTTTTTTATTACGATTTCGCATTACATTGCGCCGCGTGTTGTAGCTTCTTTTCTAAGAGCAGAAGTATTCGAAACATAAACCGCAATGCACCGTAAAATTTTATTTGAAAGCGATTACCAGTTTGATATAGCAATATAGCAGCTATGTTAGCAGTAACTCCTGCCTATTATTAAAACTGTAATAACAGTCATGTCCATCTCAAACTTTTCATAAGTGGAATGCACTACGCCCGCCATCTAGTACAGGCAAATTAGCAAAAAGTGTGGACCTAAGTCGTGTAGTCGTGGATTCTTATGGAAACGTTAGATGACACGAAAAGAAGCTTATCCTAAGTTTGCACCGTTTCTGGCGCATACGGAACCCTTTTAAATATTAGGTACAAACTTAAAAAGGCCTGGTGATCCCTGGTGGTGGAGGTGAAGTCAACGAGTCCTAACCAGGAGCCCCACCAGTAGAGTGTACCTTTTGGGTTGTAGTTTCCGTTGTAAGTCACTTTGTTTCCATCATGGATCAATGTTTCAAATAGACTATCCTCCTCTTGGCAGGAACCTCTTGCTATCATACAAAAACATAGTCAAATTGAGAACATTCTCCTTTTTTTGAAGTCGGTTAACAAAGATAAATAAATGCTTGAATTGAATTCAGAGAACCGCCTACCTTATCTCATTCTATTCATATATTATTATATATCAGGATGCTTGTTGAATTTTTTAGCTGAACTGAAAGACTCGGCATGGAAGGAAGTGATACCGCAACGCAGCATGCTTGTCGGCAGTGGCAGGGTTAAACGTTACATTGAACTCGGCGGCAAAGACGTAAGTTTTTTTTTAATTTTTTTTTATGGCATCTGAGGTAATGCTCCAATTACTATTCACACACAATTACTTTCAAGTAGCACAGATAATTATCAAGCAATGTCCAGTCGTCAAGTCCTCTGTCAAGTCATGTTCTAGTAAATCGATGGCAGTTTACTAGAATGTTCCTGGACAATTTCCACCCCTTCGAAACGACACGCAATACATTTATTTTATTTAAATTCACTACCATGTACTCTTTATAAGCTACACCGATTAAAATGCCAACAAAATTACACGATATAACTAGAAAAAAACACTAGAAATTGAAATAAAATAAAAAAGGACGACGTCTCCCTACTATACTTATAAATCTGTGGTCTCCCTTCAAAAGAGCAGAAAAAGTCCAAGATGTAAGTTACTGGGGTGCTATTTTTTATGTCACTGAGATATCATCAAAAGGGCCGCAAATCAACGTTTTTCAGGAAGTGTACTTGGAGGAGGCACTTTGTATTGATATCATTGGTATAAGAGTTTTAGTCATCAATTTGTTTCAATTATATAGAAATTTGGAAGTCAGGAATTAACAGCAATTTTATTGACGTTTATTCACTTGATGACGTTCAAAAATCGCACAGGAGTAAATTAAATTTAATATAAGACGATTCAAAATGATCCTTGTGATTTCAATGAATAAAGTTCTTTTTGACTTTGACTTTGCACCCCTGATGATATTTTCATTATCGTCATGTCACTGGTTTGGGTGCCATTATGTCCGAAAGAACCAGTGTGGTGAAAGGATTCATCAGACATATTTTTCATGTCATGTTCTTTTTTCATGGAGATTTCGGTTTCTTAAATGTGTTTTCCTGCGATGCGACCGCGCGTGTTTTCGCATTACAAGACATGTAGCTGAACCCTTATCAAATCTAATAATATAAAAGGCAAAGACCTGACTGACTGACAGATAACGCAGAGCCTGAACCGCTGGACGTAGAGACTTGAAATTTGGATGGTGTATTCCTTTTAGGATGTACCTAGGGTTGTACAAAGAAAGGAATTTGGAAAATTCGTTATTGTTAAGATTTAAATAGTTTCAGGACATGAAAAACTTGAGTTTTTGTGTCTTTTTAAACTTTTTTAAATTTGAAATACTTTAACTGAACTCCTCAACGATTTGCAAAACCTAGAATAGCCGTGATGTTGATTTTATTAAATTTTTAACACAAGATAGGCCATTGGTCTGATGATGAAACCGGGACTCGGTTTCATAATCAACATAATAATCAATAAGGTTTCAACGCATCTCTGTAACTGATAAGTTGATAACAGTAGAATGGTAGTGTTTGATGGGCTCTTTTGTTTTTTTTTGTAAGACTGGTTACGTGACAGCCAGTGTCTGAAGATGAATGAGGGAGAGGCTTAACGTATCTCTTAGATAGCAGTAGAAGAGTTTTTAACGTGGACGAAGTCGCGGGTTTCAGTTAGTTAAACGATATTATAGGAAGAAATCGCTCTCAGCGAAAAGTTCGCCCATTGTACTGCTATTTTTAATAAATCCTATTATGTATTCCTGGTGTAAGTATCAATAAAGTGTTAATCTATCTACTCTATCGTTATATTTATTTCTTATTTTTGGCAGTCCAACGTTGAACCTTTAGCATGCGATCTTCCCGACGGAAAGCCAGGCTTTTGCAAGCCAATGCAAAACTGCATTCAAAACGACTTTAAGAGCAACTTCAACCAATTAGTGAGCCACCTCTGCATTCTGAAAAACTCGTAAGTTTACTATGGTTTACTTTTTGAACTCTTGAGGAAAGAGTACATGTTTGTGTAGGGCAGATGGAGAACAAAGTTATCCCATAACATAACATAACAGAAACACCCAACAGTTACATACGTATAGTCTTGATCCCACACTAGGATTACCTGTGTGGTGGATATCAGGAACTACGAGTACGATGGTACTATAACACCCAGACCCGGAACAAATAAATAAATTCTGGACATTTCACACAACATTATCTAGCCCCAAGCTAAGCAGAGCTTGTGTTATGGGTACTTGATAACTGATATACTAAGGCCCATGTTCACGAATAAATAAACGGGTGTTTACCGTAACCGTTGGTTAAGGTGACAGATAATGTATGAAAGTATCTGTCAAAATGAATTGGTTAGGCAAAACAGTCGTTTAACCATCTGTTTATGTATTGGTAAACAGTGGCCTTAATACAATACATTACATAGCTAGATATTTTTTATTATACATTGAAAATATCCAGAACACCCAGAACAAATATTTGCAGATCATACAAACATTTGTGCCGCAGCGGGAATCGAACTCACAACCTTTTGCATCTCAGCAAACGGCTACTCGCCCGCCACGCCACAGAGGTCGCGAGGTATGGAACCCTGAACAATATTCTTACATCATGTGTTGTTTTCAGAAAAGTAGGAACATGTTGTCCTGATACAAGCAAAGAATTCGGATCAATAGCCTTGGCTGGGGACCTGCCTGCTACCGCTACTAAAGAAGAGAACAATGATGTATTATCGACAATATCAAGGGTTGAAAATAGAGGTAATGTACCTGAGGTACTTATAATGTATATATAACATTTCAGACCTCACAGCTGCCATCTGAAATAGTTTTATTATGATGACCATTGTTAAGGGGCCAGCGCAGGATAAATTGCCCATCCAAGCTTAATAACAAAATAATGATGAATTCGAGCATGTTTTCACCATATTATGCTTTTATTCGGATTTGAGTAGTTTTTATCATGGTTCCTGGATATTCTTTTTTTTCTAAATACATCCCTAAAACGAAATGTAAGCGAATTGCATTTTGTATATTTTTACTACTTATACGACGTATTTTCATCTTATTTGTTTCGTATTAAAAATAACGTATTTTCTAGTATTGCTTGATAAGGAACGTAGCGTATATTGTCAAGTTACAAATTATAATCAAGATATGAAAAAAACATTAAGTTTTATTTCAATACGGAACACGAACTAATTTGTTACAAATTCTGAACGGTTAGTATACCCATCGCGTATGCACGGGGAGGGTCCCCGGTGCCAAACAGGGGATAGAAATATTCAAGCGGATTTATGCACGTGCCTCGAATAGATTGCGTGCGGCCTTCGCCGGCCCCTTAAGGTAGCAAGTGCATTTAGGTACAACCAAAAGTTGTGTGTTCAAAGCCCTGAGAACACAGTGTGTCAAAAGCAACTTCATACTCAAAATATCATAATTTCTAAACTACTAACTTAACTAGCAAGGCCTTATTTATACCTAAATAAGTGTCCGATGCTTTATAATAACACTCCATTTGTAGTGAGATTTCATACACAACTATTTTGGCTTGGTGAAGTACCAAGTCGTTTTCTCTTTGTGACAATAATTCAATCACCATTATTCCACAAGCTCACTCCTGAGCATTAGACCTCACCCAGTTCATGAGATGCATGAGATGTTCCATGATAGGTACTTAGATATCAACGTTTGCAGGATGCGGTTTCAGCACCCGCCCACGAGACCAGTTGATCGGCTCCGGGTCCTCTAAGCCTCGCGAATGGCCCTGGATGGCCTCAATCACCGTACCTGGCTACACACAATACTGCGGTGGCGTGCTCATCACTGACAGGCATCTGCTCACCGCTGCACATTGTTTCAAAGGGTAAGTTTCATTAGACGGCTTTCGTATCGAAAGGACTTTTAAGCAGAACTCCCTTTTAGCAGAACGTCCTAAAAACAAAACGGCATATTAGCATAACGTCCTATTAGCAATATGACCTATTAGCAAATGGGACTAATATCAAAACGACATGTACAGAAAAAAATAATATGAAAAAAGATTTCGTATCAATATACTATATATCAACTAAAAGAATAAAAAACGATCGAAACAGAAACAAAAGACGATCAAAACAAAAAAAAAGACACAAAATTTCTGCATTTGTTTTTTTTTTTAAACTGACACTTTTCAAAATAATCATATTCGATGATTATTAATTAATAGTATATTTTGATATTAGTCCCTTTTGCTACTAGGTCATGTTGCTAATAGGACGTTACATTAGACGGAGGCAAACAAATCACACAGACAGAATTGCGAAGAATGCAATTCTTAGGTCAAATTGGTGAGCAGGATAAGGCGCGGGGTTGGAAACGAAGTCACAGAGTTCCAAGCGATTGGCCCGCTCGTTTCTCCTCAAGATTTAATATATTGAATTGCTTGAATAAGTGTAACAATTTGTTCTTATTTGCACTTAAGAGAAGGTTACCACACTAATACACTAATATCTAGACACGCAGTTTATTTCAAAATTGTTTTTTTTTTATTTAGTATTTGTTTACAATATAATTTTATAAGAAACGAATGCACCACGGGTCTAGATATAGGTACTGATCATGTGTACAAAATTTAAATGGAGTTTGATAAAATAATAGTCAAAATAGAAGCAAATTATTAATATTTATTTATTTATTATTTATTAGGTAAAAGAGACTGTAATGGTAGAATAATGATTTTGTAGTTAATAGTGCCTTGTATGATTTCACTGTCGCTGTTAGAGGTTTCTCCAGCGTAGATTGCCGCTTTCTTCTCTTATTCTCATTTTTGTTTGTGAATACGAGTTTTCTCTAACTTGCTTTTATTTTCCAGTTATAACGCCAGTGTTCTGGAAGTCCGCCTGGGCGAGTACGACTTTAAATCAAATACCGAGTCTCGTTTGTCCGTTTTCAAGGTGGTCGAGATAATAGAACACTCTGAGTTTGATCATATTATCCATAAAAACGACATTACAATCCTGAAGCTGCATCGACCAGCTGTCTTCAATACTTACGTGTGGCCGATCTGCCTGCCTCCAGTTGGACTGGAGCTTGTGAACAAGACTACTGTTCTTATAGGTAAAACTCAGTAGTTTACCCAAAAAAACATTCCGTACTGTCGCGCTGGTATGTTTAGCAAGCCAGACACGCAAGTAGTAAGTAGGTAGTAGTAGTTCCTAACCTGCCTAATGTAGTTAGGTAGATTTCCTACAGTTGGGTAGCCAAAACAATAGGGGTAGTTTAATACATTTATTTTCTTAATAATACTAACAGAAATGTTCTTAGAGCTATCACTAAAGTCTTTATGGTCGGAGTAGGCAGAAGGCAGATGTAGTAGGCAGAAGGCCAGTCGGCTATGGACGTGGGTTTGAATAGATCTAGCTTGGTCTGGTTATCACAATTACGAGGCAAAGCCCTCGGAACAAGAGTCGAGAAACGCGAAGGGGAATAGAGTTTTAGCTTCACGGCACTTCCCTGGTGATTATCTCCTGAGGGCAAGACCACGTGCTCGCTTGGCCTGCGAGGGTGTAGAAGGCCTCGTCAAAGGCGTCTCCAACGGACAGGTAGCGGTCCGTGAGAAGCAGCTCAGGGTGGTAGAAGATGCAGTAGAACTGGGTGGTAGACTCCAGTGGTAGAACCGAGCAGTAGAACTGGGTGGTAGACCCCAGTGGTAGAACTGCAGTAGAACTGGGTGGTAGTCTCCAGTGGTAGAACCGGGTGGTAGAACCCCAGTTCGGGATAATAGGGCGTTTTGGCTAGATATGTAGATATAGAGTGTAGCCAGCGCCGTGTACAATGCCAAAAAAAAAAGAAAAGTGGGCGGATGGTGCGGGTTCTATTTATAACGTAGGATATGGTAAACAAGTCTACATGTGTGAGTGGGTTGGACGATGCTTGTACTAATATGGATAGACAGCTCTGCATGTGTGCGTAAGACCAGGCTACCTTATTAAGGAGCTGTAGGCTCATACTGTAAATGTTACTTAAGGTAGGGTTCTTAAACGCAACGCTACAGTACCCCCTCAGACAGAGAAGGGTTTTGCCTGATAAAACCCGCTAGAACTACAACCTTGCTCTTGCTGACTCTACATTCATTCATTCATGCTTTCATACTTCTATCTCGCATACATCGCGCATTAGCCTCGGCTATTAGCTAGCATTAGAAGCTACACACAGAATATACCTACTTTAGTATGTATGTATACTCATATCAACAAAAGTTTAAGTTGTTAGTGTAATAGAGGCTTTACCACTTAGGATGGCAAGTGTAGTTGGTATAGTGTAGAGTAGTCTGTTTGTATTGTAGATGAAAGAGATTTAGAAATAAATAATGTTACCAAAAAAAAAAATTTTTTTTTGAACCTAGTATATTATCAATACACCCGCTGACTGAGTTCAGTCATGGTAGGTCGTGCTAAAAAAAATAAGTGAGATTTAAGTTTAAGAAATGATGTAAGTAGAAATTATTCAGTCTCTATCGTTATAGAGCAGAGTTGTGTTAGGTTTAAAAAAACAAGTTAGTTGAATAGTCAACAAAAAAAATAAGTAGTGTTAAGTAGGTATGACTGTTATGTAAAGAAGTTTATATGTTGCTCTATGTCTCTATGTGAAGATACGTCTCTACATAGGGAACAAAAAAGAAAAAAAAATTTAGTTGAGAAGTCAAAAGTGAAGTTAAGTCAAAGTTAATTTTTATCTAGTTTTCAATCGATTTACGGCTAGCAAATACGTAAGTAGGTACGTATTTCATATTTACCATTACAAGTTTATTTTATAATAAAAAAAAAAAAAAAGTATGAGTAAACAACCAAGTTTATTTTATTATTATTTTTACTAGGTTTGTTTTCAGAAAAAAAAATACGAAGTTAGTTATGTAATAATGTATAGTTGATGACATCTGTCGGAAAAGTTGAAAATTGAAATAACAATTTCTTAGTAAATAAATAGATTTCTGCTTGAACGAACTCTAACGGAAGATGGTAGAACTTTAATTGATTTTAGTGGCCCTGCGAACCTAGATTGTTCGTAGTTCCATAATAAAATCATAGATGGCAGCAATTGTTTAGTTAGGTATCTAATGATGCATTAGAGTGTTTACTTGACCTTAGTCAGTAACCACAGTGCAAGAAATAACAGATAAAATTGTAGATAAAAAAACAAAAGTTTCTAGAAAGAAATTAGTTAAGTACACGGGTAGCCGTGCCACTGTAAATTACCTATGCAGTAGGCAACATACAAGAGTTTATACCATCAGTTTAGCTGTGGTATAATTTTTTACAATATTTTAGATCTGTTGCAAAATATCTAAAAAAAATCCTGTCATAAGGTAGGTTATGACAAGATAAGATATGGTTTAGATGAACCATATTAGAAGTTAGTTTCTATGATGATTTACCTACGTAAGTTTTTTGCACTGTGGTGTAGACCTAGTTGCGTTAGAAAAAATATAAATAGGTATAGGTAGGTACATTAGAAGTTAAGTAGTTAAGTATACAATTAAGTTAAGTATGCAATTAAGTATTAATCTTTATAGTTAGTCAGTTTAATATCTTTAATGTGCCAAACACCTAAAGGATTTTTATTCATATCTTCTAGTTCGTAAACCACTGGTGAACGTTTTACCGTGATTCTACATTTTAGGTATTTAGGTGCTAGCTTTTTACTAAAGTGTTTATCTTTGTCACTTTGGTAATAGGTTTTTCTCCAGACTACGTCACCTACGTTAAATTCAGCTGATTTTCTACGCAAGTTATATAGTTTAGCATTTCTGGAGTGGGCTTTTATTAGTAAGGCTTGAACCTTATCAAAGATAGGTGATAGAAGACCTAGTGTTTCAGCATATGCATCTCTAGGCTGGAAAATGAAATATGCCCCACGTTGGGCGCCATTGTCGCGCTGGTATGTTTAGCAAGCCAGACACGCAAGTAGTAAGTAGGTAGTAGTAGTTCCTAACCTGCCTAATGTAGTTAGGTAGATTTCCTACAGTTGGGTAGCCAAAACAATAGGGGTAGTTTAATACATTTATTTTCTTAATAATACTAACAGAAATGTTCTTAGAGCTATCACTAAAGTCTTTATGGTCGGAGTAGGCAGAAGGCAGATGTAGTAGGCAGAAGGCCAGTCGGCTATGGACGTGGGTTTGAATAGATCTAGCTTGGTCTGGTTATCACAATTACGAGGCAAAGCCCTCGGAACAAGAGTCGAGAAACGCGAAGGGGAATAGAGTTTTAGCTTCACGGCACTTCCCTGGTGATTACTCCTGAGGGCAAGACCACGTGCTCGCTTGGCCTGCGAGGGTGTAGAAGGCCTCGTCAAAGGCGTCTCCAACGGACAGGTAGCGGTCCGTGAGAAGCAGCTCAGGGTGGTAGAAGATGCAGTAGAACTGGGTGGTAGACTCCAGTGGTAGAACCGAGCAGTAGAACTGGGTGGTAGACCCCAGTGGTAGAACTGCAGTAGAACTGGGTGGTAGTCTCCAGTGGTAGAACCGGGTGGTAGAACCCAAGTTCGGGATAATAGGGCGTTTTGGCTAGATATGTAGATATAGAGTGTAGCCAGCGCCGTGTACAATGCCAAAAAAAAAAGAAAAGTGGGCGGATGGTGCGGGTTCTATTTATAACGTAGGATATGGTAAACAAGTCTACATGTGTGAGTGGGTTGGACGATGCTTGTACTAATATGGATAGACAGCTCTGCATGTGTGCGTAAGACCAGGCTACCTTATTAAGGAGCTGTAGGCTCATACTGTAAATGTTACTTAAGGTAGGGTTCTTAAACGCAACGCTACAGTACCGCAGAGTGGACGACACATACACAAAAAGTTGCATTATAGTGCATTAACAGTCTGTCTCGAATACCAGTTTTTTTCAATCCTATACTACTTAATCCAGCACTGTTAATTAGGGATTACACCAAGGGATGGGTAGCAGCATCTGCCTGAGTACTTAACACTAAACTGCGATCACCAGTCCGCCTGCCAAGCGTGGGGATTATGGCAAATCCTCCCATTGTGGTCATCGGGGAACGCCTCGTCCAGCAACGGAAGTTTCCTGGTGATGATGGTGATGACTACTTAATCCTAGGTATCAATTCATTGTCTTTACATTACTTGCATAAAAAACGTTTGGTATTTGTTTGTTTGTTTGTATATACATTATTGCACACAAAATTAAAAGTAAATATACAAATGGAGGGCATAATGCCAAAGTCATTTTCTACCTGCCAACCAAGAAGGTGGTAACAATTTAAGGCGTGCTAACACATAATGAAATCTAAAAAAGCACAAAAATAAATAAATAAAAGTTATATATAATATATATAAATTGTACATTCGGTTCTATTTCAAATAAACTTTTCAAGGTTGGGGAACAGTTATTTTCGGAGGGCCGAAAAGCCCCATACTGCAGGAGTTGGCGATACCGATATGGGAGCAGCAGAAGTGCATCGACTCTTTGACAGACCAAGTGTTTGAGGAGAACTACTGTGTTGGCGGATATGAAGGAGGAAAGGATGCTTGCCAAGTTAGTATTTAATCTATAACTTAATTTGTTCCAGACAGTTTCAACTATTTTAACGCTTCTTGATTGTTGAGGCCCTTGAGAGCCGTTGTCCACTACCTACCCAAAGCAAACATGAGTTGATTCTAGTTGGGATTCATGTGAACAATGTTTTTGAACATTGTTTGGGAACAATGTTTTTGATACATTTTCAGTTTCATTACGAAAGATGGTTTAAACCTGCTACGAGTCATATAGACTTCACTACAAAAGCAGATATATCTAAGTTCTAACCTCCGATAAGTCATCAACTGTCAATTTGAAGACCATTTGCTAAACTGGGTTTGAGAAAACCCAGAGTTAGTCCAAGGTTTTGTAATTCTATTGTAGGGCTATTACCCCCCTTATTATTGTTGCTCGACAGTTGATTTCGAAAACAAACCTTCTGCTATTTTATTGCAGTCGTATATACCGAAGGTATAAGGTACCTATATTAAAGACTGGACTGGTAGACCAGCCCCTTTATTCGCTCTGACCAAACGTAACATAACTCGGGCTCGTTACGATATCTGCATGGAATCATCGCTGAATCGTATGGGTTACGTCACACGTTATTGACAAGGAATGTCTTAGGTCATCGCGAATAACCACCCAGGTCTAATCTCAGTTAGACCATCTTTCGTAATGAGATCCATTAATGTCTTGTTGGCGGTTTTAACTGTTTAGGGCCGAACTCTGAGGCCCAATTCTCTAATTTAAAAATATTCAATTCGCAGTATAATCTCGTCTCAGTCGCACTGTCACGTATAGTAGCTATTACTTAATCTTCGCGTTTCTTGCTAAGAATATGTAATAGTTACTATACGAGACACTGCGACTGACACGATATTATATAGAGAATTGGGCCTCTGGTATTAAATTAGGGTGGCCACAAATAGAATGTGGTAGTACCTACTCTATCAGCCCCAGTATAGCAGAAACGACTTGATGATTCCATTTTCTAAAATTGCTTTTGTTCCAGTTTGACAGCGGAAGCCCACTGATGTATGAAATGCCGAGTGGACGTTGGGCCGTCATTGGCTTGGTCTCCTGGGGTATACGCTGTGGCGAACCTAACCACCCTGGCTTGTACACTCGCATCGACAAGTATCTGCCTTGGATTGCTGCGAACACGCAGTTTTGATTGACTGAAACTATGAAGAACAGCTTGAATTTGCTAAATCGTACGGAAGACCAATACATACATTTATTCTTAATCTATTTCTGATCAATAAATCTGTTTATAATAGGTTATCTATTAATTTGTCAGCTATGTACATACTTTATTAGGTAGATTAATGTAGTTTTTACAAACCGTTTATTTCTCATCATCAGTCTGTAGAATCCCACTGCTGGACATACATAAGCCTCCCCCATATAATGCCACGACAAAACTGTCTTGAGCTTCCTCCATCCACAGAATTCCAGACCGTTGATTAGTCCGATTCAAATAGTTCTTTCGATGCTATTTAGGGAATAATCTTGAAGTGGTTTCGTGAAAATTTTGTATAAGTAAATGTTTTTAAAGTCGTCTAAGTAGAAAGGTAAAATAAGTAGGTTTCCTACTTCGCGTGTATTCCCGAGGTCTCAGTTCGAGGCGAACCACTATAGTTACAAACATATTATAGCTTCTATGTAATATACTACTAGGAATAGTTACTACATTATATGGTATATACCTAATGTAGTAACTTCGACAAAGAGGACCACCGACGAATCCAACTCGGATGGGCAGCGTTCGGGAAACTACGCCATATCTTCTCGTCACAGATACCGCAGAGCCTCAAGACGAAAGTCTATGATCAGTGCGTGTTGCCAGTGATAACTTACGGCACTGAGACGTGGTCCCTAACTATTGGCCGTATAGACAAGCTCAAAGTCGCGCAGCGGGCTATGGAAAGAGCTATACTAGGAGTTTCCTTACGTGATAGAATCCGAAATGAGGAAATCTGTAGAAGAACCAAGGTCACCGACATAGCTCTCCGAATTAGTAAGTTGAAGTGGCAATGGGCAGGTCATATATCTCGAAGAACTGATAAGCGCTGGGGAATAAAGTTTCTCGAGTGGCAACTGCAAGCCGGACGACGCGTTAGAGGAAGGCCCGCCACTCGATGGACTAAAGACATTATAAACGTCGCGGGGAGTCGGTGGATGGAGGCGGCTCAAGACAGTTCGTCGTGGCATTCTAAGAGGGAGGCCTATGTCCAGCAGTGAACTTCTACAGGCATGATGGTGATGATGATGATGATAGTAACTATTTAAAAAAAGTTATGCACTAGGTTGCACTACTAACGAAAAATTGTATTTTGCTGAAATTAATCTACCTGCTTAAAATATTATTTTAGTACTTTTATTTTGAATACCAATACAAAATAAAAATATGGAAGGACTTTTATATAAGGGTATATTTGAGGGTAGGGAGGGGTGGAGGAGGGGGAGGAGATCCCTCCCCCGCATGGGGGAAGTTTAGGAAATGCAGTTTTTTTTTAAATTTTAATAATCTTATTTTGAGGTTATGTTTTGGTAATTTTTCTGTAATATGGCCTGTGATTAGAAGTTTTCTTATGTACAAATACTACAACATAGTTAAAAAAAAAACTAACAACCTACCGAGGGCCTGTCTATAGTATGGCCTGTGATAAGAAGTTTTTCTTGTGGTCTCAAGATTTTTTGTGTACCTACAAATATTATAAAACAGTTAAAAAAAAAAAACTCACAACCTACCGAGGGCCTGACTATACTATAGCCCCTGTGTAAGAATTTTTCTTGCGGTTCATGATTTTTTACGTACAAAAATTAAAATTATTTCCTAGATCTGAAACTTCGTGAGATTGCTCAAGATAATAAGTACTTTACATAAAAAAAATTGAAGAGTCTACGACAAGTTCCGTTTATAAAAGACGAGCCAAAAATATACCTACCCAGTTTCAGTAGGTGTTGTGGCAGTTTACTGTAAAAAAAGTTGACGTAGAATAAAATGTAAGCATAGAATTTTACATTTTCCAAGGTAGAGGAATATAATTAACCAGTTTTCGCTAATTGAAAAATATTCGCCATGCAAGTATGCATGATGCATGATTTCAGAAAACCTTGACCTTGCTAATTTGTCGGTAAGCATATGCGGGTTCCTACTAACGATTCATAAAATGCAAAATAATCAGTAGTGTGACATCCTGTGGATAATGTTATATTATCAGCAATTATAGCCAGCATCCTGCCAGTGGCGGTTCGGCAGTGTTCTAAATCAGAGCGTTAGACAAACTTAGGTAAATTAGACGAAACTTGTTACAATGTTGCTGATTTTATTGGCAACTGTGACGATTGTGAGTGCAACTGTTGATTGGAAGGGTAAGTGGTTTATTGTGTCTCCTTTATCTTGATCAGCTGGTAGACATCCACTGCTGGATGGGGCCTCCTCCATAGGATGTATAGCGTACAGACCCATTGCGTGCAATGGAATATTTGCCATAATCACCACGCTTAACAGGCGGATAGGTGATCGCAGTTTGGTGTTAAGTACTCAGGTGGATACTGCTGCCCATCCACTGTCCAGTCGCCTTTTACGATATCCACAGGAGGAGTTGGAGGAGTCCTATTCTTAGGCTGAGACTACCACGGCTAGTGGCTATTATATATGTACCTACCTACTTTAGTAGTATTATTCTATCTTAAATAAGGATTTGAAGGTGTGTCCAGCCTAAGAATAGACCCCTCCGTCTCCATCTGTATGGGTGTGGTAAAAGCTGACTAAGAGATTACACCACCCCTGGTGTAATCTCTTAGTCAGCTTTTACCACACCCATACAGATGTTGAGTATTCATGTGGTTGCTGCCCATCCCCATGGGCAGCAACCACATGAATACTCAACATAAATACTGCGATCGTCATGGCGAACAACTTTAGTTCTACGACTTAATTTCTCAGTTTTTCATTCATGAAATGCCTATTAACATAATTTTCAAAATTAAAATGCTCGTTAAAGTTTAATAATACACAATTCATTAAATTATGGATGCGATATGGCTCATAATAATATGAATAATGCTAATACTGATTAATAAAAATGAAAAACAAATGCCAAGTTTTAAAGTCTAGCAAATAAAAATAGGTTTAAGTATTAGAAGTTTAAAACACATTATATAATATTATTATAGCTGAACTACAAGATCCGAAATGGCAAGAGGTGATCTCACAAGGAGGGATGCACATCGGCAGTGGCAGAAACAAACGCTATGTTGAACTGGACTCAAGACAAGTAAGGAAACCTTAACTACATTTTTTCTACTCTCGACACGTATCCATCACGTGATCCGGTTTGAACAGCGTTTGCGGTTCAAACCGGACGGAGCGGTTGGCAACGTTTAGTAGCAACTAAACGTTGCCGCGGGGTGTCCAACTTAATAGAGCTCTCCATATCCTCCCATGGATGTCGTAAAAGCCAACTAGGGCCTTCCACCAGGAGATGGGCAACAGTTTCCATCTGAGAACATAACTTCGAGACTGCTATCATCAATCTCCCGCCATGCGTGGTGACTATGGAAAATACACCCAATTGCATTTTATAGGAGACGCCTCGTCCAGTAGTAGACGTCTAAAGGCTGGTGATGATGATGCTTCCGAATATTTGGCTCTAGGTAGAAAATGCACATTTCCTTAGATGATAAGTAAAGTATAATGATATTATGGTATAATATTTTATTAATTTCTATCTCGATCTGCGGCATTTACTGCTTCGTTATAGACAAATTAAATTGAATGAATTTGGCAAAACGGTAAGCGGTCCATCAAAGGATTATTCAATTAATGAATTAGAGCTAAAATCTAATTTTGGTGAAATCAAACCATAATGAACGACATAAAAGACAGTTTGAGATAAATGTTTTATAGTCCATCAATCACGTGGTGTCGAATTGCGATAGTGACGCCTGCGCAGTTTTGTAAGAGCCAAAGTACAGGGGTGCGATTTTTTAATGTCACCAAGTGACTAAATATCATTAAAAAGGCCACAAGTTACCGTTTTTCAGGAGATGTACTGAAGTAGGCACTTGTATTGATATCATCCTACTAATATATAAACGCGAAAGTTTGTGAGTATGAACTCTTTCACGTAAAAACTACTGAATGGATTTGAGTGAAATTTGGAATGGAGATACTTTACGCCCTGGATTAACACATAGGCTACTTTTCATCATCATCATCATCATCAAACGCGAAAGTTTGAGAGTATGAATGGATGTTTGTTACTCTTTCACGTAAAAACTACTAAATAAATAAATAAATAAATAAATAATGCTGGACATTTCACACAACATTATCTAGCCCCAAGCTAAGCAGAGCTTGTGTTATGGATACTAGATAACTGATATACTTAATACAATACATTACATAGATATATATTTTTTATTATACATAGAAAATACCCAGAACACCCGGAACAATTATCTACAAATAACACAAATAATTGTTCCGAGGCGGGGATCGAACCCGCAACCTCCTGCGACGCAGGCAAACCTTCACCCGCCGCGCCACAATGGATTTGAGTGAAATTTGGAATGGAGATACTTTACGCCCTGGATTAACACAGGCTACTTTTCATCATCATCATCATCAATTTTCATCATTATTCACGCGGGTGAAACCGCGGGGCGCAACTAGTAGGTATAATAGTTTTAGTAATCAATGAATTTCAGATGCGTAGAAATTTGGAAATCGTGGAATAAACGGCAATTTTACTGACGTTTAGTAACTCGATGAATTTCAAAAATCGCACTCCAGAGCAGCACCAACAGTCTAGTGAGGGGTCGATGCGTACGCAGATTTAAATGGCTAAGCCTTAGACATCTTAGTCTTAAGCCTGTACAGCAAGCATGTCAAACATGCGGCCCTTTACAACGTTGACTGCGGCCCGATTCAATTTTAAGAACATGAACCCTTAATTGAAAGTCACTCGTTGACTAACGTTTGACAAGTCAAAATATGACTAACATTTGGGCAAAACTATCATAAAGAGTTGTCAATTGATAGTCATTTTACATGTCAAACGTTAGTCAACGAGTGATTTTCAATTAGGGAATAGAAGGGTAGTACTACTAGGTATATCTATGCAATGAGTTTGTTTTCCCTAGGGTTTGGTTTTGCGGCCCACTGATTCTACGGTCTTTAGGCATTTGGCCCACCAATGACTTTGAGTTTGACATGCATGCTGTACAGGAACTGTGATGATATCGCCAGGGTCACGGGTTGAGGCTAACAAACCTGGGAAGGTAATTTTCACCATTGCGACGGCGCACCTGTTTCGTTGTTCATACCCCAGTTTGTACATGTTTTATAAGTTGCCTTAGTTAGAAGGTAGTTAAAAAGGTAGTTCAGTTTTATTGTGCTTGTCTGTTTCAATTATCTAGCGCCGCCGGCGCGGCGCGGCGGCGTTATTTAGCCATTCGACTTGATCTCTGGCGCCGATTAGGTGATTTCCATGTGTTTTGCAATGCGGAGGCTGTGTTTCTACTAAGTTCTTACCTACTTCAATCAATGCCACTTACGATGCGTCTCTACAATTCTACATAATGTTAACCGTGGTACTACCGATGGTGCTACTGGTAATACCACAGGTAATATGTTTTGACCGTAGTAAAACTAATGGTTTTTCTGTTAAGTTTATGATTATCAACATCACCATCTTCGTTGATTTGGTTATAGTACAGTCAAATTAGGTGTTTTTTTGCACAAGTGTGGAACTAATACAATTAGATATAATTATAAAACAATGAGAAAAGTTTTCATGACTACATCTAGTAGTCATGAAAACTTTTCTAATTGTTTTGTATGGCTTAAAAATCACCTCTAATAATAAGCATCAGTAATTTCACCCTCCGGAACAGGGTGAAATAGGGTGAAAACCATAAAAATATCCGTAACTTAATGGGGGAAATAGAAGTAGTCGGTGCAATTTGGCATAGACTTTGAACCGTTATGATCTACATTTGCACCAAGTATTTTTTAAATCCGACATACGGAACATACAAAGAAAAATCATTTACAAAAAAAACTTTTTGTGGTTATTACGGCTCCGGGAAAATTAAGGTAGTCGGTGCAAATTGATAGACATATCAGAAAAATGTTCGAAATACATTACCAGGTTTGCACCATGGTGCGTCTCACGGAAGGCACTTTTCCATATTTTATTGTCGCTCTACTTCGGGGAAAATTAATGTAGTTCTGGAAATCGACTTAAACTTATTCATTTAATTAGTACTACATCCGCCGGAAGTTTTATACTGGTTTTTTTTTTACGGAAGATGCATTTGTTCAACACTGTGTTCCCTACATGCACGTGGTTTTTATTAAAATCATAATGCACTAAGACAGTCTCTCTATACGTAATTTAACTTGCATCAAGTAATTTCTTTCTATTTTAAAATTTACGGCCTTTTTAAGTTTGTACCTAATATTTAAAAGCCTTCCGTAAGCGCCAGAAACGGTGCAAACCTAGGATAAGCTTCTTTTCGTGTCATCTAACGTTTCCATAAGAATCCAAGACTACACGACTTAGGTCCACACTTTTTGCTAATTTGCCTGTACTATCTTACCATCCTTATAACTGAACTCGTAGCATTACTAAGACCTCGTTTCTTAGAATGATACGATATTTCATGAAGCAGCCTTAACTAAAACAGTCCTAAATTAAATATTCTTCAGATTGAAGCGATTTTTTTCATGTATCATGTAATATGTGCGTGTGTGTGTATGTATGTAAGTATGTGTGGTTTTCAGTTGTCAGGAGCTGTATATTTATATTTATATACTTAGGAGCCGTAATTTAATTTTAAATAAGCCATTAACACGGACGTGTGATGAAGCTTAACATGGATTTTGTATAGAAATTGTGGTCCGCAAAGTGTACATTATCGTCCGTTAACCGTTATCAGTGTCGCCATACAAAATCCGTATCACACAACACCATTCTTCCATGTCAATTGCTTACTCAGGGCTGTACGTATAATTTGTGGATCATTGTTGATCTCGCTCATTTTATTTCCACAGGGCAACAACCCGGCCGAGCCATGTCAGCTGCCTAACGGCAAACCCGGCGTATGCAGGCAGATGCAACACTGCATGCAAGAAGATTTCAAGAAAGACTTCATCAAGTTCGCTGACTACCTCTGCATCATTGACAACTCGTAAGAATCTACTTCTTCTGTGTAATAACTTCTTGCAAATCATGGTGCTCCGTTTCTTATCCGTTTTTGCTTTGCACTAGTGTACGCATAAATTTCTCTATGACGAAAAATTAAGGTGTAGAGTAAATAACTTTTCATTTAAAAAACCGACTTCCGCCATTGTATTCGACAAAATATTTGAATGAAAAAAAAATGATGAAAGAACCATCGTGGTGAAAGGATTATGATACTTTTTGAATGCAAATGCTTGGTTTGTTGCTGAAAATATCAAAATCGCCATATGTATGCCTACAATATTTGAGGAGTTCCCTCAATTCCTCATGGATTCCATCATCAGAACTGGATTCTGAAAAAAATGTGAAATCTGGAAGTATATCTATTCAAATAAAAAAAGAGTTTTCCAAATCGGTTCATAAACGCCGGAGACATGCGGTAACAAACATACAAAAAAAAATACAACCGAATTGAGAACCTCCTCCTTTTTTGGGAAGTCGGTTAATAAATAATAAAATAAAGAAATGCTGGACATTTCACACAACATTATCTAGCCCCAAGCTAAGCAGAGCTTGTGTTATGGGTACTATAGATAAAGAGAGAGATATTATGAATATATAATATATTATTATATAGAGTACCTACAACAAGGAAGGCAATTTCTTGTAATTATAAGACATTTCATTCACAAAATAATCTCATCTCATGGAAGATTAAGTAATAGTTTCTACGTCTACGCACGCAGTGAAAGACGTGACAATTATCTCAGATGAGATTTGATTGTGAATTGAATGTCAAATAATAATGAGAATCGCGGATCAAGCGTCACATCAATCATACCTACACCCTAAAATAGTTTAGAAAAATATACAAGTTTATATTATATACCTACAGCGGTTTTAGGCTGTGCGAGATTTAGAGAATGCTCTAGCAGAATGCACCAGTATTATTTAGGCATAGAGTCAAATGAGTCAGACTTACACCAACCAAGCTTGATTCACAGCTTCAAGCGAGGCCACTGTGCTCGATAAATCAACTGTAGCAGCCAAAAGCTGCAAAACTATTGTAGGTACCAGCTGCGCCCCACGGTTCTACCCGCATAAGTCCCGATCCAGAGAGATTATCGGGATAAAAAGTAGCCTATATGTTAATTAAGGGTATAAGGCCTCCGTGTCAGTAGTACTACTAAGTACAAATGACACACCTTTGTATCTCTAGTACAACTACAAAAATACAAGTACATTCACTCGACTTCACTCGACTTTTTGAATTCTAATTAAAACGTAAGTTGAACTGGTAGTACAAATGATAAAAACTTGTATCACTATTGTAAAAAAACAACAAAACACTTGTATCTCTTATAAAAAAAATAACAGAAAACTTGTATCTTTAGTATAAAAAAAGAATAGAAGGTAAACAACCACGAAAATAGTGGGGGCACACCCATGATTTTTTCGTAATTAGAATTCAAAAAGTCGAGTGAAGTCGAGTGAATGTACTTGTATTTTTTGTAGGTGTACTAGAGATACAAAGGTGTGTCATTTGTACTACCAGTTGTACTTCTTATTAGTACCACTGACACGGAGGCGGTATAAGCTATTTCCATTCCAAATTTTAACCAAATCGCTCCAGTTGTTTCAGCACGAAGGAGCACTAACTTTCCTATTTATAATATAAGAGAGATTTAGCCAATACGTATGTAGGTATATTTGACACACTTAATTTGCTGTAACTTTTGCCGTTTTGACTTGGATCTTTTCTGCACCAGCGTCAGCTCGGCACGGCATCGGCAGCGACTGAGCAGAGATCGTTCTTTTCGTCGTATGATGTTTTTAAATGCATAAATCTTATTTTTCTACGTTAGTTGGTTTAAAATTCTTATAGTTCTACTGTTATTTATTTTTGTCAAGCATTAAGCTTTTTATTGGTAATTTTTTTTACCCTCAATAATTTATTGTTACAACTCTCTACTGTTATTCTGTTGTATTATTATGTTAAAGTAAGCTGTTGGTTCTCCTGAAAATAAATAAATAATAATAACTAAGTCTGTTATATATAGGCTGTTATATCAAAACAGCAAAATGATTTAACACAATTTCCAAAAGTACTTTGCGATTTATAATGTAGGTACTAGATTACTTATTGATATCTTCGCACGCGCCTCTGAACGTCTAATCAATCATTGCAGATTAGTTCGTCGTGGGCGGTCTATGAGGCCCACGAACAAACGCTTATTGTTATGATCTAAGAGGTTATCTACCTAATACCGACATAGGTACCTCTCAACATTGCAACATACAAGGGTATGACGCAAGGGAGATCATCATCATAGAACTATCAGGGTACCTATTAATCCAAAGGTTAGAATGTCCTAGATGTTTAAATTTCTAGGGCCTTATTCATAATCATTTTTTAAATCTATTTTAGTTAAAATAGCTTTTGTTTTGTTCTCTCTCATGTAAAATGTCATACATCAAACCAAGACAAGCTATTTTAACTAAAATATAGGTTTAAAAAATGATTATGAATAAGAGGTTAAGGATATATAATATCCCAAGGAATTTTTATAAATACCAAGTTGTTAACACCCAGCTAAAACGACAAGTTGTCAAAATGCTCGAAACACCCATTTAGTAGGTACCTACCTATTTATCTTATTTTCTTTTCACAAATGTTTATTATGTTTATGTAGGTACTTTTATTTATTTAAACTTTATGTAAAGGAGATTCCAAACCCTGAACCCTGAATGTAAATTGTACTAAAATATTTTTTTATTTTTTATTTCCTTAAAATGTCAGTAAAACCGCCTAGCGCCTAACTATTACCTCTGAGCGGCCCGATTTGTCTTTGTGGCCGTTGTGCTCAGTTAGATAGATAGATTATAAATTTATGGTAAAACAAACAAAAAACAAAACAATGAGATACAAATAGAAAATAGAATAGGGTTAGATTTAGATGACAAGAGATTTAGTTAAAAAAATCATTATTATCATCAACCTGTAGAAGTCTACTGCTGGACATAGGCCTCCCCAATAAAATGCCACGACGGTCTTGACCCACCTCTAACCACAAACTTCCTAAAAAAAGTTATCTCTTCCTTTTTGAAGGAAATCGATTGAAAAGTGTTTGTCACACATGGTCATGGCGCCGCGACACACGTAACCTAAATTGGCAGAGTAATGGCGTAACAAACATACAAAAAAAACATACAGTCGAATTGAGAACTTCGTCGGTTAAAAAGTAGGTCCGTTTTTACATATACTTATGATATATTTTCAGAGATACCCGGAAAATTGGGGCATGTTGTCCTGTCACATCAATGGTAGCTGGACCCGAAGGTTTGGCTGGAGACCTGCCCGCGACCGCTCCAAGGGATGAAGACAGTGAACTTATTGGGAGGATCACCAGGGCTGAGAATAGAGGTATGTACACTACCCATGGATTTTTCATAAAAGTTGGTGAGGTGCCCTTCAGTAGACGGGGGTACCTCAACCCCTTTTAACTTTAGCACTATATCTTGTACTAGAGTTATAGGACGAGACAGTGTTGCAATTTATACAAAATCGGTAATTGAGCACTGCCATTCTGAGTGCTTTATAATGTTCATCTCACTCATGGTATGTCATTGGTTCAACCCATATAATTTTACTTCTAAATATTTTTTTATGTAAACTTTTATTATTATATTAGGTATTGTATGTACATAGCTACACATCCAGCTTATCAATTTAATTTTAGTAAGTACCTACACTATAAGTACCCCTTCTACTACGTACAGTCCATTCCATCCAAAGGTTGTCTGGTACAGATCGCTACTTAGCGATAAGACCGCCCATTTTGTTACTTGATGAAATGTTATGTTTATGGTGTGCAATAAAGTATTTTCTATCTTCTATGTAGCTTTGCTTTTCGCCACGCCTATTCTCCTTCCGCACAGACTGTCATCATCATCATTAGCTTGTAAAAGTCCTCTGCTGGGCATATAGGCCTCCCCATAGAACGCCACGACGAACGATCACCGACTTCCTGCAACCTTTAAAATCTTCGACATCTATCATCTGTTGTTTCTCAGGATGTGGTCTCAGCACCCGACCCCATGCTCGCGTCATGGGCTCCCGGCCTGCCAACCCTCGCGAATGGCCCTGGATGGCGTCCATCACTCCGACAGGCTTCGAGCAGTATTGTGGAGGAGTCCTCATCACAGACAGACATGTACTTACTGCCGCGCATTGTCTGAGAAGGTACTTTCGCAGTTATTACCCATCTACGGAAAAGCAAAAGGAGGGTTTTGATTTTGCAGTCTATGTATGTTATGTATGTAGGTAAGTTTATTCATCTGTACCCTCGTAGCTCCAAAACTACTTGACGGATTTTAAGAAATATGGTATCGTACGAAACGTCTTAACGTTCCACGGTGCATAAAACGCAATTTTCCAACCTCGAAAATAACATAATAATAATAATAATGATAATAAAAATGCTGGACATTTCACACAACAGTACAGTCAAATTAGGTGATTTTTTGCACAAGTGTGGAACTAATTAGGTGTACTTTTCTAATTGTTTTGTATGGCTTAAAAATCACCTCTAATAATAAGCATCAGTAATTTCACCCTCCGGAACAGGGTGAAATAGGGTGAAAACCTTATAATATCCGTAACTTAATGGGGGAAGAAATAGAAGTAGTCGGTGCAATTTGGCATAGACTTTGAACCGTTATGATCTACAAATGTAGATCATACACATTCTTGGTGCAAATGCACCAAGTATTTTTTAAATCCGACATACGGAACATACAAAAAAATCATTTACAAAAAAACTTTTTGTGGGTATTGCGGCTCCGGGAAAATTAATTTAGTCTGTGCAAATTGATAGACTTATCAGAAAAATTATCGAAATACCCTTGGTGCGTCTTACGGAAGGCACTTTTCCATATTTTATTGTCGCTCTACTTCGGGGAAAATTAATGAGACCATTAGTACTACATCCGCCGGAAGTTTTATACTGGTATTAATTTACGGAAGATGCATTTGTTCAACACTGTGTTCCCTACATGCACGTGGTTTTTATTAAAATCATAATGCACTAAGACAGTCTCTCTATACGTAATTTAACTTGCAGTCTAATAATCTAGAAATTTCTTTCTATTTTAAAATTTACGGCCTTTTTAAGTTTGTACCTAATATTTAAAAGGGTTCCGTATGCGCCAGAAACGGTGCAAACTTAGGATAAGCTTCTTTTCGTGTCATCTAACGTTTCCATAAGAATCCACGACTACACGACTTAGGTCCACACTTTTTGCTAATTTGCCTGTACTACTAGCCCCAAGCTAAGCAGAGCTTGTGTTATTATGGGTACTAGATAACAAATAATAGGTATTTATATGTACTTAATACAAAACATTACATAGAGTTTTTTTTTATTATACATAGAAATACCCAGAGCACCCTAAACAAATATTTGCAGATCATATAAACATTTAACCCGCAGCGGGAATCGAACCCGCAACCTCTTGCATCTCAGCCGGCTACTTACCCGCCGCGCATAACATAAAAACAAAAAAGGGAAACCTCTTATTTCCAGATGGGACGCCGACGAACTAGAAGTCCGTCTCGGCGAGTACGATTTCAAACGCAGCAACGACACCCGTTCTTACAACTTCAAGGTCATCGAGAAGCGAATGCACCAAGACTTCGACAACAACACCTATCAGAACGACATTGCCATACTGAAGCTGAGCAAACCGGCTGTCTTCAATACGTATGTGTGGCCGATCTGTCTGCCACCACCTGGGTTGAAAGCCGTTAACGAGTCTGCTGTTATTATCGGTAAGCTTGTTGAAATTATATCCAGAAATTGGTCAACTCTAACATTAAATTATGGAGAACAAAACATAGTAGTATACCATATTTGGCCAACTCCGACATGGAATTATGGAGAAAAAAACATAGTAGGCCCCTTTATAGTAGTAATAGTAGGTTGGGTTTTGCTTGCTTGAAACCGCTCAAGCTACTTAGCTGCGCCAGAGGTCTAAAACAGCAGTAACTATTGTCGCGCTAAACAGCAGTAACTATTGTCGCGCTGGTTGTTTAGCAAGCCAGACACGCAAGTAGTAAGTAGGTAGTAGTAGTTCCTAACCTGCCTAATGTGGTTAGGTAGATTTCCTACAGTTGGGTAGCCAAAACAATAGGGGTAGTTTAATACATTTATTTTCTAAATAATACTAACAGAAATGTTCTTAGAGCTATTGCTAAAGTCTTTGTGGTCGGAGTAGGCAGAAGGCAGATGTAGTAGGCAGAAGGCCAGTCGGCTATGGACGTGGGTTTGAATAGATCTAGCTTGGTCTGGTTATCACAACTACGAGGCAAAGCCCTCGGAACAAGAGTCGAGAAACGCGAAGAGGAATAGAGTTTTAGCTTCACGGCACTTCCCTGGTGATTACTCCTGAGGGCAAGACCACGTGCTCGCTTGGCCTGCGAGGGTGTAGAAGGCCTCATCAAAGGCGTCTCCAACGGACAGGTAGCGGTCCGTGAGAAGCCGCTCAGGGTGGTAGAAGAAGCCAGTGGAACCGGGTGGTAGAACCAAGCAGTAGAACCGGGTGGTAGACCCCAGTGGTAGAAGATGCAGTAGAACTGGGTGGTAGACCCCAGTGGTAGAACTCAGTAGAACTGGGTGGTAGACCCCAGTGGTAGAACTGCAGTAGAACTGGGTGGTAGACCCCAGTGGTAGAACCCTATAAAGTCGACAGGTTATAGCGGCTGGCCGACAGGCAGGTCTTCGGTGCAATAGCCTGAAGGTCTCTTAGCCACGAAGCGACGTGGCCTTTAGGGAACCAGGTGTACTCGTGAGACTTCAGCCATATTGCACCGTAGAGGTTTACAATAAACTAGTGAGGTGATAGACAGAAAGACAGAGGTAGACGCTAGCGTCGTAGGCGGACACAGCAGCTTAGCGTCAGGCATTCTTAAGAGAATAGCTGGGCTTTATAGAATGCTAGCCCACGAGCAGGTGTCCTAGAAAGATTAGGCTAGGTACAGTTTAGAAATAGAATAAAATACAAAACAATAGTGCAAGCTAGGTCTGAGTAGATAGGAGACTCACCAAGTTCGGGATAATATGGCGTTTTGGCTAGATATGTAGATATAAAGTGTAGCCAGCGCCATGTACAATGCAAAAAGAAAAGTGGGCATATGGTGCGGGTCCTATTTATATTGTCGGTTAGCGTAAACAAGTCTACATGTGTGTGTGGGTTGGACGACGCTTGTACTAATATGGATAGAGAGCTCTGCATGTGTGCGTAAGACCAGGCTACCTTGTTAAATGAGCTGTAGGCTCATACTGTAAATGTTTCTTAAGGTAGGGTTCTTAAACACGACGCTACACTATCTTAACTATGAAGTAGTGCTACAGTTGACTGATGTACCTACACGGCGCGCGGCTTATCATTATAATAATAACTTTTCATTTAAAAAACCGACTTCCGCCATTGTATTCGACTAAATATTTGGATGAAAAAAAAATATGAAAGAACCATAGTGGTGAAAGGATTATAATACTTTCTGAATGCAAATGCTTGGTTTGTTGCTGAAAATATCAAAATCGCCATATGTATGCCTACAATATTTGAGGAGTTCCCTCAATTCCTCATGGATACCATCATCAGAACTGGATTTTGAAAAAAATGGGACCAATCTGGAAGTATGTCTATTTAAATAAAAAGAGAATTTTCCAAATCGGTTCATAAACGCCGCAGATATGAGGTAACAAAAATTAAAAAAAAAAATATATATACAACCGAATTGAGAACCTCCTCCTTTTTTGTGAAGTCGGTTAAAAATTCGGTGTTCTGTGACTTATCGGTGTATGTGACTATCTATAAGCGATGAACGATGAGGCGATGTTATAGGCGCAGCAACAAGTATTGTACACTACGGCCATTGTAACTAGGCCGCCCTGAGCGTCTGTTTGAGGAACTAACGGATAGCAAGAACACTTTCGCTCAAAAACGTACCTTTGCGCATATAAACGAGCGCACCAGCCATATTACAAACTGTCTGTTTCTAGGTTGGGGAACCCAATGGTATGGAGGGCCACACAGCCACGTATTAATGGAAGTGTCAGTTCCGATTTGGGATCAACAGACGTGCCGGGAATCATTCACTGACTCTGTATTTGATGAGAACATCTGCGCTGGTGGATACTCTGGTGGGAAGGACGCTTGTCAGGTACATTTTGCGTTGTTTGTTCTTAAGGGCCGGTTTCCACCGGGGCGGAGAGGAGAGGAGACGAGAGGAGATCGTTTATTTGTGTTTACAAAGAAGTTAAGTAAATAAGTTTATGGATATACTCCTATCATTTCCTGACACACCTTCCTACCACAAATGACAAAACACAATATTTGACTTGGTACCATCGACGTAATCGTACAACGGCAAAAAATACACCATAGTACCATAAATGGTTACATTCTAATAGTACCACGGTAAACAAACGGTATTACTAAAGTAACTTAATGACCTAGTTCTAAAAATACGGAATCTTTTTTTTTTTTTTTTTTTTTTTCATTTTCCATGTTGCTATGGTAAGTAACTCCATGGTAATATTATTGAAAATGGCCGGGTCAGTGTGGGGGCTTCATATAGAGACAGTCCACAAAGCAGCGCAGATTGGAATATTGTCAATTATTGTTTGTTGTAATGAATTAACGGTTTCCATTCGAAGTTTCTTACAACTTTCAACTTTCACCAACTAAGTAAAGAAAAGGTTATTTTAACAAAAATGCGAGTGAGAGTGGAACCCTTAAGGGTTCCAATTCGCAAATTACTTCAAAATTATCAGAGCCCTTTTCTAGTTTCTGCTACTTTTTCCAACAAACTTCTACCACCCTATTTAAATTTCAGAATTATGAGGTCACAGGAAGTGCCCTACAGGTTTTTCATTTTCACGATTTCCGTACAAAAATAGGACATTCATTGCCATATCTTTTGAATACATCGAAGAAGCTTGATTTTTTTTACGGCTCTATAAGCTCACTCACAGACAGATTATTATGTATACATTTCAAGTTGATATCTTTAGCCGTACCTGAGAAAAAGGAATAAACAGATAGACAGACCGACAAAAAAGTGATCCTAATAATATATAAGGGTCCCGGTTTTTTCATAACGAGGTACGGAACCCCAAAAATTTGATTTCTCATGAGTGATAGTTAGATGACATTCATCAACCATTACTAAAAGAACATGTTTGATGCAGGGAGACAGCGGTGGTCCTCTGATGTACCAGATGTCAAGCGGTCGCTGGGCAACCATCGGCGTGGTGTCTTGGGGCGTTCGCTGTGGAGAGCCGAACCACCCAGGAATGTACACCCGTGTCGACAAGTACCTACAGTGGATAGTGGAGAACGCACGCTTCTAAGAGGTCTTGGTCATTGGATCATCAGTAAATAAGTTATAGACATATTTAGTACAACGGATCATAACCACCGCTCTGACCGGACCCCGTATTCTTTATCTCGCGACAAGTGTGCAACAGGCGTAAATTGTGCGATCATTGCTGTCAAACGGCTTTTCTCGTTACGCCTGTTGCAAACCCGAGATAGAGAATAGCCCTGTCTGTGGATCTATCGGTACTACTCTCTGGATTTGCTAAACTTTATCATCTGAGTTTATTTTACTTTGTATGAATGAGTATACCTATAAATATCTACTCAGGTATGAAATAAATAAAATAATAAATGGTCGACTTTTATATCCATATAATCACAATCATTTTCTCTACTAGAAAAAACTGGATTTCAAAAAACGGTTAAATAACTTTTTTACAAACTCGAACGTCGCAAAACTTGTGTATCTATTTTATATTTGGATTTGAGACGAGAGTTCGGAGGTATCCGAGTTTAGAACACCCAACAGTCACATACACAGTCCAATCCCACACTAGGATTCCCTGTGTCGTGGGTATTAAGGATCTACTGAGTACCATGGTACCACAACACCCAGACCCGGGACAAATATTAACAGCATTTGTCCCGCAGCGGGAATCGAACCCGCACCTCTTGCGTCTCAGGTGACTCGCCCGCTACGCTTTTGAGGTATTCTTAAATGGCTGCCTGTTGTTTTTTTTTGTCCGTCGTGGTGCCTTTTAGCCCTCTAAGTCCCTTGTCTACACTCACAAGTCAAGTCACTACGGTATAGCTCCTACATGCCGTATGGCTCTGAAATGCCCTAACCCAAGTTATCTGCGGCATCACTTCAGTTTAAATTTTTGAAAGAAAAACAAAAGAAAAATATATATCTCTTTAACTTTACTATCATATTTAGATATCTATGTTTTATTGCACTATACTTATATTGAGTTATGTAGTATATACATGTATCAGTTTTGGTTAATTATTAGATTGATATTTTTATTATCTAAATATACATTTATCTCAAGATTTAATTTCTAAATTTTTTACATTTTGTTTTTAATGTGCACCAACCTACCTATATTCACATCTCTCTAGCCTCAAAGGTTAATGGAAGAAAGTATGCCTTTGAACATGTCCCCTATCACTTGCTTTTGTTTATGTGTTTACTTGATTGCAATAAAGAATTAAGAAATGATTTATTCTCTTTATTGCACTGCACTAAACTTAGGAAGTAATTGGTCTTTAGGTGTCAATTCCATGCAGCTAAAATAAACTGAAATAGATAAAAGGGACCGCAATAACTTTTACGCTTTTTGGAAAAAATACTGAAAATTGAAAATACTGTACAGAATCAACATCAATACCGGCCTAACTTACATGATTCTAAAAACTGGCTTAAGTAAGCTAAATTGATTACAACATATCCAACACAATATCTATTTGACTTGTAAAAATAGTTGGCAAATTCCATAGATCCTCTACGATGGTAATAAAACTAAGAAGAACCAAGTGTCACAGAAGACCCTTGAAAAATTACAACGTTTTATCATCAAAAGGTGACTAAAGTGACCTGTTTTTCGCTATCCTGGATGGCTCCTGTATGTTCAGGACTTGTCTTTCATCCATGGCTAGGTGGTAATCGCTTATCGGAAAAAAAACTTAGAATTCCGTAGACTCTATGGAACCGAGGACCTCTACGGCGTAGAGGATGTAACCTACGGTCCTTGGTGATGACTTCACATCTCGTATGTAAACCATAATTTTGTATGAGTATCATACGAGATGCAAACTCGTCTTGTGGACGAGATTTAGCTAAGGGTCAAAGTGACAAAATGCCACAAAAGCATTTGAAACCAGATAGAGTGCTAGAAAAGCTAATGACCTCAGGTGCTAGTAAGGCCTAGTAATCTAAGGGTTAGTTACAACAGCGTCTCATCTAGCACTAGATGGAAGGTGAACGCTAGGCTGAATAAATTATATGATTCCGTAGAAGCACTACCTAATAAACTTACCTAATAACTAATAAACCTCTAGAACGCCACAGGAGCAAATTTAAAACCAGATGGCATTCTAGAAAACTCAGAATTACTATTTGGAGCGTAAAAGGTCGTTTCAGAGTTAGGATCAATAGCTTAATTTCGTCATAAGGTAGCTTGATCGACTTGTTCTCCGCACTCTTCAATGGCTTGCAGCATGTCCAAGACTTGTTTCTCATCCATGACTGGGTGGAAAGTGAATGCAATGCGGAAGAAATTTTTGTGGTTCTGTAGTGGGGAATATGCGACCATCAGACGAGAGCTTAGAGTGAGAAGTTCCTTGATTTTGGGTGTGATCTGAAAACAGAAAGTAGAGTTAATAATACAGTAGGCTTAAATTTGGGAGATACGAACAGGTGGTTTAGGTTAAAAGCTCAGTAGGAACCGACCTTTTCTTATCTCGTATCATTGAGAACCAATGTGGTGAAAGAGTTCAAGGTTTGCCCAACAGGAAAGATTCTCTTATTATAATTATACTGATTTGAAGAACTAACGGTTTGAAAGTTATTAGCAAAACCAGTTTACCCTAGTAGACTCTAGGATATACTAACTCTTAACAGTCGAGATTGAGCCTAAGTCTTAGTCAGTCCTAGCAATGGAAACAATACAAGTTAATGAAGATTAGTTTCTTACCTTATGCATCATCTCCCACCATTCCACATTCTCCTCCTTTCCTCTCATAAACTTCGGGATATACCAGAAGCAGACATTAGGGCATTGCAGCGGGGCTGTGACCAATCTGAATCCAGGTCTAGAAGACACGGTCTTGAGGCAAAACTCTGCGAGTTCCATGATATGATTGGTTAGCTGATTGAGACCTCGATCGCCTCGTGCCTTCCACATCACCCACAATTTGAATGCGTCTATCTAAAAAATAAAATCAAGAAATCAGTACGTATTTGTAAACAAACTTCATAACTGATCAAGATAATAAAGGAGCCCAGAGTTAAAATTATTTACTGCTATGCATAATGTAGTTGAAACAGGTATTCAGCTATAGTGTTGTAGTTATTAGGTAGGTACTCCTATCTCTCTTCCACACAGCATACTTTTACCTATCACTAGTAGCTTCACTTATCGAAGCATGTCATAGAACTGGTCTGTTGGAATAGGTAGTTGGTCTTTATATAATAGGTCTGTTGGACCACCGCTACATTCGCCTCTGACAAGAGTCCCAATTCTTTGACTAGCATCTTATCATATTGTACAAGTGGTTACACATCTTACCTTTCTACCGCATTGCATACTCTTATCTCCTGTATCGTAGCTGATGTCATAGAACTTGTCTTGCTGGAACAGGTACTTGGCTGCTGCGGAATTAGCTTCGTGTAGAAGACCCTTTTCTCTGATTAGAAATGCGGAACACTGCATTGGAGCACCGGCCATCTTGTGAGGGTTCCAGGATATTGAGTCGGCTCTAAAATGGTATAAGGATGCGATTACATTGAGATAATTAGACCATCAAATAACATGCTAGTTGTTCCGGTTCCATTTTAAGCCCTTGGTTACTTTTATTCTTAAAGATTCTCCCTACAATTCTGACTGTCGATAACTTGTTTTTTTAAATAAGTGATGGTGTCTCACCTTTCAATTCCTTTCAGCCGATTCTTGTATTTCTGTGATAATATCAAGCTGCCACCCCAGCATGCCTGGAAAAGAAACGCCAACACATTTCAAATTCGCTAGTTCAACAAAAATCAGAGATGTTGGAAAAAATAGGATAAGGAATTGAATGCCCATATTTTATGCCATAGTGGGCCTCGCCAAATCTCTTCCTCAAATTAGCTCCGTAAGGGTATCCTGTTGTGTCAGAGGCATACTCAAACATTCTCACTGAGATTAGGATAAAAAACATAAAAATTAAATTACAGAAAAGTTGTAAAAATTTGTCATTCTTTCCTATCGATCGATCCCTGGTCTCCGGAAATAGCGTACCAAAAGCGGCCACGCTATTTCTAGCATCGTTGCTTGAAAGCGAAGGATGAAAATTAACAGCTTAATTTTACGAATTGTGGATATTGAAGAAGTTTTGAATGCTCGGTTTATAAGGCTTCCAGTGGAGGACTCATCCCTATCCAGGCGTACGTCCTTTCTGAGCTAATTAACAACATTCGAATCAACTCACATCAACGTGCAACCAAACTCCAAATCTCGTACAAACATCAGCAATTTCATCCAACTCATCAATAGCTCCCAACACAGTGGTCCCAGCTGTACCATTGACTAACAACGGGTACCTGCCAGCATCTTTTTCCTCCTGAATGGACTTGATGAGTTCGTTTGTGATCATCTGACCTCGCTCGTTGGTTTTTATGTAGCGAATGCTTTCTGTTCCGAAACCGAGCCAGTGCGCTGCTTTGCGAACGGAGTAATGGCTCTGGAAAGTGAAATACGTCTTCGTTAGGCTATCATCAGTATTCGTCAGCCTAATTGGTGCCTTGGTCATACACAATTTATTTGTTAGTAGTAGAACTTCTTGTGAAAGGGTTCGTCCGGGGAAGTACTACCACCGTACCTATTTCTGCCGTCAAGCAGTAGTGTTCGCATTGCTGTGTTTCGGTTTGAAGGGTACGGGTGCCGGTGAAATTACAGGCACATGAGACTTTTCATCTTTATGTCTCAGGGTCGGCAGCGCGCGTGTTGTGCCTCTGGTGTTACAGGCGTTAATAGGCTACGGTAACTGCTTTCCATCTGGTGGGCCGTAAGCTTGCATGCTTGCCAAGTAGCATAAAAAAAAAAAAAGAACGAAGTACTATGAGGCATTTAATAATAAATGGTAGTGTGTGTGTTTAGCTACAATATTTTATATTGTGAAACAATTTCGTCTATAAAATTAGAATAGAAGAATAGTAGATTATTGCACCGAGCGGAAAAAGTCTTCTTGTCGCACTGATTGCTCTAAAAACACGAGTGCATCAAGAAGTCACTGTCTTATATGCTTTACTTTCATACCTTCTTCTTTTTTTTTATTGGTATGTAGTTCAAAATACTAATTAAAAAATATACCTAGATACTCTCGGAATTACGGAACGCGGCGGGAATTTCCAGCCATATTTCTCGGTTGAGTTATATCATCATAAAAGCAAATCTAGAAACTTACGTCTTCTGAAGTAAACAGTATCAACTCAGGCAATGCCCTCATTCCTTTAGTCTTGACCTCAGGGAATATCTTGTACCTCGCAGCCACGATACCGTACAGTAGAGACACACTTCCTCCAGGACTAAAAATGCCATCACCATTGGGTATGCCGAATAACTTGAGGATATGGTTTAGGAGTTTGAGTTCTATTAGCGTGAATGCTGGAGCTACTTCAAATGTGTATCTGGAACCAATCAGTGTTTATTATGGCTGGCAGTCTCTATAAAAGTACAGTGGAAATTAGACAATAGTTATGTGGCAAAAGGTTCAGTTTTGAGAACCTTGAGGTAAAATGTAGAGTACCTAACTACTCTACATTTTGCCGTTTTTCTTAATCCGGTTTTGCCCGTATCTTAACTACTTAGCTATCATCAGGCTCAGCGAAAAATTGAAGATAATAAGTAATAGTTACCCAAGTGCGAGTCAGACTCGTGCCTATAAGTGGTTTCGTTATTAAACAAACGCAAAAATAACCAACAAAAAGTAAATTTTTTGGTACATATTTTATTAAAACATGTCCAAATTCAACGGTTTTGATGGGCTGCCTAAAATCTTAGTAAAAAGATGAAAAACATTTATACAAACAAAATGGTTTTCCAGCAAAGCTCTTTTTAACGACACCCTGCAACCATAGACAGAATGCAAAATAGCATCACATATTTTACATTAAACATTACGCAATCATTAGAAGTAAGAGCCTCTAACTGACAGAAAGAAAGACAGACGGAACAGAAAAACAACAATTGATCCAATAGGAAATACTTACTGTCCAGTATTAAATGCTTCTGATATCCAAGCTCCAGAAAGTCCATAAGGGTCAGTGCATCCAAATAGCTGGTTCTTGAATATGGCCTTGTTAGTTTTGACACTGTATTGTAAGACTTTCCGAATACATTTCTCTAGTTCAGTGTCATTAACGCCTTCTGTGACATCTAGGTCAAGGATTTTCTAGAAAAGTTTAGTAGACACTAGTTATCATGACATTAAAAAAAGAAAGCGTATTTAACTCTATAGATCACTATGGTATTAATGATAAAGCCGCGTGGCCTGATGTCGCTCTGCCGCATGTCAACTGTTAAAATGTAAATTTGCAATATCTGTACCTAGCTACATATTATTATTAGGTTACATTTATAAGTTCGTAAATCAAGCGTAGCGTGTGCTGTCTTATAAACTTTCGCTGATTCTCTTCACATTTTACTTTAGACCTAAGGTTTTTAAGTTCTCTTATTCTATGAATTAGCTACTCCTTGTTCTCGAGGCACCACACAGGCGTTTCTTACCTAGTAGCAAGGAGTATCATCAAATGAAGCCAAGCCGTGTTTGTTGCCCTGATTCTTCTAGGTTTGGCCGCGTTGGAACAGGAGTAAATTTGGTTTTTAGGACGATTCAAAATGATCCTTGTGATATCAATGAATAAAATATTTTCGCCTTTGACTTATAAAAAAAAATCCTTTTCATCGATTTTGCGCAGGAGTTTGCGATGGTAAATGAAGTGGCTCACCTTTGGTTGTCCAACACCTGCTATTCATACAGACAAATGCTGTTTAAAGTTATGCTCTGAAGCCCATGTTCCAGAACTATGCTCAAGCGTGTATCGAAACTCAACCACTTCTGGACGTAGCCTCCCCCATTAAATACTATAGGGGGATTGGTTACCTACTTATTTCTGGCGTCGTAGTAACTATTCGGTAATTTTTTTCTGGGCCAGTAGTACGTAACTTAAAAAAACCTATGCTTGTCTATTAGGGGTTTGTAGGGGTTGTAGGGGTTTTAGGGTGCTCGATTCAGTATAATTTAAGGGCCGAGTCATTATGAAAAAAAAATTACTTACATGTGTCTGTGTAGGTAATGTAGGTATTAAACTCTGATAAAATGTAACCCATGAAGTACCTAGGTAGGTTACCTACCTACGTGTGTGCAATGTTTACTCATATCTATCAAAAGAATATTTTATTGTATTATCAACTCACGGAAGCATAGTAGGTACATCTACCTATCTAAATGATGCGAGTGAGTTATTAATACTGATGTAATTATCTTGGTCACACCACATAATACGAAATAATTCATATATCTACTAGTTAGTACAATAGCTATGAAAAAAAACGATATATTATATACATATAAGTGACAAAATCAATGAATATAAGAATTAAATTACCATGGAAATCTTTGTGGTCGTTATTTTTCTATGACTCGGTATTGGTAGTGATGCTTACTTATCATCGTCATCACCAGCAGCCTTTAGATGCCCACTGCTGGACGAGATCTGACTCATTTAATGCAATGGGAATATTTGCCATAATCACTGCGCTTGGCAGGCGGATTGGTGATCGTAGTATTGGTGTTGTGTACTATGGTGGAAAAAAAAAATAGCGCAGGAAGTCGGTGGATGGAGGCGGATCAAGACCATTCGTCGTGGCATTCTAAGGGGGAGGCCTATGTCCAGCAGTGGACTTCTACAGCCTGATGATGATGATGATGATGACTCAGGTGGATGCAGCTGCCCAATTGCCCATCCCTGGTGTACAGCGTTGTAGCTGCCACCGGGGTGGCTGCCAGGGGCGCAAACCTCAAGAGGGCCCCCTCACACTCACCGTTTTTCAGGAGATGTACTGGAGGAGGCACTTGTAATGATATCATAGGTATAAGAATTTTAGTCATAAAAGATTCAATAAAACAGGACAGATGACTACACGGAGAGAAATATCAAACCGAGTTAGTTTGATCAATCTCTTAATTAGTATTAGTTGATGTTCACAAGTTGTAGTCGAGAGTCGAGAGCTCAGTCGGTGTCTAAGAGTCCTCCTAGCTAGATGAAATTACATAGGCCCCCTTTAGGCCTGCAGCGCCCACACGGGGCCACAAGGTGGCGTTATCGCCCACTTTGAGAAAGGCTGCCTTAGATGCTTTAACGGCATCCACGGGAGACGAAGGGGTCTATTCTTAGGCCTACACGCCACGGCCATCGTGCAACCATGAACCATCAGTCAGTTCATTATTATACTGTTTATTTACTACTGATGCAGTTAAGATAACTGCATCAGTAGTAAATAATGTCGCTTCACTTTACCAGATAATACGAAATAATAAGTCTAGATAATAAATAAAACAATAAATAATAATGATATATACAGACAAAAATAATTACTATTGGAATTTAATCAGCATATCGAAATATTTTGTGATCGTTATTTTCCCTCTTGACCGAGTTACCTTAAACGAGAGTTGCCAATGAGGGCATTATACCTAAACATGAGATTTGCCTAAAAAGCTGTTTACCTGCTTAAAACTTTGCTTAAAACTGCTTTGTGTTTGTGTTTTTTTTGTTTTGTTGCCTGTTGTTTTAGCTGTTACAAAAGATGCCGATGAAATAGTATGCCTAAAATTTTAAATTGACAAAGAAACAGTTTGTCTAAAGTGGATGCTTACAACACAAAATGCACTCCATATTGGTTAGGTTTGACTGCTAACTAACTAGTCGCATAGAAACATAGATTTAGTACCTAATATAAAAACTCCTTGCATAGAAACTAATTTTATTATAAGACCGAGAGTCACGCGACATTAGGAATGTCACAGAGGTGCCATCAAATATTTTATGATCATCAGCATCGTGAAGAAGCACACTGCTAGACATAGGACATTCTCTCTTACAATGCCACGACAAACGGTCTTGTGCTGCCTCCATCCACTGACTTCCTGCGACCTTTATAATGTCCATCGAGAGGAGAGCCTTAATTACTCTTGCGTTCGGTTTGTGGCCGCCACTCGAAATTTTATTTCTGCGAGCTATATGACCTACCCATTGTAACTTCAACTTACTAATTCTGAGAGCTATATCGGTGATCTTGGTTCTTCTACGGATTTCTTATTTTCGGATTCAATTAAACTCCTAGCATAGCTCTTTTCGTAGCCCGTTACAACCACTTAGCGATCAAAGTGATACCGATACCTACATTTTTGCAAATGTGTAGCGTATAGCGTTGTATTCTGTTTGAATGTATGTCAGATGTGGGCAGAATGAACATCGTCTGTTTTTACTTCGGTAGACACAAAATAAAATTATAAGTAAGTATTTGCCAGTCTAGCGAAGCGGTCATATAAAAACCGCTGGAGGGGTATTCCCCCAAAAAGGGGGGAAGTTTGCTGTGGCGCTGTTTACCGTCCAGTGGGGTATCATAAGAAAGGGATATGTCTATAAATTACAAAACTATATCAATTTTTATTCTACGACGCAAAGAAAAAAATTTAAAATAAATCCAACATAACGTGAGCTCTCATTTCTTAGAGTTTTAACGACTTTATGGTTCAGTTAGCCAATTAGCCCTCCCCTTTTCTTAGCTTCAGATTTTTCATTCCGGAACACATGCTATGTTGATAAAAATTTATAATACTATTCCCCAAGACATTAAGAATGAATCCAGCTTTTTAAAATTCAAAAATATTTTAAAAGCATACCTAATAAAAAAAAGTTTTTATAAATTGGAGGAATTTTTTGAAAAATAACTTACGGCACCTATTTATGTTATCTTAATTTAAGACTGTAGTAGTACTTTTATTTTTAGATATAAAATTGTAGCAAATAATTGTTACCACCTGGAATTCATGTCTCATATTGCAGAGCCCAACCCGGGCTCATGTTGAAGCTGTAACTTAACAATAAGATCTTAATTTGTACAACATGAACGCAATAAAACATTTTGATTTGATTTGTTAATATTGGAAAGATGCTATATCGCGCTATGAATGCGATTTTCAAACATTATCAAAAAAAATTACAAGAAAGCGAGGTCTAACTGTTCTCAGAACTACTAGTTTTATTGTTATGTAGGTTTAAATTGTTTGTGCTACAAAATAAGGCCGTGTAACTATTTACCTATATTGTATATCGAGTGATGGGTACGAACGAAGCAAACAACTGATCAATGAAACAATTTATGAAATATATTACCTATCAAACTTCATTGCAAGTGAAAACCTCACCTCGTGAGGTTGACGACCTCTGTGGCGCAGCGGGCGAAGGTTCGCCTGCGACGCAGGAGGTTGCGAGTTCGATTCCCGCCTCGGAACAAATATTTGTATGTACTGCAGATATTTGTTCAGGGTGTTCTGGGTATTATTCTATGTATAATAAAAAATATCTATCTATGTAAAATATTGTATTAAGTATATCAGTTATCTAGTACCCATAACACAAGCTCTGTTTAGCTTGGGGCTAGATGTTGTGTGAAAAGTCCAGCATTAAAAAAAACCCTTGTTCTCTGCTAACTACATAAAAGAGGAAGTGTTTATGTATGTACACTATGTATTTAGTTGGTAAATAATACATAATAAAACTAGATACCTTCAATTCCTCAGGATGTTTGAACTGTATTAACGGCAAATCATCAGCTAACTCCTCCTTGACAATTCTCGGTACCTTGTCCAGAAACGAATGACCGTTGGGCTCCATTCTCACCGGCTTTGACCACTATTCAGGAAGTGTTTACAGGTTGAAGGCACAACACAGACTGAGCTGGATTGCTTGCCGGTCCACAACTTATTGGATGTAATTTTCACTCTTTGTTAATTACCACCGTTATATTATGTGCGTAAAGGACAAACTAATTTGTTATACTTGTGTCAATTAGAGATATGAAACTGTTCGTATCACTTGATGCAATCATTATTGTATTTTATTGTCGAAATAATTGTGCAATACGTATTTATACCTAGTTAGATCATTTAGGTATATTGATGACCTCTGTGGTGCGGCGGGCGAAGGTTCGCCTGCGACGCAGGAGGTTGCGGGTTCGATTCCCGCCTCGGAACAAATATTTGTACGATCTGCAGATATTTGTTCAGGATGTTCTGGGTATTTTCTATGTATAATAAAAAAAATATCTATCTATGTAATGTATTGTATTAGGTACCTAAGTATATCATTTATGTAGTAAGTATCCATAACACAAACTCTACTTAGCTTGAGGCTAGTTAATGTTGTGTGAAATGTCCAACATTCATTTATTTATATTTCATCAGTCACTATAATCATATTATAAACGTCGCAGGAAGTCAGTGGATGGAGGTGGCTCAAGGCTGTTCGTCGTGGCATTCTAGAGGGGCGGCCTATGCCCAACTATGGACTTCAACAGGCTGATGATAATAATGATATTATAATAATGATGATGATGATGCTGAGTCTCTAATCTATCAAAACTCAATAAATAATCTCAATGTCTCATTCAAATCAAACTTTTACGGCCTTATTACAGAACATGGACTAAATCTGAATTTAGTTCAGGCGTACTAGTCTAGGATTAAATATCGACATTAGGCATATGCGACTCTAAATACGAAAGCAGATGGTTTGTTTTCCGAAATAAATTCCCGCGCTACTTCGCAAATTTCCAAAGTATCAAACTGACGGATTAAGTCACATCACAATTGAGATGTCCAAATTCTTACCTCTAACAAGCAATCAACTGTCAATTTATAGACCATTGCTAAACTAGGGGGCTGCCTGGTTTTAGATAAACCAGAGATAGTCCAAGCTTATGTCATTTTTGGCATAAGCGCGGAATATCTAGCTCGAAAGTTGCAAACCATCTGCTTTTGTATTACAGTCGTATATACCCTAGGTCGGTATTTAATCCTAGACTGGTAGTCCTGGTTTAAACCCAGACTAAGGGCATTTTTTTATAATAACACCCTTATGGTCACTCCCTTTTCAGTTAGTTTCTTATAAAATTATATGGGTGGCCAAACCATAAATTAAAAAAAAACGATTTTTTAAGAAACTGACGTGGGTCATTTTATCATGCTGTACAACATTTTGATGGAGTTTGAAGAAATATTAGCCAAAATAGAAGCCATCTTCGTTCGTGTACAAAAGGGCGTAAAGCGCCCTACTACCGGTAAACTTCTCTTAACTAGTTAGAAAAACTTTGAATCGTTCAAGTTTCGGTCACATTTCGATATCACATTTACCGTGTTGTATTATTATGATATGAGAATACCATTTCTGACACATTTTAAGACATCGAAACTAGATCGGAACGTATCCGCTCCCCTATTCCTTAACTGGAAGTCACTAGGTGACTAACGTTTGACAAGTAAAATTACCATCAATTGCACAAAATTATCACTAAGAATTGTCAACTGATGGTAATTTTTCTTTTCAAACGTTAGTCACCGAGTGACTTTTAAGATTGGGAATAGGGGGGGCCGAACTTTATTTTGACTAATTTTTATTACAAGAAGAATTGTAATACACTCGAGAGCAATGAATCCGGGTCACTTAAAGAATCCTAAAAATCTCGGAAACTAAAAATGCTAGGTTAATGCAATAAATTGTATTTAATAGACAATGTAATACTCCTTAAATGAAGTTATTAAAACTTCTTAGTTATTGTAAAGTTATATCATAAAAAAATCAAATTTGAAAAAGGGCCACTTTCGAAGATGGAACTACGAAATTACAGCATTTGGTTTTGCTTTTGTTTGTAATCTGTCATTTATCATTGTTTGATTTCTGTTTTTTTGTTGTTTTTTTTCTGCGTAAACGCAGTAATGGAAGCACGAGGAGGCAATACGAAGTATTAAAATTCAAGAAAATCGTAATAAAGTTCAAAAATTTCATGTTTCCTATTTTTGTTTTAAGGAGAGATCAGCAATTTTTTTCTTTATGTAATTTTGTGTTAACAAAATGTATGGTGACTCATATTTTTTTTACCTTCATTTAAGGAGTATTACATTGTCTATTAAATACAATTTATTGCATTAATCTATCATTTTTAGTTTCCGAGATTTTTAACATTCTTTAGTGACCCGGATTCATTGCTCTCGAGTGTATTATAAGAATTGGGCCCCAGGGACGACGTATGTGGCGAAACAGCCGAATAGCCGGCTGAGACGTAAGAAGTTGCGGGTTCGATTCCCGCTGCGGAACAAACGTTTGCATGATCTGCAAATATTTTGTTTCGGGAAAAACTTAGAGCATTTACGGGAAAAACGACGGAAAAAAATGACCAATGACGTCTTTGACACGTGTTTTGAAATCCACATAGGTACATATTCTTCTTCCATGTACATAACATTACATAACACCCAACAGTCACATACATAGGTAGTCCTGCCCCCCTATTAGCTAACTGAAAGTCACTCAGTGACTAACGTTTGACAAGTAAAATGACCATCAATTAACAATACTTAATGATAATTTTGAGCAATTGATCATTTTACGTGATATTAGTCACTCGGTGACTAGACTTTCAGTTAGGGAATAGGGGGGATGATACCCCTAAATAATGACGCAGGTAACTACTGGTATTGAGGTACTGGCTGATGGTCAATCCATGGTCAATCCTCTCGGATGTACCTATTATGTATTATCTATGGTCGATCTGTTCCCGGATCAACACCAAAGAGAACATATCGGAATATAATATTGCGCTGCTTAGAATAAGGATTGTCATTATTGTAATATAATATAATATAATATAATAAAATCTAATATAAGGTCCGCTGCGTTTCGACTTCTTCCGTGGTTTCGACTTCTCTATATTTAGAGAATATTTCGAGAGAGTAGGTATGTCCTTATTCTGAGTGTTAGACTTAGAATAAGGACCATTCTAAAATGTTAGAGCTTCAGAACCTCAGAATAATAATTAAAGCAATATTAAGTATTCTGAGTTCAGAACAATAACTAAAGCTAACAAAGAATATTAATACATAATACCTATATATCCGAGAGATGTTAAACTTTAACATCTCTCGGATATATAGGTATTATGTTAATGAGAGTAGGTTTGTTCTGTGACTACTTTAAAAATATAAGGAAAGAGCCCTAAAAAAACATTAAATAAAATAAATGAAAATACAGAAATAAAAATGAACGTTGATCTATTAAATCATGGAAGAAGAAATATACCACTTACCAAGAGAATCTTATCACCATAGATAATACGCTATCATACGTAAATACTATGTTTATCTTTAAAAAGTTCTCTGTGATGTTTATCCTGTTTTCAGATCAGGATTTCATCATTTTCCTTATATTTATTTTCTCTATGATTTTCCTTTAAAAATGCCAACTTATGTAATAAAATCGAGACCCAATAGATTTTTAAGAATTAACAATGCGTATGGTAAGTTTAAGTGATCAACCAAAATTTTAGTGGAACTGGTAAAAAATATACAACATGAACTTCAGTAAAGGGCGTTCTCGCTCCAAAAGGACCTCCATGAACATGGTAAATTCTGAGAATTGGAGAAACTACGGCAAAAGGACATTAAAAAAAGACATTCAACCTATGAAAGAAGATTCCGACGATGACGAACCAAAATACAATGAAATAAAGGACTGGGTGCAAGACTTCTTTGAAAAGAAAAGCAGTTCTGAGGATAGGACTGATCAAGATGTAGAAGTGCAGTTAACACAGAGGCAGACTTTGATACTTTCGACGTTGGTCCCTGACGAGATATTGCTGATAGACAAGTAAGTCTATGAGATTTAATAAATGTAGCAAACAGCGAAACCAAATTAATTTCAAAAAAAGTAGGATATAGGTAGACTAGACACTTTCAAAATAAGTGATGTAAGTAAATTGAATGTAAAAAATCCAATTGCAGATTTGACCAAACAGATCCAAAACGCTTCGTTGGGGTTCTCCTGATGGCAGACGTATCTGGATACACAGCATTATCTGAACGATACAACAATACTGGGAAGGGTGGAACTTATAGACTCACAGTAACACTCAACACCTACCTTGGATCTCTCATAGAACTTATTTATACCCATGGCGGGGACATATTGAAATTCGCTGGAGACGCATTTCTGGCTCTATGGAAAACAGACAAACGAACATTTCTATGCCATACGATTCACAACGTTATTGCTTGCGCTTTGTTGATACAACACTCCTACTCATCTTACGAAACAGATGTGAAAGTAAACCTTCGAGTGAAACTTGCTATTTCTGCCGGAAATATCATGTTTGCCCCTATTGGTAGTGGTATCGACATGAACTATGTCATATTTGGACTGCCCGTACTTGAAGCTAAAGTTGCAGAAAGCGTTTGCTCTTCGGGAGAAGTTAAACTGTCTAAAACAGCCTGGGGCCACTGTTATTCCAGAAATTATGATCATGTAATTCATGATGATGGCCATGTCACGATCAAATCTATCCTCTACGATCCTCACGAAAGCGACGTGAATAAGCCATTTCTCGGTTTTGGTGCAATTGTCAAACAAATAAAGCGACCGCTCAATGCTATAGAAAACCTTCCAGATTTCCTCTTGGAACCCAATAAAAGTTTAAGTCCAGCCGAAGTTATAAAAAAAAATGAAGTATTGAATCTCCGTAAAACTATTTTCATGGCAGAAGAAAAGAATATTGGTTCAGAGATTCGCAAGTTTATGATAAGACCTGTGCTAACACAAATCGATGCACACCAACCACTGGAGTATCTTACCGAAATGAGACAAGTCTCTATTTTGTTTATCACACTCAAACCTAGAGACTGTCCTTTTCTGCAGTTAATCACAATCGTAGATAATGCATATCAAATAACATGCGAAATTGTATACAAATCTATGGGCTGCGTGAATAAAATAATTCTGTTTGATAAGGACGTTATGATTCTTGTTGTTTTTGGACTACGCGGCTTCAAGCACGAATCTGAGGCACAAGCGGCTTTAAAATGTGCGTACAGCATAAAAAAGTCTGTATCTGCTCTTGATGGCGTTATGGAAGTTTCCATAGGCGTGACAACAGGCCAAGTCTACTGCGGTGTCGTTGGACATCCTCTCAGAAGAGAATTTACTGTTATTGGTGCTATTGTCAACAAAGCCGCCAGGATCATGTGTGGATTTCGAAATAAAATCACATGTGATGAAGCCACTTTCGTAAAGAGTAAAATGTCAACGAATGGTTTTACTCTGCAACCCAAAATTGAACTGAAAGGTATTGGAAAACCTGGGAAAATATTTGAATATACAGAGGACATTCGAGTGAAGGAATTATACGATATACCAATGATGCCACCTCTTCTCGACAGACACGATGAAATGGAATATTATCAAAACTGGTTAAATGATTGTTACAAAACATTTAGAGACTTTGATGCATTACTATTAGTTGGTGAATCACGTATCGGCAAAACTAGACTATTAGAATGGATGGCTAGATATGCTAGAAACTCTGGCCATCACGTGTGCTTCGTTACTTTATCGACCATTCATTCTGCAACTCCATACTTAGCATTAAATCAAATTATAAACCAGATTTTGGGACTCAAAGAACCTATTGTGGGGTTTATCAAAGAAGAAAAAATTGTAGAACTGATGAAAATATACACCGAAGATTTGTGTTATCTGAATAACATCTTGAAAGTACGATTTGCATTTCATGAAAGAATTTATTCTTATGATGAACATAAACGTAAAGAAAAGGCTAAAATAGTTTTCACAAAACTAATTAAGGCTCTACCAGACAGTCACATTGTATTCATGGATGACTTACAAAATTTAGACGCTTTTTCATGGGAGTTTATATCACTAATGTTCTGTTCGATGAAAATATTTACTATCTTGTCAGTTTCTCGGGGAAAGTTTAGCTCTGTTCAGAATTGGCTTTACGGTGTTTTTATAAGTAACAACGTAAGAAAAATGGTGCTGGGAGCTCTTACACCATCCTTGATTACAGCTTTGGCTTGTCAAATACTGGACGTCAATGCAGTACCTAAAGATCTTTGCGATGCACTGATGTTGAAATGTGATGGAATGCCAGGTCTCGTGGAAAGCTTTATAATTCACTTATTTTCAAATGGAGCTCTAGAACTAAAGACAATACAAAAAAATGAAATAGAAGACTGGGCTGAAACTGATTTACAGTTTCCTGATTTCAATTTATTACACCCACAGGCACTGGATGTAAAAGATCAAATACTGCTAGACGGATTTATAGAGCAAGATTACACGGGAGGAATTGGAATTTGTATCGTTACTGAAAAGGAAGAATTAAAAACAAACATCAATGTGCAAAACTTGGATGCCCTGATAATGATCCAAATAGATTCTTTGACTCCGTATCAACAGTTATTGCTGAAGATTTCATCCGTCATTGGCAATGTGGTATCAAGAGATCTTTTAGAGAACATAATGTATGAGAATAATCCTTTAACCACAGCAAAAGCAATCAAAAGATTATTTGCAATGCGCATTCTATCATGTGCTACTTCTACTAACGCAAAAGGTAGTCGTAAAACCATATTAGATGATGCCATAACGTGTACAATAAACATGAATTTAACGTGTGACTGTTCCTTTGAATACGACCCCGAGAATAGTGACAATCTTCCAAAATATTCGTTTTGTAAAGTAATTAAATTTAGAAATAAGAACTTGAGGAAGACTTGCTACGAATTACTTCCATTGAACCAAAAGAAAGAATTTCACTCGAGGATAGTAAATTATTTAGAAAACAACAAACTTAAATGCCCAAGCTGTGGAGGAACTGTTATGATAGTGCAGTCTCTGCTTAGTCTTGTACCCAATGATTCTTTTAGCTGCACCGTTAAGTCACAATCAGAAGACAGCTATTCCAGTATTAAAGACGATGATGAACCTAGTATTGAATTTAAAAGCCCTTCATGTACTTCAGAAAAAATTAGTGTAGGGCAATTTGAAACCTTTGGTAAAGACATTTTCAAATCAAACAGTGAAGAAATTATGACTAAAGATACATTAATCGAAAGTTCTCACTTGAATAACATCAAGACGCAATATAATTCAATTTTGAAAACCAAGAACAGTGAAGTTGAAGATTGTCTTTATGTAAATAGAAGATCAACTAAAAGAGTTACAATGCCTAACTTCCATTTGAAAAACAACTTAAAATTGGATGAGTTTACCAACTATAAAGTTTTCGATATGCTACGGCAAGTAACAGAGGCTGAAACTTTGAGTGATTGGCATAATTTGGGCATTGTAGACAGTAAAGAAGAACTGGTAGCAGAAAAGCAAGATAAAAATAAAAGCAAAAACACGTTGAGTGTTAAAATAGAAAAAAATATATCGCAAACCGATTTTAGTAAATGCACCTGTGCCGGCTTGCACATTGCAATCTATGAACAACTCATTTATCACGCATTGCAGGCTGAACTAAAGAACAAAGCTATTGAATTTATTATAACTTCCATCTATTTAAATCTACTAGCCAATGATTCGGATACCGTATTTCCAAAGCTCGAAGAAGCTGAAAAGATGTGTTTTGAAGATCATGGAAACTTAGAAGCATTGGCCAAAAAAAGGTTTTTAGGTAAAATACATTCTTTGCGAGCAGCTGCTTGTCTAATGAGTGGAAAGTTCCAAGCAGCAAAAATAGCCTTAGAACGTGCGCTGAAAGTTTACAGAATAAATCTTGATAATGTCACGGGTTTTTTGCAGATAAAAGGTGTTATTAATTCCATTAAAATGAAAAGGAAAAGATATCGCGCATACAATATTACCATACAATCCGATTCTGTTTTCTGCCTCAATGTTGCAACACTATTGAACCTAATATTGGGGGAGCAGCGAATGTCAAAACTCTCAGCGGCCCGGGCTCTGCAAATTATTAGAGATGTAGAATGTCCCGTGGTAGATATTTGTGATGCATTCAGTAATGCCATAGTAGTTGAACTTTATCGGGGAACACCTGAAGCTACAGCAGAAATTGAAAAAATGGCAAGCCAAACATTGAAGCGATTAGCGCGTCCTATTCAAGCTGATGAACTCTATGCGGTTGGGAAGCTTTTCATGGAGTCTTTCCGGGCACGATTGGCGAGAGCTCAGCTAGCCGCCGCGATTAGATCAGGCTTTCGCGCTTTAACAGTAAGTCGCTTTCTTCAAGCAAACAATGTTTCTTTGGATATCATACCCGACCTGTTTTATGCTCTACTTTCTCGAAGACGGATAGAAGAGGCTATAGATATTCTGCAGCTAACACTTCAAATGGGCGATAGTCAAATTTCACAAGATAGCGAGACCTGGTACTACGCCCTTTGCATTGATATGGTATTGGACGCTGGTTTCCAGTTAGAAAGCCCGATGGAGATCAGTCGCTTTGCCGAGTTTGCACTAAGCAGGGGAAAATCTGCAGGACCCGGTCGACGAAGGTTGGTTGTAGGTTTGTGGACCTACTGGTTGAGAGCGGACGCTGAAAAGAAAGCGCAGCGTTTTGAATCCGAAGCATTGGGCTGGTCTTCAAGTGAGGATGATGACGGAACGATGACCACTTTGATAAGTGCGATGAGGTTAGCCGATGGGATGTTGGAGAGCTTAGCTAGAAAAGTGGAGGACCTAAAGAAGGTAATTTTCATGAACAACTAGGTAGGTATCTTAAAAACATATAATAAATACTCGGTTTAACCCGCGTGAACAATGATGAAAATTGATGATAATGCTTATGTGTTAATCCAGGGTATAAGGTATCTCCAATCCAAATTTCACTCAAATCCGTTCAGCAGTTTGAGCGTGAAGAAGTAACAAACATACTCACAAACTTTCGCATTTATAATATTAGTGCGATATTATTGTAGGTCCTCTCTCCCTTCTCAGGACCATGGTACAGTAATATTATTTTACCATGCTCACTACCTACGGCTACGCCCTTTGTGCCCTACGCTACAGAATAATAAATAGTAATGCTTTACCTACGCCACGGCCTAACGCCTACGCTTTTACGCATACGCTGTTGCATCTACGCTTTTACGCTTTTACGCATATGTGTAGGTACTAGGTACATCAAAAAAGCACCCGACCCGATAAATGTGTTTTCAGTAATTTCTACAATAATGTTTATCGCATTGGTTGTAAAAAAACATTACAGATTAAATCGTCCTTTGAAATCTTTCCTGACATCTCAGCCAGCTACACTTGCCCGCCGCGGCACGAAGTTTGTCATGTAAAAAGTTCTTATTTCAGGTTGTGGATCTAATGGAGTTGCGCTCTATAGCCGACAGGGAACTGACAAGATTGGAGAGGGATGCTCGCCTGATGCGCACTCTGTATCCTCGCTGGATGCTTCTGAGGGCAAACTCCTTGAAAATGTCTGGTCGACAAACAGCAGCTACAGCTTTGTTCAATCAAGTTAGTACCCAATACTGATTCCCCATATATCTACTAAGTACAATTTACTACAATGACAGTGATACGCCCAGGCAATCTTCGTTCGTATCGTCCTTTTCACTCACTTGCAATCATATTTCTGTTTTGAAAAGACGAAGACTGCCGAGCCGCACTAGTTACTTTCGTCGTAGTAGAGGTAGGTACCTACTACGACGAAAGTACCTACTGTGTCTACTTAGGTTGTCAGAGAAATATAATTTGTAATTAGTTAAACCAGCGACACCTCATGTCCTTGTATTTTTTGGACTGTAGAGCCATCCGCTCGTCGTCGTCGCCGCATAATGTTACTTGGAACATGAAACCGGTGCAAATGCCTTTGACAAATAACTAGGTAGGTAGGTACTAAACTGTTTTCGATGCCGCTGCCGCTGTCAGCTCTACCGTTTTTGGATAAAAAAGGACTTTCAACTATCTCCGCTCCTATTTCAGCCCCGGCTGTCTTGAAAATGTATTTCAAAGCAAAGTTATCTTTGGTTTAGAGGCTATTTCTATCTAATCATTTTGGGGATTCAATTGAAAAGAAAGAAAGAAAAGAAAGAAAAACAGTTTATTTATGACTAAACAAAAAACACACAACCACAACACAACAAACAGAATAGAAGAACTAAAATAAAAAAATTACACATAACAAAATAACAATGACAAAATGTGTATGTCTGTTGTAAGCCACAAAAAGGTTTGCACTCAGCGTTTGCTAGGCCGCGTAGGCAATCCAGCGCTGGTCTTCTGTTGGGGCCAAGAAGAGTATTCACACCGGTTCCATCCTCCTATAGCAATTAAGGCTCCGCTAGATAGAGCTGCATCCATCTCATTGTATCTCGTAACACTCGTAGTAGGTATACCTAACAGCGTTTTCAGGTACCTAGTGTATCTTCCCGCTTAGACCTCCGATCCAAACCTTAGCGTAATAATCCAAATGAGAGTGTGGTAGCAAGCAGGCGCAAACGAATAAGCTGTAAGCGATAACTTTTCCAGGCGTTGGATGAATCGCGTCGCATCAACAACCACTTGGAAGAGTCCATGAGCCGTGCCGCCGTATCCAAGTCTGTGTTTTGGACGCAAAGCGCTCGGGCGAGCTGCTTCACCAATTGGCAGGCGGGAGCAGAACACGCGCGCTGTTCATGGTACCAAATCATGTATCGGTTTACTACCACGAGACAATGACCCGTGAGAAGTAAGGTAGATCACAATGATCACAATCAAAGGGGTAAAAAATGCAACACTACTTACTGCCATAACTTTTCAAGGCGTTGGAAGAAACGCGATGAGGGTTGTGTTACACAAAGCGCTTCTCGAGTCTTGCCAAAAGCGGATCACGCGATGCACGCTATGCGCCGCGCCGAGCTCACCTGCGGGCCCGTTTTCTCGGATATCACGACACTCCTACAAAATTATGGTTTTCATCCAAGATTTGACACCGTGCACGAGATTTATCCGAGCCTTGGCAGGCTGTTGCAGAATGGTACCCAATCATGGTTCACTAATAGACATGCAATGCAACCCGCTATGAGGGCGTGGAGCGGCTGCTCAGCTACAGGTTTTATATTATTATAGCAACATTGTCCCTTGAGACATTATAGCTCGACTACAACTACTTGTAATATCATCATCAACTGATAGAAATCCACTGCTGGACATATTATGCGTCTCCAATAGAATTAATGGAAATACACAAATGGCTGCAGGGTTGGGTTGCAATGTGAAAATCCGATCCATTTTCGCCAAGTCGCATCCGCCTGCACAGATTTTACTACCTACCTGCTACCTACCTGCTGGCACAGACTACAAAGTGAACTTGCATTATTACTAAGTAGGTAGGTATGTGTAGCTATGTAAATACAAATTGCGAACCATTTGATAAACTATTTTTTTTCCTTTCCTTCCTTCCTACTAATAATAAACCGGCTATAGGTAGGTCTTAGTAGGTAGGTACCTAACTAGTAGATTTATTTCAAACTAGTTGTGTAGCTCTTGACTTTGTCCACGCGTAGAAGGTAATAGTCATGAGGTAGGTAGGCTTTGCTAGATTGATCTGACCACGGAAACGTTATCAGATGGCTGGTCAGGGGCCCTAATGCGACATGATAATAAACGTCAAATATTAACCAATCAACTCAAAGTCAAAAGTCAAAGTCAAAAAGAACTTTATTCATTGAAATCACAAGGATCATTTTGAATCGTCTTATATAAAATTAAATTACTCCTGTTCCAACGCGACCAAGCCTAGAAGAATCAGGCAACAAACTCGGCTTGGCTTACATAAATGGTCCGTCTTACCACTAGGTGAGAAGCGCCTGTGTGGTGCCTCGGAGCAAGGAGTTGCTGATACATAGTAAATGAGAACTTAAAAACCTTAGGAAGGTAGTCAAAAGTAAATAAACATCAGCAAAAATATGCAAGACAGCACACGCTACGCTTGTTATACTTATAAATAATAATCTAATACAAACATGTAAATAGGTAAGTACAGATATTGCAAATTTCCATTTTAGCAGTCGAGGGGCAGAGCGACATCAGGCCACGCGGCTTTATCATTAATATAGTCATCAAGAGTGTAATACGCTTTTTTAATTAGATTCATCTTTATGTAGGATTTAAATCTTCGAATAGGAAGTTTAAATGCACCTTCTGGAAGTTTATTATAGAACCGTACAGAATTCCCCATAAAAGATCCACTTACTTTCTTTAATCGAAATTTTGGTATATTTAGTTTGTGTTTATTTCTCGTGTTAATACCATGCACGTCACTTTTTATCATAAAACTATCCAAGTGTTTATGTGTATGTAATAATATTTCATAGATATATTGCGATATTACTGTAAGAATATTGATTTCTTTGAAACGCTCTCTCAAGGAGTCACGCGACTTCATTTTATAAATGGCACGTATTGCCCGTTTTTGCAAGACAAAAATAGCTTGGATATCTGCTGCTTTACCCCACAGTATGATACCATATGACATAACACTATGGAAGTAGCTAAAATAAACAAGCCTAGCTGTAGCTTCATCAGTAAGCTGCCTTATTATACGAACTGCATATGCAGCGGAACTAAGTCTACCAGCAAGAGCCACAATTTGTGGTGCCCACTGCAAGCCCGCATCAATATTAAGCCCTAAGAAAATAGTAGACTTGACAAGATCAAGTGTCTCCCCATTTATTTTAATATTAGTTGGATAATGTTTTACATTTGGCAATGTGAATTTGATGCATTTAGTTTTTTTAGCATTAAGCAAAAGATTATTAACTGTGAACCACTCAAGAACACGCGATAGTGAATCATTTACATCATCGTAATTAGATTTAGATCTATCAACTTTGAAAATCAAAGAAGTATCGTCAGCAAACAGAACTATGTCACATATATCTTTCACAAAAAAAGGGAGATCGTTAATGTAAACTAGGAATAAAAATGGGCCTAGTATTGAACCCTGTGGCACCCCCATGACAATAGTCGATCCTGAAGACCTTTCACCACCAACATCAACTTTTTGGACTCTATTGGATAAGTAAGAATTTACAAGATTAATTGCCTGATTTTGTATGCCATAATGTTTTAACTTGGAAATTAAAGTATCATGCCTCACGCAGTCAAAAGCTTTGGACAGGTCGCAGAAAACTCCGATCGCGTCCTGCGAGTTCTCCCATGCTTCAAATATGTGTTCTAAGAGCATGGTACCAGCATCGGCTGTCGAACGACCCTTAGTAAATCCAAATTGATGACTATGAAGAAGTCCGTGGAGGTTGAAGTGTGACAATAACTGAGTAAGAATAAGTTTCTCAAAGATTTTACTTAACGCAGGCAATATAGAAATTGGCCTATAATTACCTGGATCTTTTTCATTACCAGACTTGAACAAAGGAATTAATTTACTATGTTTCATAAGATCAGGAAAGACTCCCTCGTCAACACATCCATTGAAAATATAGGCCATACACGGCGCAATATCAATAATTATAACACCTAACACCTTTGTAGATATTCCCCAAAGGTCTTCAGTATTTTTAATATTAAGTGACTTAAATGTCTTAACAATATCAATGGCATTAACGTATCTGAAACTAAACGCGACCTCACACTTATCAACACTTAATTCCAATAAAGTAGATGCTCCAGAGGCAGTTGATTTTAAAGATTGAGTCACAATATTAGGTATACTAGAGAAAAAACTATCAAAGGCATTTGCGACCTCAATATTATTTGATAATATTGTATTGTTTACGTTTAAATTAATTTGTTTACTACGAGGTTTAGCTTTACCTGTTTCATTATTTATTAATTTCCAAGTTGTCTTAATTTTATTTGTTGATTTTTCTATTTTATTTCTCAAATGCAATGATTTTGCTGCATGACAAACTTTTTTGAAGGTCTTGGAATAGTTCTTTATGTACAAGATAAACGTTGGATCGTGCAACATTGATTCTCTAGCCGCATAGAGTTCATATAATTTATTCCTACTTCTATAAATACCGGTTGTAGCCCAATCAGCTAACCCGACATTAGCTCTAGCTTTACATTTTTTTAACTTAAATATCTCACTATGTTCCTCACATATCAACTTAAACAAACTAGTAAAAAGGTCATTCGGATCATCTACGCACGGTACAAGGGGCATTTTAAGTTCAATACTGCCCTGGAACTTCTTAATGCGACTTTCTGTGATAGGCCGATAAGTGAATTCCTTAGGTTCATCTACAAAATTACAAGTAAATATAGCACTGTGACCATAGTGATCTGAGGTGAAATGTTTAATTACTGATTTATCAATTGGAACACTACTGCAATAAATATTATCTAAACAGGTGGATGTTGTTAGTGTCACCCTTGTAGGTTCTTCGAAGAGGTGATTTAAGTTAAAGCATTTAAATAAATTAAGCAGCCTCTCAGATAGAGGATTAACCGGAATATCTATATTGAAATCTCCGCAGACTATTAGCATTTTATTACAAACAAAAGTTTTAAGCAATGCTTCTTCCATAGTGGATTCAAATAATGCGAAGTCTGCGTCAGGGGGACGGTAAACGCTCACAATGATATGCCGCTCTAGCTCAACACAAGATAGCTCAATAGTCCTCTCAATAGTGAGATTTGCAACATCTTTACGTTCCTTGCATTTTAAAGTATTTCGAACAACAATTAAGGAACCCCCACGTATGGCGTTTTTGCGTTTGTATGAACTTACAATATTATAATTCTCATAATAAGGGAGTAAATCAAATTGTAACATCCAGTGTTCAGTTACACACATAATATCAACATTAAAACGATTTAAAAATAATTCTAATTCTAAGATTTTGCTGGGAAGGCCTTGCACATTTTGATGTACTACATGTAATGTGCCCGGCTGTCTCATTGTCGAACTCGTCAGTTTAAATGACTGTCAGCTACTCCTACTTGTTTGCCCTCATTAGTACTACTACTAACTACGGGCTTGTCGGTGAACTGCGTTATAGTACTTATAACGGGATCAAAAATATTAAATGCTAACAATTTAGCAATTATTAATTTACTATGTCTACTCAAATACATAGTATCTTGTGTCAAAATAAAATTACTAATAAAATGATTAGTATCAAAATACAAAACGTCTCTATGACGACATGTCAAATTATACAGCATTAAATTAAGATTCCAAATTTTTTGATTTTCTTTAGTACTCAAACATTTTGAGTAAGGGAAAGCACATAAAATTAATTTTCCCAGTCCTGAATCTAGCTTTTGTAACAAAGTCTCAACTAACTTAATAATATCCAAACGCGTTACACCACTACTCTCACCTAATTGTACTAACAGAGTGGTGTTGTTGTCAAAGCAATCCTCCCTCTTTATAGTATCTATAAGTTTGTTAATAGGGGCATTAGGAAAGCAATTATTTGTCACAACTTGCCCTAACAGGTCACTAAGGAGCAAGCCCATCCCAACACCTATCTTATCTGAATACACCACAGTCTTCCGGGTCTGACAACAGGATTTAATCTGTCTAACCGGAGACTGCGTACCAGGTGTGGAAACTACTTCAACCTGAACAGTAGGTTTAGCCTGACTCTGCGATGCACATGTTGCAATGTGTGTTAAAGCACCTAAAGCTGATCCAGAAGGCTCTGATAAAGGAAGGTCCGTCTGTGAGCTACTATTACATACTTGTACATATGTGCTATCATCACTCAGTATCTCTACGATATTATTCATTTTCTGAATATTGTCAGATGCTTCTCGTTCAGCTTTTTTATATTTACACGTTACATCATGAAGTGATGTTTCTAAACTTTTAATTTCCTCTGACATATCAACTAACTCTTTTGAATTTCGTCCTATCAAATTATAGCAGGAATTAAGTTCCTCATTTAAATAACATTTTTGCTTAACTTACCTACCTACAAAGTTTTCAAGTTAAGTAGGTACCCCGGTATGATTGGCCCTTGATTGGCCAATATTTGACATTTGCGATTATCTCGCTAGCGTCTCGATAGTGTTAGTTATTCGTGCTGGCCCTTAGAGCATTGCTGACTCCACTGATCGCTATTCATTATTTTTTATATTATAATAATGGAGTTACACCGCCATCTAGTAGGCAAAGTACGAACAACTACAAACGTCTACCTACATTAAGCTGGAGCGCATTTATGAGATATCTAGATTAGCGACATCTAGTGTATTTTTAAAGTACGTTTTCTTCCCAACTAGGGCAATTTTGAAACTGGCTAAGGACATTTTAACGGCAACACTACTAATAACCCACCTCCACCTTTTTCGAAAAGAGACTAGATTAAGTACCGTCAGCTACTGTCGTCGGTTCGGTCGGTCGTCTTCTTGTATAAAATTTTATTTTCTAGTGTTTTTTGAGTTAGGTAATTTTGGCGGCATTAACTTGTTATTTCCTTGGAGCAAGGAACAAAAGTTATTTCTCAATCTCTCGCGTAGATCTCGCAATTGTGTAGTGCAAATAAATAGGAGTGTCTTTTCAAAGACGACCTTTTTGACGACTTCCGTGGCGTAGTGGGCGAGTGCTACCTGCTGAGACGCAAGAGGTGTGGCTTCGATTCTCGATTTGCAGATCATGCGAACATACAGGTTGATTTTTTATCAAATAAAGCAAAGTTGGAAAAAAAACTTGTTTGTAACTGGCAAACGCAATATTAGCAGTGCGACTGCGACGCCAAATAAAAAAAAAACAAAAAAATAAACGGCAAACAAAAAAAATGGTAAACATAAACAAACAAACACTTCGGAGATTGTGCTCGTGTTGATTTGAATAAAAATGATAATGTAAAGTTCATAAACATTGAAGATTATCGTATTCGTGACGTGTTTGAACAGTTAAAAAGATATATAACTCCACATGAGCGGTCGTGCGATAAATACCGAAATAAAATGACGGACAAAAAGTTAGTTTTTGTTGGGACAATCGCTTCTTCTGTTTCGCTGAAAAAACTCAATATCTATAACGGCTTTCTAAGCGTCGAAAATGGGAAGGTAATTTACATTTCACTTCTATCTAAATCTATGATTTCACTGTTTCATTTTCTACAAAACTTTAAATTATGTAACCTACAACTTTCAAACATTGTTTTAACTTGTAACCTTTTTAGATCACCAAAAAGGGAACAATAGAGGAATTTGAACAGCTTCAAAATGCCGGAGCGTTTACCAACTTCAATATAACCCATTTAGGACAGGACCAGTTTCTCATGCCAGGGTTTGTGGACTGTCACACTCACGCTCCGCAGTTCCCCAATATTGGCCTGGGGTTAGATAGACCACTGCTGGAATGGCTGGCAAAGTACACATTTCCATTGGAGAAGAAGTATGGTGATGTTGAGTTTGCAGCTCAAGTGTATGATAAAGTTGTGGTAAGGAAAGGTTATCTTATACATATTCTAAGGTCGAGATAAATAGACGTTACTTAGTCCGTACTTAAGTGTGTCACACACATAGCAGATGTGGTAAGATATCTGTATCTGAGCGCATATCTGTCCATATCTCTCTCTATACTAAACTCAAGGAGCAACTTGAGATTGGAACATTGCAGATCACTTATATTATACCGTCAAGCATCTGTAGGCACCGACATATATCAAAAGATGGACAGATGATATCTGTGTATACAAATTGAAATACAATACAGTTTGAAGGTTTCCGCGTGAATGTATCATTTTCATATATTATTTTATCTGCTACATGTGTGATACCTTCAGATGCAATAAGTTTTTATACGCATATAAAATACTGCCACATCTGCTACGTGTGTGATGCACTTAAATGCTTAGAACTGTCCTTGTCACTGTCACACAAATGTTAAAACACGCGTGCTAGAGAGTGACAGGGACAATGCTAAGCATAAGTATATCAAAATTTGGCATGGTGGTACTGACATAAAAATATACCACTCCGTCTCCTTCCGTGGATGCTGTAAAAGCCGACTATGTGATTACACCAGGGGATAGGCAAAAGCATCCACCTGAGTACTCAACACCAATACTGCAATCACCAAACTGCCTGCCAAGTGTAGTGGTTATGGCAAATTCCCCCCATTGCATTCTACGGGAGAGGCTAGAGGCTAGAGGGAGAGGTCCAGCAGTGGACATCGACCGTCTGTTGATGAATAAAATTTGTAATACACATTGAACATAAACAAATTCTAGAATGTCATGACAAATGGTCTTGAGCTGCCTGCATTCACTGACTTCCTACGATCTTAAAAATGTTGGTCTGTCAAGTGGAGTCTTCCTAATCTGGGTTCGGTCTACATACGGTTTGATCATCAATATACATTTTATAGCAAAGATTATTGGAAAATGGCACAACAACAGCTTGCTACTTTGGCACAATACATTTGGAAGGCACGTTGCAACTTGTGAACAGCGCCATTAAACACAGGCAGAGGGCTCTGGTGGGCAAAGTTAGCATGAACGAGGTAAACGAAGAGGGGTACTACAACGATACACAGAAAGAGCTGAGCGAAGTTGAAGAATTTGTAAAGAAAGTTCAGGAACTAAAGGTATGCTGTAAGGTATTGAATCAATAATTGTATTAAGAGGGCGTAATATGTAATTTTTGAAACAAAATCGTCCTAGAACTCAGTATCTGCGGGTTCTACTAGTTAAATATTTTGGAATATGTCATTTTTCATTGGTTCCGTAATTGTGAAAACAAGATATAAAAAACCTCGATAATAAACAGAGCTCCTATACAGAGCTACCGCCCACTGGGCCAATAGTGGCGGCCACTAAACGCGACCACAAGCTGCGGACGAGATTTTGTATGGCATCGCCGCTTCCGAGCCACAAGCTGCAGGAGTGGTCATGGCTCGCTACTTGTGGTCGCGTTTTGTCGCAGTGGGCGGCAGCTCCTTGGTGGTAGCTGGTGTTTACATTATTATTCGGTTTCTAAATAAAGTAATGTCTGTTTCCAGAATGATCTGGTGCAACCAGTTGTAACACCAAGGTTTGCGGTGAGCTGTGACGAGGAACTCATGTGTGGACTGGCAAAAATAGCCAACAAGTATAATTGCTTTATTCAAGTAAGTAACTTAAAAAATACGGATTTATCTAGTTACATGATATCATCATCGTCAGCCTATAGAAGTCCACTGCTGGACATAGGAGGCCCCTCATAGAATGCCAGTACGAACGGTATGTGTTTACCATATCGAAGGGGTTTGCCATAATCACCACACTTGGCAGGCGGTTTAGTGATCGGATGGATGCTGCTGCCCATCGCCTGGTGTAATCCCTCAGCCAGTTTTTACGACATCCACGGGAGGAGAGGGAAGCCATTCCAGGCCGGATACACCATAGCTCCCGGGCAGGCCTGCGCCGGCATTAGTGAGCTGCTGGCCTTCCTGGAGGACATCGGGTGGCTGGTTTAGCAGCCGCCACTCGCCACGCAAAAAGGGCCCATTGGCGGCCCGAAAAGAGTGCGCTACAAGTACAAGTGAGTACCATAGCAAATTCATCAAAATTCATGAGCCCTAAAATAATATGTAAAAGTGACATATACCCATTTTCACCGATCAATACTTGTTTTACGGACACAGCCGTATCAAATGACAGGGTTCTATGAAAAATTGACAGATTAACACATGCGTAAGTTATCTCTTAAGCATTAGGTATTCTGTAATTAATAGGTGAAATCGAGCATAAGACTGTGAGGCATCATTTTGAAACCAATGTACAGATAGGCCATTTTATTTTCAAATATTACTGAAATTTAATAGGAATTTAAAGGACAATAAATTGATATCCCACTCGCTCACTCTTAGTTCTGGTCTAGAGTAGGATTCTAAAAATGGGTTAGTGTTTTGGGATTATATTTATAATGTGGACTTTTCGACCCGTACAGTTTTACCGTAGTAAAGATTAACCCCCTTATTCATAATCATTTTTTTTTTTTTTTATTTATGCTACTTGGCAAGCAGACAAGCTTACGGCCCACCAGATGGAAAGCAGTTACCGTAGCCTATGAACGCCTGTAACACCAGAGGCAACACACGCGCGCTGCCGATCCTGAGACATAAAGATGAAAAGTCTGATGTGCCTGTAATTTCACCGGCACCCGTACCCTTCAAACCGAAACACAGCAATGCGAACACTACTGCTTGGCGGCAGAAATAGGTACGGTGGTAGTACTTCCCCGGACGAACTCTTTCACAAGAAGTTCTACTACTAACAACAGTTCTAACAATTTTTAAACCTATTTTAGTTAAAATATGTTTTGTCTTGTTTTGACGTATGACATTTTACATCAGAGAGAAGAAAACAAAAGCTATTTTAACTAAAATAGGTTTAAAAAATGATTATAAATAAGGCCCTAAGAGTAAAGCTACTTATTTTGTTACAGAGCCACATATCAGAAAACCTGAATGAGATAGCGTATGTGCTGCACAAGAACCCTAAATGCAAGAGCTACTCTGAAGTGTATGATGAATCCCATATTTTGAATGACAAGGTACCTACAGTTTGAATAACACAACACCCAGAAGGAACAAATGTTTGCGTATGATCTACAAATATTTGTTCCTGGTCTGGATGTTATGGTACCATGGTACTCGTAGTCCCTGATACCCACGACACCGGGAATCCTAGTGTGGGATCAAGACTATGTATGTGACTGTTGGGTGTTATGTTATGTTTATTGACATTGTTTCAGTGCATAATGGCTCACGCGGTGCATTTGAGTGAGGATGAAATGGCGTTGTTGTCTAAACGCGGCGTCTCCATCGCTCACTGCCCGGCCTCCAACACCAGGCTGAAGTCAGGACTGTGTCCCGTGTTGAAACTTATCGCTAATAATCTGACTGTGGGACTCGGAACAGGTAGTTTATCAAATAACTTTTTCTTATACAGGATGTTCGATCATTATGTATCTTTTTTAATAATAATAATGATACATATTTATGCATACATTATTTATGTTTGTTAAACTATACCTAAGTACATAAAGTACTACCTAATTCTTCTCAACGTATTATGCAACACCTACATAAATTTATCCGCACTACACAAAGGTTAGCTGGTAGAGAATGCTTCCTAGCATTAAGTTCTCCAATGTTTATTGTGCAATAAAGAATATACTATTCTATTAGTTTGACGACCTCTGTGGTTCAGCGGGCGAGTAGCCGGCTGAGACGTAAGAGGTGCGGGTTCGATTCCCGCTGCAGGACAAATGTTTGCATGATCTGCATCATTTGTTCCAGTTATGGGTGTTGTGGTACAATAATAGTACGCCGTAGTTTCTGATACCCACGACACAGAGAATCCTAGTGTGGGATCAGGACTATGTATGTGACTATTGGGTGTTATGTTATTTAGCCACGGCAAACGAGCTTGAGCTGCCTCCATCCACTGACTTTCTGCAACCTTTACAATTTAGAGAGGCGTAGGGGTCATGACACCCCCCAAATCGCGTTGACAAACCTCATAAAATTATTCAATTTACGAAAAAATCTTATTGTAGCCACTATTTGGTCCAGAAAGTTGCAAAAAATTATGATGACTCACCGCAAAAACTTTGGCTGTGACCGCGCCTGTCCATAGAAGGAGAAGGATATTTTGAAATGAATTTCCTCTACAATTTGTAATGATTATAGATGTATCCGGCGGAGACAGTGCAACGATACTGGACGCAGTGCGGCGCGCGATGGACGTCTCGACGTATGTAGACTGTTCTGGAGACACCATCTCATGGTCTGAAGCTTTCTACTTGGCTACCTTGGGAGGCGCCAAAGGTAAACCTATATTTTGTATAGTTTTTTTTCTCACAGCAAGCTTTATGTTTGTAGGAATCGCGAGCTGATTAAAATGAGTCCAATCATAGCCAGTCTAGTATTATCTAAGGAGAACAGTTTTCCACCACAAAATCATCATCAACTTCAACAGTTGATGATGATATGGACACATCACTAACTTCAACTTGCTGTCTCTATAATATTGTATTGCTGTATAAGGGCTTATTAAGTGTCTTGCCGTTGCAACTATCGATTTGCGAGTCGTGAGCTTTAAACGTGACTTAACATCGTCATCAGCCGTTAGACGTCCATTCAATTAACAATTCAACAAATAGGTGTAAATAATATAATAATCGAGATATGATTCACAAAACAAAACACAAGCAACAAATACAAAAAATAAATAAACTACAAACATATCACAAAAATCATAAAAAAGAACATACAGTCGAATGAGAACCTCCTCCTTTTTCGAAGTCGGTTAAAAAATAGAAACCTTCACTCAAAATAACTTGAGGCCACAGAAGCCATGTCAAAAAAATGATGAACGACTCCTTCCATAGAATGCAACTGGGGGGGATTTGCCATAATCACCACGCTTGGCAGGCGGATTGGTGATCGCAGCATTGGTGTCGAGTACTCATCTGGATGTTGCTGCAATAGTTAACAAACACAATCAAATTTTTCAAAAGCTCTTCTTCATGTTTGTAAAGTTAACAGTCAAAATATTCCACAGCATTGAGACTGGACGATAAAATCGGCAGCTTCGAAATCGGCAAGGAGTTGGACGCTCTGCTGATAGACGTGTACGCGGCCGGTGGGCCGGTGACGCGCTACGCGGCTCCGCGCGGCACCACCGCGCAGAGCCGCGCGGATCTCGCCGAGAGCCTATTGCAGAGATTCATCTACGTCGGAGATGACAGGAACATCGCGCGAGTCTACGTCGGGGGAGAGATGGTCAAAGGCGACTCAGTTGCAAGCTGTGTTTAAAAATTAGTTAAGCCGTTCAAAATATATTAACAGAAGCGGTATCTGACAGCTCTTGAAGAACAAATAGAGATAGGTAAGTTTTTTCTTAACAAAGCCGAAACTGTGATATGGTCACGTATTATGATTGTGACGTTTTAAACTTGAGTTTGTCATTTGCAATTATCGTTTATAAATAAGTACTTTTTTTAATAAATAATCTGCTTATTCTATTCGCACTTTTTATTTCACAGTTGTATCGCCTGTTTCGCTTGTGCGAATTACACCAGGGGATGGGCAGCAGCTTCCACCTTAGTACTCAACACCAATATTGCGAAAACTAATCCGCCTGCCAAGCGTAGTGATTATGGCAATTCCCCCCCAGGATTTTATGGGGAGGCCTCGGCAAAAGTCGCAAAAGTCTGATGATGATTATGGAATAAAAAGCAGTGGGCGTCAACGGTTGATGATGATGATAATAATGGCCTGTTTACAAAACATATTTGCGGCGGGAAACAAAATAAACTACAAGAAAAATTCGACCTTTGGCAAACAAGTCAAATTATAGGTCCCTTCCACCGGCATAATTATGCCATCTGCTCGGTCACCTTGTAACTGTTAATTAATCTGTATCAGAGCTCAGAGGCTCAATTCACTAACTAAAATATAGTTCGGATCATGTTTCGATCTTGTGTCTTAAATGTCAAAAATGATATTCTCCTGACATAAAATACAACACTGTAATGTGATTATATCGAAATGTGACCGAAACTTGAACGATTCAAAGTTTTTTCGTTAATTTTAGCATAAGTAGATGGAGTCTCCCTTTACTCTTTCCAATTATATATATAACTATCCTACTCTAATGGTGGTCACCATGAATTGAAAGTAGACTAAATAGTTATTTATGAGGGACCAGAAATTCGACTTTCTGTCAATTTACAATTCAGTCTCGATTCGGTCAACTTTCAGTGTGTTTTTAAAATAACTTAGAGAATTTGGCCTGAATTAACATCATCATCATTAGCAGCTTTTAGACGTCCACTGTTGGATGAGGCTTCCCCCATAGAATACAATGGGGGCGTATTGCCATAATCACCACGCTTGGAAGGCGGATTGGTAATCGTAGTAGAGTCCTCAGGTAGATGCTGCTCCCATCCACTGATTGTAATCCCTTGGTCGGCTTTTATGTCATCCACGGGAGGAGAAGGAGGGGTATATTCTTAGGCCGAATACACCACGGCACAACTATAATATTGTTCTGTTTATTCTACCTATACTTTAAAATATCCAAGTTCGTGGATATTTTATTTGCTTATCACATCCCCTTACGTAATAAAAGAAACTAATTATAATACTAATGAGCTCATTAGAGTCTTAATTAACTCGTTTATATATTTTTGTATCATATTTAACCGTTTGATTTAATATATCTGCTAAAAGGGGATTGATAAGGTATTCTTATACTTAAGAGAAAATATTATTAAACTAGCATTTGCTCGCGGCTCTGCCCGCGTTGAAACCTTATATAACACTGTAATGTGATTATATCGAAATGTGACCGAAACTTGAACGATTCAAAGTTTTTTCGTTAATTTTAGCATAAGTTGATGTAGTCTCTCTTTACTCTTTCCAATTATATATATATAACTATCCTACTCTAATGGTGGTCACCATGAATTGAAAGTAGACTAAATTGTTATTTATGAGGGACCACAAATTCAACTTTCAGTCAATTTACAATTCAGTCTCGATTCGGTTAACTTTCAATGTAGTAAAATAACTTAGAGAATTGGGCCTCAGAGCCCCAATTCTCTATTTTTTAAAATATTCCAATCACAATATAATCTCGTGTCAGTCGCACTGTCTCGTACTTCGCATGCGAAGATTAAGTAATAGTTACTACTAGAGATTATATTGTGACTGGAATGTTTAAAAAATTAGAGAATTTGGCCTCAGTACACTAATATCTAGACCAGTGGTGCGTTAATTTCTTAAAAAATTACATGGTTACCATAAATTTAAAAAAAAATATATAAAAAAAACTCATTTTTAAAAAACTGACGCTCTCCTGTTCTGGATGTTAGTGTAAACCATGTACAAGATTTATTTCATGGAGTTTGAAGAAATAATAGTTTGCTTCTATTGTTCGCGTGCGTCCTACCAATAACCTTCTTTTGTATGAATCATGAACTTGTCATGTTCAACATCGCTGACGTTGTTGGACGTTGACTCCGCACATGGCATAAATAACACAAAGACTCCTAATGCTCACTTTCACCAACCACCAAGTTCGGGAGTTTCACAAAGAAACCCGTCAATTTGACATGTGATAATGCCCCGTATAATAGGAATAAGTTGGTGAAAACTAGATTAGTGAACCATTTATTTACATTTAATTAGAGTGTAAATAATATTACTATGTTAGGTAGGCACTTAGACCACCACGGATCTACCACGTGTTCAATAGTTGCATCAGCATTCTGTAGGTACTTTGAAACAGTAATTTTATGATTCATAATCTCTCATAAATCATATAAAATAACTTTTCATTTAAAAACCGACTTCCACCATTGTATTCGACTAAATATTTGGATGAAAAAAAATGATGAAAGAACCATAGCGGTGAAAGGATTATGATACTTTCTGAATGCAAATGCTTGGTTTGTTGCTGAAAATATCAAAATCGCCATATGTATGTCTACAATATTTGAGGAATTCCCTCAATTCCTCATGGACTCCATCATCAGAACTGAAAAAAATGGGACCAATCTGGAAGTATATCTATTCAAATAAAAAAAGAATTTTCCAAATCGGTTCATAAACGCCGGAGATATGAGGTAACAAACATAAAAAAAAACAACCGAATTGAGAACCTCCTCCTTTTCGTAAAATCGGTTAAAAACGGTTTTTTGTTGTTTTAATAATTATAGGTTCCCATGATTTATATTGTGTTCAAAAAAGGTACCGTGGATGTAAAAAAAGCCTTACTAAGGGATGTTTTTGCTAACCAGGGGATGGGCAGCAAAAACCAAGCGTGGTGATTATGGCAATTCCCCCCATTGTATTTTATGGGGGAGGCCTCGTGATGGCTGTTGATGATGATGATTCAAAAGTTAATAAAATAAATTAAAAAAAAACTGTATTTATAAATGAATAATTTGAATCTTTGAGCTTGATAATCGACATATTTTAAGTACGATAAAAAAAAGTGTAGGGTTCTACGAACCTATATCTAATAACTTTTCATTTAAAAAACCGACTTCTGCCATAGTATTTGACAAAATATTTGGATGAAAAAAAAAGTGATGAAAGAACCATAGTGGTGAAAGGATTATTATACTTTTTGAATGCAAATGCTTGGTTTGTTGCTGAAAATATTAAAATCGCCATATGTATGCCTACAATATTTGAGGAGTTCCCTCAATTCCTCATGGATCCCATCATCAGAACTGGATTTTGAAAAAAATGGGACCAATCTGGAAGTATATCTATACAAATAAAAAAAGAATTTTCCAAATCGGTTCATAAACGCCGGAGATATGCGGTAACAAACATTAAAAAAAAAAAAAAAAAAAAAATACAACCGAATTGAGAACCTCCTCCTTTTTTGGGAAGTCGGTTAAAAATCAACTAAGTTAAAACGAGCCGTCCTACCAACAACTGGTTGCAGTCACCGTCATATTTTATTAGAATCCTAATTAGTTATGTAGGTACCACATATAAAAAGTAAGTCAATGCCTACCTTGTCGCAGTCGTGAAGACACGTGCGAGAGAGCTAAAATGAGGGACAAAAGGACAGTGTTTGTTGGGACGATCGCCTCTTCTGCTTCGTTTAAAGAATTGGATATATACAATGGATTTTTAAGCGTAGAAAATGGGAAGGTGAGTTGCAATTATTTAATTAAAGTACTTTTATATTATATTTTTTTTGACTAATTTATATTTATAATCTATGCTTTATACCGTACCTACATTCTAAGCAAATAAATAATTAATTAATTAATTCATTCAAGCTTGCAACTGGGATAACGGACACTCATTGAAAAAAAATACGGAATATTGGGCTCTACGCATAGTTTACAGGAAAACCTTAAATAAAAATCCTTACCCCCTTATTCATATTCATATTTTTTAACCTTATTTTAGTTAAAATACACTCGAGAGCAATGAATCCGGGTCACTAAAGAATGTTAAAAATCTCGGAAACTAAAAATGATAGATTAATGCAATAAATTGTATTTAATAGACAATGTAATACTCCTTAAATGAAGGTAAAAAAAATATGAGTCACCATACATTTTATTAACACAAAATTACATAAAGAAAAAAACTGCTGATCTCTCCTTAAAACAAAAATAGGAAACATGAAATTTTTGAACTTTATTACGATTTTCTTGAATTTTAATACTTCGTATTGCCTCCTCGTGCTTCCATTACTGCGTTTACGCAGAAAAAAAACAACAAAAAAACAGAAATCAAACAATGATAAATGACAGATTACAAACAAAAGCAAAACCAAATGCTGTAATTTCGTAGTTCCATCTTCGAAAGTGGCCCTTTTTCAAATTTGATTTTTTTATGATATAACTTTACAATAACTAAGAAGTTTTAATACCTTCATTTAAGGAGTATTACATTGTCTATTAAATACAATTTATTGCATTAACCTAGCATTTTTAGTTTCCGAGATTTTTAGGATTCTTTAAGTGACCCGGATTCATTGCTCTCGAGTGTATCTTCTGTCTTGTTTTGACGTATGACATTATACATAGAGAGAACAAAACAAAAGCTATTTTAACTAAAAAAGGTTTTAGAAATAAATAAATAAATTAATTAATTAATTAAACATTTCACACAGCATTATCTAGCCCCAAGCTAAGCAGAGCTTGTGTTATGGGTACTAGTTAACTGATATACTTAATACATTACAATTACAATAGATAGATATTTTTTATTATGCATAGAAAATACCCAGAACACCCTAAACAAATATCTGCAGATCGTACAAATATTTGTTCCGAGGCGGGAATCGAACCCGCAACCTCCTGCGTCGCAGGCGAACCTTCGCCCGCCGCGCCAAAGAGGTCGTCAATGATTATGAATAAGGCCCTGATGAGGGCCTTATGGTAGCCTACTTAGTACGGAACCCTCTCCACGCGAGTCTGACTCGCACTTGACCCGTTTTTTATAAATCTACAGAATTGTCCATCCAACAAAACGATTCAAACTTTCCAGATCACCAACAAGGGAACAATAGAGGAATTCAAACAGCTTCAAAACGCTGGAGCATTCACAAACTTCAATATAACCCAGTTAGGACATGACCAGTTTCTAATGCCAGGGTTCGTGGACTGTCACACCCACGCATCACAGTTCCCCAACATTGGTCTAGGGTTGGACAGACCACTGCTGGAATGGCTGCCGAAATACACATACCCTTTGGAGAAGAAATACAGTGACCCTCAGTTTGCTGCTCAAGTGTACGACAAAGTTGTGGTAGGTAAATTAATAGAGGTACTTCCCCGTGGTCAAACTATTTTATCAAACTGACTTGACCAAGAGGAAAAAAAATCCCGTCGGTCAAACTTCTTGGATAGATTTTTTCATTTGAATTATCCTGTTGCGTACATTGTTGATTAAAATTGCCAATAATATGTTATTTTCCTGTTTTGTTTGCATTAATTACTGCAGTTTTACATTATTTGAATCTAAATGGATTTTAAGTTCATAAATCGTAAAAGAGGTACTGCATGATGGAAGGCAGTATTATAAATTACGAACATATAAAAATGCCAATGTCTTTTGGACTTGCAGCAACTTAAGAATTTATTTCTTTTTTTTAAGTGTCGCGGCTCCATAACTTTTAACGTAAATATATATAGAATTTATACTATTCATTATAATTTAATATAATAATAAATAAGTAATAATAATAATAATAGGAAATAACTAACGGTCATTTTCTTGATACAAAAATTTAAAATTGGCATTTCATTATGACTTGGCATTTTATTATATTATAATTTTTATTTTTTTAAATGACTGTACTTTTCTTAAACCGTAATAGTTTGACCACACGGAATAACTATTCCTCTTGGTCAAATCAGTTGGACAAAATAGTTTGACCACGGGGAAGTACCGATTAATAGATAGATAGCTAAAGCTAGTGAACAATAAATTGTTCACTAGCTGCGCGTTTTCCCCCGCGTGAACAATGATGAAAATTGATAGTGACTTAGCTTATGTGTTAATCCAGGGTATAAGGTATCTCCATTCCAAATTTCACTCAAATCCGTTCAGCCGTTTGAGCGTGATGAAGTAACAAACATACAAACTTTCGCATTTGTAATATTAGTGAGATGAGATAATATTAGTGGGATTAGTGAGACTAGGCATACATAATAGGATTTATAAAAAATTAGCAGTACACTGGGCGGCCTTATCGCTGAAAGCGATTTCTTCCAGGCAACCTTTGAATGGGCAGTAACGAGCGAAGCCATAACGGACGGCGCCGGCGGTACACAGAGTAAAAAAAAAATAATAATGATGGATAAAATACAACTTTTACTAAACTCGAATACATATATACTTTTATAAAATAGACTAATAAATAGTAATGAAGTTAAATACTATAACGCCTTGATAAAAGAAAAGAAAAATAAAAAAACTCTACTATTCTACATATCAGGGGCAGATCTATACAGGAGCTTTTAAGGCTGCAGCCTAGGGCCCGTGGATATAGAAGTCCCCCATTGAAGTCAAAATGGTTAAAATTGGGAATTTAAACTTTAATTAATTAGGTAGGCCCCTAAGCAGTATTAGCCCAGGGCCCCACAAACTCATGGTTCGCCGCTGCTACTTAAACATTCACAGGGTATGTTCACGTTCCTAAAACGTGATTGTTATGTTATCTTTTCAAGTGGATGTGCAACGATGCTATCTATCATTAGTTAAGTAATAATAACTATAGAATAATTTTCCTACATCAATTTGATAATCAACATTATCTACTTAAGAGAAGGTTACCGATGGGGCGCATACGCCCTTTTGTATGCGAACGATTTTGGCCATTATTTTATCAAACACCATGAAATTTTGTACAAATGATCGCTTCTTAGTTAGTGTGGGGTAAATCTTGAAAATGAATTTTGAACCAGTTCCACCCAACCGATTGAGCTGAAATTTTTCATACCTGTCAAGTTCCGATGACAATACAATATTATGGTGACGGCGAGCTGATCTGATGATGGAGACAGAAGGTGGACAACGGAATTCCTCGATGATTAATAGTAGCCTGGCCAGTGTTTGGGCTCATTATAATAATAATAATAATAATAAAGCGTTTATTATCTCTCACAAAAGTCTTATAAGTAGGTTTGAGAACAAATCGGTAGGTTGGACAAAATTGTAGACCTGTTTTGTGCGAGACTGGTGCCTGAGATAGGTTTGTAAAAACCTGTATTACAGGTCACCAGGTGCTCTCACTCCACGGATTTTACAAGTGACCTTGCCTTATTCAACCTAGCAGATTTAGGTAGATTTAGGTCATTTTGATCAGCTCACGGTTCCGATCACTGATTTAATAAAAACTTATTGTCTATCCCTTATGATCGAATTACCTTAAACGCGAGATGCCAATAAGGGCATTATATACCTACCTATACCTACATGAGATTTGCTTAAAAAGCTGTTTACCCTAAACGTAAGATGTCAAATGAAGCAGTATGCCTAAAATGTGCACAACTGCTTCTTTGTCAATTTCATGAAATTGACAAAGAAGCAGTTTGTCTAAAGTGGATGTTTATTCTTATATCAGCATAGATTACTACAAAACGGCACAACGACGGCTTGCTACTTCGGCACAATGCACCTCGAGGGGACTTTGCAGCTCGTGAATAGTGCCATTAAGCACGGCCAGAGGGCCCTCGTGGGCAAAGTTAGCATGAACGTGAGGAATGACGCCGGGTACTATCAGGACACGCAGAAGGAACTTGCTGAAGCTGAATTGTTTGTGAAGAAAGTTCGCGAGCTACAGGTAGGTATGTAGAAATACATACAAGCTGTCTGCAATGCCTGTGGACAATAGTCTATACTTGTTTCAATGCAACATGCACCTTTAAATTCCACCATCACATAACAACCGCCCACAACCGCTTGGGAAATAAAGGTTCTTGAGTGGCGACCACAGACCAGACAGGCAGACACCGGAATAATACTATAAAGGTTCCGTTGATACCTTTTGAGATACGGAACCCTAAAAAGTACTAAAAACTATAAATCGTTTAGTTTCTACTTCAACCTCTAAACATACTGGGGTAACTAATTACCTTTGTCGTCTATACCTACTCTTTGCTCTTTGCTTTTGTAATCTTTGCTGAAATAAACATTGAGGTAGATATTTAAAATGGTCATTAATAACCCATAGATTAAAGATGAATTAATTCATTTGCCTTTGCACTTGACAAACAAACAAATAAACTAATAATAACATCGTGAATTTTTTTAAAGTCATTTGACGAACGAACGACCAGTCTGTTGAGATCATACACTTGTTTACACTGAAAACAAGTTTAATTCTATTTATTTATTTTTAATTCCAGTCTATCAAACTGACTCATTTAATCTGAGTCACCTTTGGACTTAGTATAATACGTAGACTCAGTTGCGTAAATGCATGATACCTATAGGAACTCAAAAGTTGCTTAGTCAACAAGACGTGGAGTGTCCCGAGTGTCCAACCTAAGAAAAAACCCTTCCATTTCCTTCCGTAGATAACGTAAAAGCCGCCTAAGGGATAGCAGTATCCACCTGAGTACTCAGCACCGATACTGCGATCACCAATCCGCCTGCCAAGCGTGGTAATTTTGGCAATTCCCCATTGTATTCGTATATCGTTTGATTGTTTGACGACCTCTATGGCGCGGTGGGCCTGTGATGCAGGAGGTTGCGGGTTCGATTCCCGCCTCGGAACAAATATTTGTACGATCTGCAGATATTTGTTCAGGGTGCTCTGGGTATTTTTCTATGTATAATAAAAAATATCTATTTATGTAATGTAATGTATTAAGTATATCAGTTATCTAGTACCCATAACACAAGCTCTGCTTAGCTTGGGGCTAGATAATGTTGTGTGAAATGTCCAGCATTATTTATTTATTATTTATTTATCGTCTAAATGAAAAAGTTAAGAGAAGGTTTCCCCGCGGTTCCCTTTTGTACGCGAACGAGGGTTGCTTCTATTTTGGCTATTATTACATCAAACTCCATGAAATTTTGTTCACATGTACACTAATATCTAGAAAAGTCCGTGGTGGGTGAATTTTTTTAAAATTAGTTTTTTTTTAAATTTATTTTTTGGTAACCATATTGTAACTTGTTAAGAAACAAAGACTAACACACCACGAGTCTAGTTATTAGTGTACTGCAGGGCGATTCTAAAACGTCGGAAACGTTTCCGATCGGATTCGTTAGTTTTTCATTTCGATGTGGTAAGTAACTAAAACAATTTTCTCTAGTAAAACACAGTAAAAAACAATAAATATTGTATATTACTGTGTTTTACTAGAGACAATTGTTAGAAAATTGTTTTAGTTACTTACCACATCGAAATGAAAAACTAACGAATCCGATCGGAAACGTTTCCGAATCGCCCTGCAGATCATGTGTACAAAGTTTCATGGAGTTTGAAGAAATAATAGCCAAATTAGAAGCAATTGATCGCAGTATTCATGTTGACTACTCGGGTAGATGCTGCTATACCCAGGTGTAATCCCTTAGTAAAGCTTTTACTACATCCACGGGAGGAGGGGTCTATTCTTAGGCTGGACACACCACGGCACATGTTGAATATTGTAAGTGGCTTAATGATATTTCCTTGTTTTAACAGTAAATAAAACGTTTCTTTGCAGAATGATTTGGTTCAGCCGGTAGTAACGCCGAGGGGCGGAGTGAGCTGTGACCAGGAACTGATCTGTGGCCTGGCGCAGATAGCTACCAAGTATAACTGCTTCGTTCAAGTGAGTACGTGTATAGTATATAAAAATATAGCCTAGCTAATGGAACGCTTGGTTAGACGGCTTGGTAATATTTTTTAATGTTGTTGCAACCCTAGTCCACAAAAGTAATCTGTCCTCTAAATGTCAGGTCTAGGACTTACGGTTTAGGCTTTGCGTTGATAGTCACGCTAACGATTATATTGATATCTTTTACACTACTTTCGGGGATCATTTTGAGAGCCAGTTGTCAATTTACACCAATTCTTATTTACGAAGAGCGTAAGGTCTCTTAAGTGCAACTTTGTAGTGGTACTAAGTACCTATATCTAATAAATTAAATAATAAGTTAGTGACCATAACATAACATAATTTATGTATAATAATAATGTAATTATTTATTGGCCTTGTCAATAAATACTTTAATTTTGTTATTCTCCATTGTTTCAGAGCCACATATCAGAAAACTTGAAGGAAATTGAGCATGTATTGAAAAGGAATCCTAATTGCAGCAGTTTTGCCGAAGTTTACGAAACATGCCAACTTTTAAATGATAAGGTAAGGCATGTTAAAGGCTACTTATTAAGCCTTGCGATTGCCAGCAAGGCACTTATGACACTTAATCGTGGCACTTCACTTGGCGTATTTGCGTACATGTTTGCATTATTATGCCAAGGCAAACAACATTGTGTTCTGATGGAGTCATGGTTGATTTTGCCTTGGATAAATAACGCAAACATTTACGAATATACACCAAGTTGCACCTAGACATTTCCCAAACATGATAGCGGGTGAATTGCGTGACTTTTCAAAGGGGTAAATTGTACAACAAAGTTTCAGTAAAACTGCCACCGTTTTAGAAGGAAAGTAAAGTAATTCTTTATTGTTGAACGTGCTATCGGTTTTATTCCTTGACTGGAGAACTCTTGTAGGGGATTTGTTATTATTTGAACAATTAATGCCCAAACAACACATACATAATCTGTGAATCTGAGTGAGTTATACCGAGACGGACGCACGGCGAAGGGTTCGTAATAGGGTCCCGTTTGGCACCCTTTAGGTACGGAATCCTAAGAAGTGTGTCTCTTATTACCATCCACGCCATTGTCCCATATTGGTGTCCATAAGGTGCCTCCAAAATGAGGAACTCCGTAGAACCAAGGTCACCGACGTAGCTCTTTAGAATTAGTAAGTTGAAGTGGCAATGGGCAGGTCATATAGCTCGCAGAACTGACAACCGTTAGGGAATAAAGGTTCTCGAGTGGCGATCACAAACAGGACGACGCGGTAGAGGAAGGCCCTCCACTCGATGGATTAAAGACATTATAAACCGCAGGAGGTCGGTGGATGGAGGCGGCTCAAGACCGTTCGTCGTGGCATTCTAAGAGGGGAGTTCTATGTCCAGTAGTGGACTTCTACAGGCTGCTGATGATGATGATGATGGTGCGTCAACATTTGTTGTGTTGTGGCAACACAACGCTGATCTTCCGCTGAAGCCATGCAGGTAGGCCATGAGGTCACATTTCAGAGCTTTGTCCTCCATAGACTGCTGTGAGCTGATTATGACTCAAATAAGAAACCTTACCTCACGTTTCAGTGTATTCTGGCCCACGCAGTTCATCTGACTGATGGGGAAATGACCTTGCTGTCCTCTCGGGGCACGTCCGTGGCTCACTGCCCCGCAGCCAACACCAGGCTCAACTCTGGACTGTGTCCTGTCCTCAAACTGATCAGGAACAATCTGACAGTGGGATTAGGAACAGGTAAATAACACATACCACTGCATTGCCGTGGTGTGTCCCCTTCATCTCCTCCCGTGGATATCGTAAAAGCCAACTAAGGGATTACACCTTGGGATGGGCAGCAGCATCCACCTGAGTACTCAACATGAATACTGCAATCACCAGTCCGCCTGCCAAGCGTGGTGATTATGGTCCCCATTGTATTTATGGAGGCCTAGTCCAGCAGGGACATCTAAAGGCTGGTGATGATGGTAATGTGATGATGAAATAACATATTCGGCCTAAGAATAGATCCCTCCGTAATCCCTTATTCGGCTTTTACGACATCCACGGGAGGAAACGGAGAGATCACGCCCTTATGATCGAGTTACCAACGCGAGATGCCAATGAGGGCATTATACCTAAACATGATATGCCTAAAAAGCTGTTTACCCTAAACGTAAGATGCCAAATGAAGCAGTATGCCTAAAATGTGAAATTGACAAAGAAGCAGTTTGCTTAAATGTTAATTACCTGTAAGGCAGTTTGCCTAAAATACAAGATGACCAAGAAGCGGTAAGTCAAATACGTCAGTTGACTTTTTTTTAAATAAATTTTTAATTATTTAATATAGAGAAGAGAACCTGCCTGAAGTTTTGAAGTTCTCTTTTTTATGAGTAGTGTTCGTCTGGGGAAGTACTAATATACCGCTTGTTATACTTATAAATATTAATCTAATACAAACATGTAAATAGGTAAGTAAAGATATTGCAAATTTCCATTTTAGCAGTCGAGGGGCAGAGCGACATCAGGCCACGCGGCTTTATCATTAATATATCAAGAGTGTAATACGCTTTCTTAATTAGATTCATCTTTATGTAGGATTTAAATCTTACTCCTAGTTCTGGGACGCTTTAGTAGGATGATCAAATTTTTTGTTTTTGGCCAAGCCATTTTTGTTGCCATGATTCTTCTAGGCTTGGTTGCGTTGGAACAGGAGTAATTTTGGTTTAGAAACGAATCAAAATGATCCTTGTGATTTCAATGATTAAAAAACTTTTTGACTTTGATGATGATGACAAACATTGCTACAGATGTATCGGCTGGCGACACGGCGTCGATACTGGACACGATGCGCCGCGCGATGGACGTGTCGATGTGCGCCGGCGCCGACGGCGAAGACGGCGTCTCGTGGAGGCAAGCGTTTTACCTGGCGACCTTGGGAGGAGCAAGAGGTGAAATTTACCATAAGATATTATAATAGATCCATGGTTAAAGGTACAGCACACCGGCTGCGTACGCGTATTCGACGGTCTCTAGGGCCACTGACTTCAAGTTCTATACACTCTTCAGGTTCAGGCGAAGTACAAGGATGAGCTCCTAGATCCGGATTTTTGGCCAGCTGGCATTGTTTACCGACGCTATAGGGAAGCGATTTTGAAACAAAATCCCTGAAAAGATGTAGATAGATAGATAGAAAACACTTTATTGCACAAGACAAAAAAAACAACCACATAGGCGAACTTAATGCTAATTAGCATTTTCTTCCAGCTAACCTTTGTAGATGTAGTGATAGTTTTAGGTATAAAATATGTATGTTAGTCTATAAGGTATATATTTCTACGGGCTTACTGTTTAGGTATCATTTATTGTACATTTCCCATGTAGTCTGAAATAAATATATTATTATTAAATGGGATTAGGAGAAATCAATGGGAATAAACCTTGGACTGCGAAAAACTTACGACAGATATTACATAACATAACACCCAACAGTCACACACATATATAGTCCTGATCCCACACTAGGATTCAGAGTACCATGGTACCATAACACCCAGACCCGAAGAAATCGAAACCGCAACCTTTTGCATCTCAGTCGGCTACTCGCCCGCCGCGCCACAGAGGTTAGTCCTAATACATTAGAATGTATTAAGGCGCCTGCTTACCCTTATAAGTAAAAAGCCGTGAAGTTATTTGTTTCTTTTCACAGCATTGAGACTGGACGACAAAATCGGCAGCTTCGAAATCGGCAAGGAGTTGGACGCTCTGCTGATAGACGTGTACGCGGCCGGTGGGCCGGTGACGAGCTACGCGGCTTCGCGCAGTGACCCCCTCGCGCTTCGTAGCGCGGATGTCGCTGAGAACCTGCTGCAGAGATTCATCTACGTCGGAGACGACAGGAACATCGCGCGAGTCTACGTAAGGGGAGAGATGGTCAAAGGTGACAGCCATAGAAATCTTAAGTAAAAAGAAGTGGTGAGGCCCGGCGTGTGTGAGATACGTGAACGTGCAAACTCTTAAATTCACCGTCATTTGCAGGCAGTAGTATTTCACTCGCGGTTGATATATTCTTACAGTACAGTATTCTAAATATTGCTGTATCGATAACACTTTATCGATAGTGTAAATCCCTAGCGCTTTGGTCTTATTACAAACGATGGTCTGAACTTGACTATACAATAAGTTGTTTTGTACACTTGCCATACTTGAAGAGCGCGTGACATAATGTATACGTAATCATCTAAAAATAAAATCAAAATCCTACAGATAACTATTATCCGATTTTTATATGAAAACAATCTTAGGTCACACAAGAATAAGCCCCTACTATGATTTGAGAATAGACCCCAAGCGTGCGGCGACGGCAGCGGCGCGTGCGAATAGCGCAGGTTATTGACCCCTGTTATCACTATCCAATAGGTTAGGTATTATTGGTCTAGTCTTATTACCTTATTACAATACCCCTAGGTACTGCTCGAAATGTCCACCTACTTTTTCGATGCACTAAAGAGCACGGGGCGCCTCAAGCATCGTTTTAGCTTTCGCAGGACAAATACGTTTAATTTGACATTGTCAAAAGCTGAAACAATCCTTTATCTTTATTGTTCGACACTCGTCACTTCGTCCGCGTACACCAAACGTTTTACGTCACCCCATAAATAAAAACCACAGGGAGTTAAGTCTGGAGAGCGTGGTGGCCACGGCACTGGCGCACCACGCCCTATCCATTGGGTACCGAACACTTCACTCAGGTAATCACTTAAATAATCGCACCATTTCCACTAAGTCAACATTAGAGTAGGTACCTGCCATTTTGATGATGGCAAAAAACCGTGACGCGTGACCTAATTCCGCGGTCGTTCGGGGATGACTGACTGTCCTGTCAAAGTGTCAAAAAAAGTCAAAGGACGCCGCACCGGCCGCGCCGCGAGGCTCGTGCCACAGCGGTTGATTTTGTGCAGTGCATTTAAACACGGGTGGATATTTTTGAATTGCAAAATTTTTCAACTATGTTTTTACTGATTTGTAATCGGTGTCAGCAGTATAGTAACCTCCGTAAATATGGCAAGTGTACAAAACAACATATTGTATATGACGCCGTACGCGCTGAGGGTTGATTAGTTGGCTTGTTAGTGTGCGTAGCCAATGAGTTCCCTGAATCTTTTGTGCGCCAAGTAGAGGCAAGTTCCTTCTAAAATAAATGTAAAATAACCTTTCTAATTATCTAAGATTTCTATGGAAAATAGACTTAGTCAATATTAAAATTAACTTTTTTTTTATAAATTATCTTTTCTTTCCGGCCAATCCTAGTAGTCTTACCAAATATTGTGACTAATAGGACTACTGGGAATTTCCTGCTCAGTAGACTTACTGATAGTAAAACTTCGCGGGTCTTATTTTTCTCAGTAGTCTTATACCCATTTTCACCAGCCAATTCTTATTTTACGATAGTATGTTAGTTTTTCTAATATTGTATGGAAAAAATGTCCCACTAATTCCTTTAAAGGAACTAGTCGGAATAAACGATATTTCCTCAACGTTCTCCACGGGAGGTTACCCTTAAAATTTCTGGCGTTATCACGAGTGGGGGACGATGCCACTTTTTCTCCCAACGTCTCCCAGTGGGAGCAGATAGGTGGGGCACGCTGGGAATATACCGGTGCCCACACATGCGGGTCCAGCCATGATGATGCATGGGGAATGCCTGATTTGCCGGCCGCGGCAGTAATATACTGATGGAATGCAGTCTGCATTCTGTTCGTATTTTTTAACCAATCCGCTAATAATAATACGAAAATAAGTTTTAATATTCTAAATGCATTTCTGGGACGTAAATGAAATAAATATAAATTGTTAAACTTTTATTTTCGTGTACAAAATGTGCAAACGTGACATCTAAACCGAACTTATGGAATACAATAATAATAGTAATTACAATCAAAAATACTCATAAACTGACCCCCTTATTTATAATCATTTTTTAAACCTATTTTAGTTAAAATAGCTTTTGTCTTGTTTTGACGTATTATATTTTACATAAGAGAGAACAAAACAAAAGCTATTTTAACAAAAGCTATTTTAACAAAAATAGGTTTAAAAACGATTATGAATAAGGCCCTTAGTAATTCGTGATTCTATAAAATTATTCAGGACATTGTATCCGCAGTGACCTATTTCGCGACCGGGCATTCCTCGGGATCTGGGATTTTGACCAGTTGTGGGTAATAACTAGACAGTTTTCACGTCCTAAAAAATACCGTGAAAATTTTAACAAAATCCTTTGAGCTGTTTTCGAGCTGTTCTGTACAGACAAACAAACCCACATTGCTAGTTTATAAAATAGTTTTTTTTTGTTAACAAAATAACACTCTAAATACATAATACAACTGGTTTTGTTCAATACTTATTTCGGTGGAATGAATAGTGTATTCGAGAGTTAGTAATAAAATAAACTACAATAATAGTATATGAACAGTCTTATAAAATCAAAAATAATATACTATCCAAATATTAGAGCAAATTATTACAAAATTTTAGCTCATACTTTTTAGTATTAAATATAAAATGTTAACTTAAATCCAGAAAAAATTAAAACTTAATCAGCGCCATCATAAATATAAAAATATAAGCTAAATACGAATCCATATACATTTGGTTTATTGATATTTGCTATCACAATTACACAGATCGTGCGGTAGCGCTTAGCTAACGAATTAAAATAATTGTGATGACAAAACAACGCATTAATCCCAAAATAACAAGCTAATGACGCATACAGCCAGTTGAACACAGGAACTTGGGCGACCAACTCCAAAAATGCAAGGCAAACTATACGAATAATAAAACGTTCAACATAACAATAAAAATATACTTTGTTCAATGCATCACGTCAATTTACTATACAGGATAATTTATCTAATCGATTAATAAATACCTTCTATGAACACACTTCAACTTAAATTATGATCTAATTTGGGGTCAAAGATTTACCTAATAAAAATGATGTTTTAGAAATAAGGTACTTAAAATATGGCCACAGAACAGCCTAGCTTCAGCTGAACGGTTTGTTTAAAACAACATTAATTTTGAGCTGCCTATAAAACAATATCCTTAACACAAAGAAATCGGTTAATCCAAACAAAAATATGTTCTATACAAAAAAATAACGGAATACTATTTTCTAACACAGATCATGTTTATGAAATAGCATGATTTGCATTGAAAAAATTTAACCTAAAACAGTCTTAAAAATATTTTCATACAAACAGTTATACTAATAAGTGTGCGAAATGCTGTGAAAAATAAACCTTTAACATATGACTTCAACCTATTTACAACACTAATAACATAACTCTGTGAGCCACACAATGGAAGAACTTAAATTAAAACTAAAAATTTATTAAATGTCAACCATATTTAAATAAGATTCTCATAGGAAATTTACCAATAAACTAGCACCTAAATGATTATCAATCTATAAAATGTTATATTTATAATTTACAATTATCCAAAATGTTGCAACTGGTAAAATGGGAACGTATTTGTACTATTTTAATAATATAAATTTTGGTTATAACTCCTGGATTTGAGAGTTAAAAGAATCCCGAAAATTCAGTAGGTCATGTAGAAGAAATATTGAAGATTTAATTCAGTCTTACATACAGTTTTAGCTCTACATATAAAGAAATAGAATTATAGAGCCAAGTTATCTGTTTGATTTGGCATAGATTGGGAATAGAAGTTCATTATTGCTGTTTGAAAAATCGACCATGGAAATTTACTGAGGTAGAAAAAAATCGGAGATGTGTGGAATACATACAGAGGTGAATCGATTATTGTATTAGATATAACTAAACATAACAAGTAGATTCAAAGATATCAATGTATTTATATATTTCTATAATACATTTAAGTTTATATAGTAATCAGTTTACATACAGGAATGTATTTAGTAGCAATAAATGTAATAACATTGACAATAGCTCTAACATACAAATAGAACGAATTAAATGACGATTATAGCTGCATTTATATTGTTTATATACCTAACGAAATTGGGTGGTGATCTGTAATCGAGTTACTTATTATTATCGAATCGAAATATTCATGTGACTGTTATTATATTGTCTATTTTCGTCTTATTTTATGCTCGAATTAAAACATTGGAAATAACTTTAATAATAAAATACAAATAGCTATCGGAACACTGATATTTTTTTTAACTACACATAGTTGAGTGTAATTCAGTTCTTAATTTTAGCAGATTCATGAATACTGAAAACATATTATTATTATACACTTTTATAAAAAAGTAAAAAAAAAACGAAATCTTAAAATGCTAGGTGAGAGAGCATATTTTTGGAATTTGGAGAGTTTTAGGTGTAGTTTTGCTGAGACGTTATACTTTTAATGCCACCTTTATCATGAGATCCGTATAAACGTATCTACTGTTTTTCTGTTGATGATTTACCAACAATTTCCGAATGCTTAACCGCAAAAATCTCGATCAGCAAGCTTATACAACTATTATAGCTTAGATAAAGTTTTTTAATTATTATTTTTTTAGTTTCGGCACAATTCTCATATAGCTACTTCATGTTATTATACTTGCATTTCATAAACTGTGGTTTATGGTTTTGAATTATGGGTAACTGCTTAGGGCCTCACTGCCGTGGTGTGTCCACCCTAAGAATAGACCCTTCCGTCTACCCCCGTGGATGTCGTAAAAGCTAACTAAGAGATACCAGGCGATGGGCAGCAACACACCTGAGTACTTAGCACCAATCCGCCTGCCACGAATAGTGATTATGGCATATGCAATGGGGAGGCATTGCATTCGATGGGGGAGGACTGATGGGCATCAGTGAAAACCATGATTCTGATGATGATGAATTATGGGTAATTTAAAAAGTATCGTTTTTTACCGAACAATTACTTAGTTTTTACGGTAAAAAACGACTAGTCTATTCAGGAAGAGACCCGTCCTGGGATTTGAGGGCGCTGCTGTGACTAATTACCTTTTTTGTTTAGCGGGCACTACAATAGCGCGTCTGTTCCGTTTTGATCTTATTAACTGACTATTTCTTTAGTATATGATTCAAAATGCGGACAGAAAATAACCAGCTCTTAATTATGGTTGAACCATGTAATTCACAATTTGGCCACGACGGTTCTCTTGCTGAACAGACTCTAGGACATTTTTTTTACCGTACATTTTTAAGTACACCTTATTTTATTCCGCATCTAGTCTCAAATAGCTACTTCCTGTTGGTATACTTGCAAGGGGTAGGCACAGTCGAGATGCGCGGCGGGTGCCGGTCAGGCGGTCACTTGACGAGGCTGGAGAGCGAGCGGGATTTCAGTGTCGGCGTGCGCGACACGGCACGCGGCGCCGCCGCCGCACACGCGCGCGCGCCTGGACCGACGCCGCGAGCTACGACGCTCGTTACCTGCGTCGCACACATCGGACACATGTTATAGCTTTTGACCATTTGTTTACTAAAGTACGAGTATATTCTAAACCGTGCCAAGCTCTATCAAGTACTAGAAAGCATAAGTTGCATATTATAAGACATTAGGCTCAATTCGAATCGACCGGCAGCAAAATTAACGCAAAATTTTAATGTTTATCTTCATTCCCCCCATTCATTCATTATTCGGTCTCTGTGGCGCGGCGGCCGAAGGTTAGCCTGCGACGCAGGAGGTTGCGGGTTCGATTCCCGCCTCGGAACAAATATTTGTACGATCTGCAGATATATAATAAAAAACTAATATATAATAAAAAATATCTATCTATGTAATGTATTGTATTAATACATACATATAGTATACATATAGTATATCAGTTATTTAGTACCCATAACACAAGCTCTGCTTAGCTTGAGGCTAGATAATGTTGTGTGAAATGTCCAGTATTTATTTATTACGGTGGCGCTGCTAGCCGCTGCTGTATTTTGTTGTGAATTGAGCCATAGATTTAGTAAAAACGCAATAATAAGGCTTGGGCACGGTGTAGCACAAATCAACCTGTTGGAGCGGATGGCCAGAAACATTCAAATGAGTACATTCGATTTGAACAACTGTGAATATACACACGAATGCATTCAGCCACTTCCACTTTTGGGTACGTGCCGCGTGAAGGAAGACATCTTCTGAATCTTGCAATATCTTGGCAATGACAACAATTATTTAGAAGATTATCATTTGACCGTAGTCAAATTCGTCTTACATTTTGTTGTGACAAGTTTAATCTCGTAAGGTGTGTACAGCTTCTTTCACTGGGCAAGTTTCGAACGACAAATGTTAAGGCTTTATACCCCACATGTGTCGTTTCTAATGATCATAAATATGCAATCAAATTATCACTCTTCCTAATGTGTTTTAAAAATGATACCACGTTACTCTAAACTACACTATTTAACACACAGCATTGGAAATGTGATAATAATTAGATTCATTTTGCTTCGGTATTATAATCAAAAATTAATCTGAAATAGCCATATTAGAGAGCAAATACAAACAAATTCAGCAATAGATAGTAACTAAGCTTCATATTACCATTGCTCACCAATATTTTAAAACTAGATACATAACATCAATAATATTGGATTATACTTGAAAATGCAACAAAAACGTAATGTCATGTAAATGATAACTGAAATGTGGAATGCATGTCATAGGACTCTTAGTGTTAATTGTGATAATATCGCTATTACATAAATAGCAAGCAATATAACTTTTTGCATTTGTGATGCACGTCATAATAAACAAAACATGCCAATGTTTGTGGAGATGTTTACATGCTCATATCTTCAGTTGCTGTGTATTCACAGGTGGACCATGTCATGTAGTTGGATTGGGTTCTACAGAGGTCGAAGTCCGAGCAAATACAATTGACACTGACGTATATAGTGTAGTGTAACATGGATTTTTGTATGGACAATGAGGTTCATAAAGTGTACGCTAGAGGCGCTCATCGGTGTCTCTACATAAAATCCATGTTACACTACACCATACGTCCCTGTTAATTGTTTGCTAAAAACATAGCCTCAGTTACAATAACGTAGAATCCTAGCTCTGATTATTAATAATTTATTCATAGTTTTATTCTAAATGTGTCCTGTCAATCCGAACGGATCCGTCGATATGAAATAACGATAAATTGATGTCAAATCTATGCAACATTCTCTGAAGCTAAACATCGGTAACATTATAATAGGTCAGCGCAGACTAAGCGACAAACTGCTCAACCAGTTTTCTACAGCTAAATGAATATCAGCCCTCAGACAATTTAAATAGCAGTATAAAACTCATTGATTGTGTATGTACATTCAGTGGCATACATTACGAAAATGAATGTGTGGTGAAAGAGTGAGATTTTTGATCGGAAAAACAAACAAAAATTGCATAGTTATGTTTCACAAGTAAGATTTGTTTCTTTACTTGTATCATCATAAAATACATAAAAAACTGTTTTACTTAATGATTAATTTACTGGAGCAGTTTGCAGCTTGTTCTAAGCTGATTCTACAGCGAACATTTCAAAGTATATTTCAAGAAATGGGACGCGAGAATGTTACACATAATCAACACCATTTTATTAATCTTTGAGAATACACTAGATTTCCCGAGTTAATGATAATAACAATACACTGAACCTTAATAAAAATATAAAGCATCTAGGTCACATCCTACATCCTCTACTTTCTACAACTAAAAGGAAATCGAAAAAAGAAACATAAATATACACACATAAGTACACATAATAATAACCGAACTATTTTTACAATTAAAGATGAAAGATGAATTCACAAGAACGAGCTACATTCAGACATGCTACGAAACGTGCTATGATAGTACAACGAAGGACCATGCGACACCCATAGCGTCAAGCGAGCCCCATTAATACCGTGGTGTGAGTATAAGCTTCGAAGGATCTGCTCTCCCACTCAATAACAGTTTCATCAATAAAAATACAGTTTTTCGTTTTATTTATCTCATTCAAGAGTAGCTTCATCAGCCCCTTTACAACAGCTGCCAAAAAATAACAGTTAGAGTTTAGAAATTATTTTTGTTCGAATTGTTTAGTCCTCAATAAGACTTTTCATATGAATTAGGGTACCTTGCGTTCGAAACGCTTACATAAGTAGTTGGAATATACAGTAAATGAGGGAGCAAAGCCTTCGAACGGCGCCGGTTAGTCCTCCGCACCGAAGCGAATCCACACAGACACAGTACCGGTGCGCGCATCAAAACAAAAACTCTAGGCAGGCCACTAGCACGTAGAGCGCCACGCTCTCCCGCGCCTCGCCCGAGCATGAGGGGCACGAGTGGAGGGGTGGCCTGCCCCCCCAGGGGCTCCGCTTGGCGGGCCGGGGGGGTGAGGGCGGGGGCGTACCGGCGCGGGCGCGCGCCGCGTCCATGGACGCCGCGGGCTGCAGGAACCACTCGGAGCGCGTGCGCATGCGCGCCCGTTGCCGCTCGTGCACCTACGCACCGCCACACGTCACCGAGAGACCTATCGTCTATTCCTATCGCGAGTGTTCGCACTTCCGGGAGGCCCCGAATCACATTTTTCAATATGTCAGAAATTCCTATGATCTCTACATTTATTTTACCTACTTATTGGTGACGTTATAATTTAAATTCTCGAAATACAGTATCAAAGTCCATATTACTTTATTATCGCACCTGTCCTATTCCTCGCGACCAAGCCAAGTCATGCAACAAACACGACTTAGCTATTCTTTCGATGAATTGTATTTTCTTTGCAAAAGCCGCCACAGTCTGTTCGATGTTTTTAAAACTGACATCTTTCTCACTACATTGATTTTTACCAGTTTTACTAACGTTGCTTTTTTCGAGTATACGACCCGAGGCTTCGAACAATTCGCCTCCGAGCCGCGCAGCGAGAATAACACTCATACATGAAGAACATTTAAATTGCTCGAAACATCGGGCGTATATTCGAATCAAAGCAAAGTTTTTAAACTGGTAAAAATAAATGTAATTATGAATACCAATTAAGAAATTTTTCACAAAAAAATACAGCTACAAAAATGACGGTTAATATTTCGAATCCGATTTATTTCCAAGTATTCCGATCATAACGTATTGAATCAAATCGTTTCGTGCCTCCCGGAAAGAAAATCCTACTACATTTATTTACTAACTTAACGAGATTATTATGCTTAGAACTTTGAGAAAGTTAAAATCTTATGAAATTGATGACTTGTTACAACTACCCACCAATGTTAAAAACCCGTTAATAAGTTAACATGAAACAAGAATGTTAGTTCATTAGTAACTACTGTTTCTACTGTTAGTTACTAGAACATCGGGACATCTACTGCATACATATTATTACATAATATTCATAAGAGAAAATACAAACATTACCAAAAACGTTCCAAAAATTTCGTCTTTACCTACTACCTACTGTATTTAAAACATTTATATTGAATGATTAATAAATATGTCCATAATATTTTGGCTTAATATTAATAATCCTGTAAACGTATTACATATATCTAAACAAATTTGCACATCAGGTTTTTTTTATTTAATTATATGTTTAATTGCACCCAGTGTGCGACTACAAGCATCAGGTGGTGGGGTCGAACACAGCATGTTATTTGAAGCACTCTAAAGACCTTTTTCAACAAGACCCTGTAATGTAGCGGATAGCGTTACCTTACCTTAAGGTAAGATGACAGATATTGTATGAAAATATTTGTCAAAAAGGTTCAGTTACGGTCAATTTCCCAACAACTGAATAACTTAATGAGGCATTTTAACTCAATAGTATTAAATTCACTAAAAAGTCGATCACTATTTGATAGGAGAGATGAGATACAAAATTTAGTTTTTGCGATTGTTTCGGTGATGAGAGATTTAAATCAATAGCATTTTTCCGCTAACCGGCCTTAGAGAAACTGTCCTTTAGACTCACAGCCACTTGGCAGGACTTGATTAAAAAGGCTCCGAAGACTAAACCAATCACATGTTGTGTTCGACAATGTTAATGAAATCTCTTGGTGTCCCAGTAAGAGACTCTTGAGCAAGACAGTTCAAGTGTAAGTTCTAGTCTAACAGAAAAGCCACAGGATGACCTAGTATATTTTGAAGGGACACATTGCGAAACGTTGGCCATGCACTTTTAAAAAAACGGGCCACTGGCAAAAAATTATTTCAATAGTGTTAGAAATAAGCATTTAAAATAAACAAGATTTAGAAACTTTTTTTTTTCAAGGCGCGCTTATTTTTTCGCGTACTCGGTTACGTATACACACGCATATAATGTACGCGTGTTTTACGTACACAAATTTGACAATGGCCACATTTATGGACAAACAGATTTAGGGATGTGTTCTCTACAGGTGAATAAGGAACGTGTTCACCATTTCTTTAAAAATCCCTTTTGTGAGCGCTAAAATACGAACAATAATTTTATTCATTAGACAAATTCAATTCATTTAAGACCAGTGTGCCCTTGTACCAACCAATATTTTTTTGTGGGTGTTTTAAAGTTTTGGGGCTATGTAAAATAATGTTAAGAAATATTCAAATCAATTATCTGTTTAACAAACTACCCAAACCCAATATTCACAATAGAGAAAAATTATATACTTATATGAAAAGATAATTTTGATAAAAACCAGATCTCAATCTACGGCCAATTCGAGTCTAATATGTATAAAAGAAATCAAGAAATGATCTGTTTTAAGCAGGCCACAAACAATAACCGATATTTATCTGATAGAAACCGCTCCGTTTCATTATTTTGTCACACAAAAGAATAAGATGGAGAGCAATCTGTAACTGACAATAACTGATCGAGTGAGGCCTGCGTTAGAAGCTACCCAAACCAATATCAGAAGATTTTATAAAAATCAAATCTTAATCAAGGTCTCTACAACAGGTCAGAGAGGACAGATTCAAGTTTCAAACGAAAGCATGAACAAGAGCCTTACCTGAGGGAGATACGAGAGGCTCTTAGTGCTCTCGGCGTATTTGTTGATGGCGCGGAGTTCTTCTAGGGTCATATGCGGGCTGGAATTGCTGCGAGACGATTGCGAAGACGAGCTGACCGACACCTGAAAAATTATGTTTATTTTTTTAAATAAACTGTTTTGTCGGAATCTCGTAAAGTATTGAACTCATACAGAATCCTTACTCATGCGATACGACCCGAGTTTCGAGCTCATCTGAAGTCCTTATTCAAGTGATACGACCTAAGTTTCGAGCTCATCCGAAGTCAATAATTCAAGTGATACGACCTGAGTTTCGAGCTCATCCGAAGTTCTTATTCAAGTGATACGACCTGAGTTTCGAGCTCATCCAAAGTCCTTATTCAAGTGATACGACCTGCCTCCTTATTCGCTATGACCAAACGTGACATAACGCGGGCTCGTTACGATATCTGCGTGGAATCATCGCTAAACAGCATGGGTGACGTCACACGTTATTGACAAGGAATCTCTTAGGCCATAGCGAATAACCACCCTGAGTTTCGAGCTCATACAAATTCCTTATTCATATGAGGTAAATATAGTCGTAAGGACACTGGCATGAGAGTAGAGTAATATTTGTTGAACCGCACTTTGCCTGTTGATAGGATGATGGGCCGTATTCTGAACATATGCGTACCAGCAAAATTAGAGCGCACGCAACTCCCTTTTGACCTGATTAGACGGCAGTTTGTCCCCGCAGTGATTGCTGGTGATGGCGGATGGCGTACCTTGAACACGCTCTCCTCCAGCGATATGGAGAGGCGAGTGCAAGAGTCCAGCAAGCTATGCTCGGGAATGATGCCCAGTCCGAGCACGCCACTGGCGCCACCGCCTTCTACTACGCCCATCAGAGCCGGCATGGATTGGCATTCTTCGGACTTGGACAAACCTGAAAAACGAGATTGGCCATTAGTCAACTTACATTTTAGTAGTTTTATAGTCAGAATCTTCTGACATTTTTCTCTCAATACAAACTCTGCAAGTTACTCATATTTTGATCAGTAGGTATGTCCAATCCTATAGGGATAAATAGGGTTGCAACATTCCAAAATAAATAAGTAGTGTGCTCAATGGCAATACTTTTAAATTAGGCATCTACAAAATGAGATTAAAATGAGATCACTGTGAGGTGAGATTTTTGGTTGTTACTTTACCCGATTCAAATTAGTGAATGTGACAATAATTTTACTAAATACCAAACGCGCGAGGCAAATATTAATGTGGTTGTACTTCATATTTCACGTGTCAACAGTGCTACCGCAGCCCAAATACTATCGTAAATGCCACTCATCAAGAAATAGGTTTTTATTAAATCAGACATTACGGATGATACCGCATTTCGGACTCACCAAATAATATGATACAAATTGGACTAACAACATTGGAACTTGACTATTAATAACTTAAACGATTTTCTTTTTGTAGACCTGCGGAAAACACTCTCATTTATTTAGTGGCAAAATAGTGCTCACACCAAAATAGTGGTGATACAAAAAATTGCGTACCTTCAAGAGCGAATTTGTTTCCCCAGCGATCGCATTCGCATTGCAGCCATGTTTTTTCTGCTTCCAAAGAAAGCTGTCCTGTAACATCATTATAAAATTGAGTAGGATTGTATAGGGTTTGTGCAAGAAGTTGGGTATATTACGTATTGTATAAATTTTTTGTTCTTTCATGTTTTTATGAGTACTTTTTTTTAGTATCTCGACGTACATATTTCGATTTGATTTATCTTTATAAAATTATACATTCCATAATTGATTCCCCTAGGTTGCTTTCGGTGATTTCATTCAATATTAAATTTAGAGCGCGCAACTCTAATAAAGTGAATCTTTTTGCTTTGCAAACGTATAGAAATAACATTTCTTATTATAATCCATTGACTAGAATGGCTCGTCAATACAATGACTTCTTGAAGGAAAGTATTGAACTTGATATATTTGTTCCCAAATTGAGCCAATTCATTAAAATTATTAAAGACATCCTCCATTTCAACAACTTGAAAGGCTAAGTTGCTAGTAAGTAGTTAGTATGTTTATTATTGTCAAACTTTTATATATTTATTTCTATAACTTCATTAGTCCTCGAACCTGCCCAGCTAACTCGGTATGGTTGCTTGTTTTTGCTGTGCGCACATGTGTTTATGTTGCGACCAAGATCTGAGCAATAATTTTTGGTATCTCTTTTTTATTTTTATTTGTGGTTGTAATGTGTTTTGTGCGTGTAAATAAAATAAAATAAAATAGTACTCGGAACCTTATCATATTGAGCCCAAACACGGTTAACCATACTACTACATTTTCATACAAAAGGTATGCATAATTATAATTCAATCGGATATCGGTAAGTGGGCCAAGATCATCTTTTAAGATTCGACGACTATGACGGATAGGTGCAGCTGAATAAAAGCTTGTAAAAAGTGATGCTAGAGTCTCACGAAACATCTGTCAAACAAATGTGAGAAGCAAGTCATTTATAATGCAAACAGTGGCCTAATTTTCGCAATAAAAATTAGTCAAAATAAAGTTAGGATAACATTCCGATGCAGTGTCGATGTCTTAAATGTCAGAAATGGTGTTCTCTTAACTTAAAATACAACACGATAATGGATTATACCGTAATATGATCGAAACTTGAATGATTCAAAGTAATAGTAATAAATAGATGAAGTCTCTTTTTACGTAGACTAACGGTCTGTCTTATAAAAAATGCTTAAACGAGACATTAGGTGTTGATTAACTAATGCGTGCTCTAAGTCACTAAAGTGTACTTTATCGGGTGGTGTTTCATAAACGAATTTTATCTGTACGCTAACTAAAGTGTTGCTATAGTGCATTTGCTTCCAACTTGCTTCCAACCTATGCCAACAATTTATGAATTTTTCATTCGGAATCTACCGGTTATAAGAAACCGTCACTTTTTGATAGAAAGCCCTCTATTTTGACTGACTTGACTTTGACATCTGAGGGACAGACTGACACGGGTGTTTGTTTTATGTTTATTCCGCCAAGGTTTTATGCAGTTTCGTGTTTCTCAACGTCTTATCTTGGATTTTGAATCACTGGGGATTTTGTTTCAAAATTGAACCTATTGTCAATAGCTTTCTAAAGCCCTACTTAGTAACAACTAGGTTACTTTGGGTTCTAAACTTGTAAGCAAAAATGGATGTTTTATAGTTAAAAAATAATAATATGTACATAAATAAAGTTAAATTGTTTTTGTACACAGCAAAAAACACTTGCCTAATTACTGAATGAAAGTTACAACTTATATAAGTTACTCATACAAAATACACAAGAAACAGTTGAGCTATCTGAAGACCGTTGCAAACGATCTATAGATAGCTCATTTGACCCAGATCAGGACGTTTTTTCGTATTTTGACATGGGTGCAGTCAAAGCAGCCTATTATCGACGGGAAGTTTCTGATAGCAGAGAACTCCTTCATTCACTGCCTGTTCTTCAATAGCATCAGGTATTTTTATAAAGGTCGTAGAATGCCGCGCAAGAGCCCGCGCTGCTCTGCCTTATTTACGGAAGTTGCGCGGGACAGCCCGTGGTAGTCACCGGCATCTTCTTGAACCTAAAACATAAATAGGTAAACCTGTAGGTACTTATATACTGTGAGCAAGCAATTGACAAACATTTAATGAATCTTGGAAAGACTTACCTCGCATCGCCCCCAACATCTTATTGCAAAATTGTTGTAAGGACTTGGAGCTCTAGTGATGTCTTGGCTCCCCTCCGGTCCTACTCCAAGTCAGAACGCACGACGTGTATTATAAAATTTGCTGTTTCTTTAGTGAAACTACCGCCGGCGAAAATGTTCTTCTCTTAGTAGGAATGGTAGACTGATTTTCCATGTCTCAATATAATTGCCTCAATCGCTTGAATTGCAATTTCTTCACACAACAAACAAAGAAAATTTATAGATGAAAAACTAAGAACATCTGACAGACAGCAGACAGAAGTCGGCCATTTTTGTGGCATTTGTATTGCACCGATAAAGTATGGTTATAGTACACTGAGAAAAATGTAATTTTGGCTTCATTATAAAATATCAATACGTCTTTCAAAAATACGATGAATTGTTCTAAAATAAGGTTGTATCATGTATATATAATAAAATAATCTAGTTTAAATAGTAAGTAATACAATATTATGATGACCATTCTCCGTAATAAACGGTGACAGAATATAAGAAGATTAAATAGATACTTTACGATGCTTTCCTCTTAAAATAATACTACGTAATATGAAATGGTCTGCTGGATGTCTGGTTGGCAGAAATTCGATGATACCTAAGATATAACAGTTTTCGTCACTTTATTTTTGTAGTTAGCATCAATTTTCTTGAAGCTTCTATGCATAAAATCCTTATAATATACGACTACGGACTATATCTTCCGCCGTTTCGTTACTGCTTCGCTTGTTACTGTCCATCCAAAGGTTGTCTGGAAGAAATCGCTCTCAGTGATAAGGCCGCCCATTGTACTGCTAATTTTAATAAATCCTTTTATGTATTCCTGGTGTACAATAAAGTGTTAATCTATCTATCTATCTATGTGACTACGGGCATACAAAAATTAATTTTAAAAATGAACAAACATCAAATAATGATTACGGAATAATATTTGACACCGCACACCAAAATACCATGACTAGTACACAAAAATACAATTACGTAACAAATTACCATCGAATATGATTACGGAACCATAATATTTGACGCGGCACTCCAAAATACCGTGATCATCACACAAAAATACGTTTATCGTTTTACTAAAGTATGAATACAGATTCCTAATATTGGATGACCGGCATATTAAAATACTGTGAAATCACCAGTCTACTGCGAACGGCACGCGGGTAGGTCCTAGCCCGGTCATTTTATTCTATTTAGTTAGCAGGGAAGCACATGCGCTCCGCCTTTTGTTTGTAATTTTATTTTAAATATTACGGATTGTCTATAGTTAGTGTTACAAAATGTGAAGTGATTTGAAGCAACAAAGTGCAACAAAGATCAGCTGGGTTTCATAATACCTAACATTTGTTCGTGTACAAAAATAAGTGTTTTAAGATTAGTGCACCAGTTTATGCAAGCTGTTGATGTAAAAGCTTGTGACAGTACATAACCCAGTTTTGCCGACTGATGCCCAGCTGATGTCCATTTAAAATGATGTGGTTGTACATAAAATAATCTCCACCTTTCTACTACGCAAAGTTCTGCCAGCTGACGCCTACCAAACCATGGCTGGTTGGTGAACGCCTGGAGGGCTCAACGTGCCTATCTTATTACGTTGGGTATCCTGGCAAAGCCCGAGTCTCGATCCCGTTCTCTGTCCAGCACGCCTGAAGTCGCGTCGTGTTCTAGGATCAATCACCAGGGATTTGAATAAGGTATTGATTTTAGTCTCGTATTAAGTAAAATATCTAATGTGAAAGCCCATGTTAATTAGAGATACTCTTTATGGTACCATAAAGTAAACATGTCACAAAATACTGTATTTAGGTAAATTTAGCTAATTTCCTTTCGAGTTTTGTAGGCTGACTTCGGCAGAATTTACTACCCCAAATTTAAAGCTACTTTCGACCCCCATATATAAAAATCTATTTGACCTAACCACTTGCAATTTTGTACAGGTGACGCGGATAAGGTGCAGTCAGCTTTGGAACAGTGGTCTCGACTAGGGCATGTAAACCGGTTAACCGATTAACCGAAAAACCGATTAACCGACTGATTTTAGGTCGGTTTTTTACCGGTTTTTTTGTGGAAAATAACCGGGTTTTCGGTTTTTTTTTAATGAGTAATAAATCACAAATTCATTTCAAACTACGCCTTGCATACTTTATTTAGAACGACCATTTTAATCCATCTAATTATATTAAAACATAATACGTTAAAATTGCAAAAATACAGACAAACACTTCTCAGAAAACTTTATCATTGGACCGCATAAAACGTCGTTAGTGAATATCGTAGTGTAAATAAGCTATTACCTACTATTAAACAAGCAGAGCAAGAAAGCGAAGGCAGCGTTGCATGAGCGCACTGGGCGCCACCGTCGTCGCTGCGGTCAGCGGTCGAACTAGCAAATTGTTAATTATACCAAAAAAAAGTGAATTAGACTTAGTAACTTTTAGGACTGATTAATGATAATATTTTAGACTAACTACTTATCTTGTTGATTATAGTTAACTACTCTATTTGAGTATGAGTGAGTTGAATATTACCGAATGTTTTAAACTTGTTTTAAACTTTACTTGAGTAAGAGAGAGAGTTTTAATATAGGACTAAATTATTTTAATGTTTAAAGATACCTATCCCTAAACGTGAGAAAGTCGAGTGGGCCTGACAGTATCCCGGCTATTGTGCTCAAATAATGTGCTCCCGAGCTGTGTACCGTTTTGTCGCACCTCTTCGACCTCTCTTATACCACGGGGGTTGTGCCATCTTCATGGAAGGTAGCCCATGTCCACCCTATCCCTAAAAAAGGGGATCGTACCGAACCGTCCAATTACAGGCCTATAGCGATAACTTCTGCAAGGTGATGGAGCGAGTGATCAACACTCGGCTTCTTGGTTATCTGGCGGAACACCAGCTGATCAGCGATCGGCAATACGGTTTCCGTCACGGGCGATCAGCTGCTGATCAGCTGGTGATCTTCTAGTCTACCTTACTCACCGTTGGGCAGAAGCCATTGAGAGTAGAGGAGAGGCTTTGGCAGTAAGTTTGGACATCGCAAAGGCATTCGATCGTGTGTGGCACAGGGCGCTTCTATCGAAGCTTTCATCATATGGCCCCTTCCCGAGGGCTTATGTAATTGGGTCGCCAGTTTTCTTTCCGGGCGGTGCATTAAATCCGTAGTTGATGGATCCTGCTCGGACTCCATGCCCATCAACGCTGGCGTTCCCCAAGGGTCAGTGTTATCACCCACGCTTTTCATCATTCACATCAATGATATGCTACAAATTAGCGGTCTCCATTGTTATACGGATGACAGCACTGGTGATACCCTCTACTCTGGCCGCGCAAACGCCTCTCGTGCCGAAGTGGATGAAAATAGGTCAGCGCTTGTGTCTGAAGTGGAAAGCTCCTTAGAGCTCGTATCAGATTGGGGTATCCAAAATCTGGTTACTTTCAATGCCACTAAGACACAAGTGTGCGCATTTACCGCAAAAAAGCCCCATTTACCATCGCGCCGCAGTTTCAGGACATTCCTCTTTCCACCTCCGCGAGCATTGGGATTCTGGGAGTTGAAATTTCTAACGAGGTCCAATATGGGAGTCACTTAGAAGTAAAGGCAAAACTAACTTCTAAAACACTTGGACTGCTTAATCGTCCAAAACAGTACTTCACGCCAACTCAGCGCTTTCTACTATACAAAGCACAAGTTCGGCCACACATGGAATACTGCTCTCACCTATGGCACGGGGCCCCCAAGTACCAGCTGCTTCGCTTTGACTCCCTACAAAGAAAAGCCGTGAGAATCGTCAACGACCTCAAGCTCACCAGTAGGTACACTAGAGCCGCTGAGCCTGCGCCGAGAAATCGGCTCGCTCTGTGTATTCTAACGACTCTATAATGGCGAGTGCTCTGAGGAACTATTTGATCTTATACCCGCTTCCAGGTTCTATCATCGCACCTCTCGACATCGGTTGGGAGCTCATCCACATATCATCGATGTGTGGGTATCTCGTACAGCTCGCTTTACAAGATCTTTTCTCCACATACGTGGAAATTGTGGAATGGGCTCCCTTCTGAGGTTTTTCCGCTAAACTATAACATGCACAGCTTCAAAAAAAAATGTAAAAAGGGTCCTCCAAGGCAGGCAACGCATTGGCAATGCCTCGGATGTTGCAGATGTCGACGGTAACCGCTTACCATCAGGTGGGCCGTATGCTAGTTTGTCGAGCCATAACATAAAAAAAAACTATTTTGTTGATTTTTATAGTTTTCTCATGAAGTGAAATTTAATTTCTCTTAAATATATATAAAGAACATATTTAATATAATAAATATTCTATAACCTGAAGAGAGACAGTTTTAATACTACCAAATAAATAAGTAAATTACACTTAGTAACTAACTATTAGGACTGATTTATCATGTTGTTGAATTTTGTTACTTTATTCGAGTAAGAGTGAGTTCTGCACATTACAATACTTTAAAATTTTACAAGCTAATTTAAATGGTGCTTCCTTATTCAAATAATAAGTTCATTTTTATAAAAATTTACGGTTTTATCTTATCCTAAGACACCTATATAAAAAACTCTAAAAATAACCGATTAACCGGTTTAACCGGTTTTTGAAACATAAAAACCGAGAAAACCGGTTTTTTAAAACAACCCGGTTTTTACATGCCCTAGTCTCGACCCTCAGCTGGTCCGTGACAGGAGGTCGTGCGCCCTCTGGCAAGAGACGGTGCGAGCCCGCCTCCGTTACCCCAAAACTACTACTCCGTTACTCTAAATTATATATTTTGCGTTATTTAATAATATTTTGTAATTTTTAATTAAAATGTTAATCCGTCATATGTTTTTCCATTATAGCAAATAATTCCCCAAATCCCAAATCCACTGTTCTAGAATAATACCTAATAAAGTAGGTACTTCTGTCTAGAAGTACCTACTTTATTAGGGTTATTTTCTGTATTGCGTAGGTACTTTTTTCTGAATGTGCTTTCCTCTCATTTCCGAGTATTTCCTGTTATTTCATCCTACTATTTATCCATGCTTTCCTACTATTATTGATGTGCTTTCCTATTGTTTATTCTTACTAATTTTCTACGCCTCCTGTTGTAGCATGGCTCGGGTATTTTTCCTTCTTCTTAAATATGTGTGGGCCAATTTATAAAGATAATTGACACTTAGTAATCTACTCTGACCCATAACCGTTCAAAAGTACGGTTACGGGAGTGATGACGATGAACGACTATACATCATCATCATTCTCTTAACCGTACTCTTGCTTATTCTATGTGTCAATTATCTTTATTAATTGACCCATACATATTTAAGAAAAAGGAACAATACCCGAGCCATAGAGCCATACATACATAGCCATACAGGAGGCATAGAAAAATAGTAAGAAAAATCAATAGGAAAGCACATCAATAATAGTAGGAAAGCATGGATAAATGGTATAGGATGAAATAACAGGAATTACTCGGAAATAAGAGGAAAGCACATTCAAAATTGTAGTAAAGCATACAATAATAGTAGGAAAGCATGGATAAATAGTAGGATGAAATGACAGGAGTTACTCGGAAATGAGAGAAAAGCACATTAAAAATAGTAGGAAAGCATACAATAATAGTAGGAAAGCATGGATAAATAGTATGATAAAATAATAGGGATTACTCGGAAATTAGAGGAGAGCACATAAAAATAGTAGGAAAGCATACAAAAATATGATGACAGTCATATGTAATGTTATGCTCTCTCTCAAAAAGTAATGGTCCACTACGATTACCGTCACCGTAAGTCCGGACATACGGTGATACGAACTACTAATGCATGGTGACAGCTCATCATAATATATGGTTAGCAGCAGCAACAGTAGTTTCATCGTACTTTATGGTTATTTCCGTATGCTCCCTACTTTACGTGAAATCACCCTATTTTTTGATGAACAGTTTTCTCAGTGTAGGATCCTTTTGTCCTCTAACTTAGTGTCAAGATAGTGTGAGGATAAAGCACACTTTAGCGCTAAAATACGTTTATGAAACACCAAAAATAGCCTGTCGATATTATCAAGACATAATGTCTACTCTAACTTTTTATAAGACAGACCGTAAATTGTTATTGTGAGGGAGCAGAGTAGGTACCAACTTTATGTCAATTAACAATTTTCAGTCTCGATTCGGTCAACTTAAGTTAACTTTAGTTTTAAAATAATTAATAGAATTGGGCCTCTGACCATCTCCACATAACACGATGAATGGAAGTACGCAAAATGGACGAAGCCGATACCTAGCACTCAGTTGGTTACGGACCAAAAACGGAAGGACAAGTTATTTATTATCACTGAAGATGAACAATCAATTGCTATGAACACGCAGCTTGTTTTAGCCGTGACCGTGTTACGTGTATCTGAAAATATACTTCAAAGTCGAAATAATCCGTTTCAATGGTCACGATTAGTGTTAGATACATTCAAGAACAATATCTGTATGTAATTAAACACCGATATCATATCCACCTACAAAGCAGCTATGAAGGTATATCTATGGGTATTGATTACACTCATTTGAACACAACTCTTTTTACCAAACAGCAAAAAGATTGTAAAACAATGTGCGATTGTGACTCAGTTTTCTCATAACAAAAGACACTCGAATTCCGCGTTTGGTATAAACATGAGACACGCAAACGCAAACGGTGGCAAAGATTTTCACACAGGATAATCGTTTTAATTGGGCTTAATTTGTAGTTGCAGGAATGTGGATGACCCAACCGTAACGATAACTATAACTTTTCAACTAGAATGGGTAAGATAGGACCTATTTATAGTCATTATAAATACTTTTTTGCGATTGTCCTAAACCTGGGCACACCGGATTGAAGACTGTATTCAGGTACTAATGTGTGTACACCGGAACTTCAAGCCATAGTTATGGGCGTAACCTTTACCTGCAGCTCCGAACTGGTAGCTATATCTACTATTTTAAATCAGTAGAGACGCGATGATAAGTGCTACCTAGTCGCAACCTTGGATAAACTCTTGTAAATCTCATAGAATACATACGAGCATAGGCCTCCTGGTCGCGATGATGACGCGGCGGAGGTGGGTCTCGGAACGAGCATATCCACTCATCCCTCACGCGCAGAATCCGGCCGGTGACGCGCGCGTAGTATTCGTAGTTGTCACGGCCGAAGAGATCACCCGCGCTGAACTGTTCGATCATCTGACGCATGATGCGCGTTGCCACCTGGTAATAGGAACAGTATTAAAATCTGGGAAGGGTTATACCACACGACATCGCACACCACATGATGCCGCATTAAGGCGAATTCAGAAAGCATGGTACTGAGTAAATTTGGACTAAGAACTTTATAATAAGAAAGTATGATTGTTTCATCGAAAAGAAGATTTGAAATTCAGCCCCGTATTTCAGAACTACATAAGACTCAAGCGTGACATATTATTGTAAATTTTCTTGACTCGAGCACAGGATGCTTGGGTCTTGATTCAGTTTGAGTTTCGTTCAGGAATTCGGGCCTTAGAATAAACATTGAAAAAAGACGAAATTAAACCTCGCCCAATTCTCGGATAATTCAATAACAATTCAGTTAACGGTCCGAATTCACTCAGTGTTGGTAGCAGGTATGATCTGATAACTAAGAATAGACGGAAGCCATAAGTATAAACTCATAAATGAGGAGAGCATATGATATTTAATAGAGCAGTAGAGCTAGCTAAAACCTAGAAGGATTATATTTCAATATCCTTATTGTTTAGAAAGGTTGAATAAGTAACATAATTCCTTTCCTAAGTGAAGGAATCTGTTTGGTCGCTTAAACCATAGGTCATAGATATTTCAGCAAATAGTTTCAGTTTTCATAATTTAACTAAGCTTCAATTAGTCAGCGAGGCGGATGTGAGTAACTAAATAAATTCATGAATCAAGCTCTTATCAGCTGTAGGCATTTAGTCGCAAATCGTCAGCCATTCGTTAAATATTGAAAAGACGAGGAGATAAGCTTTCTGCAAAGGATTTAAACGGCTCTCTGTGAAGGTTCTATGTGCTTAGTGATAAATTTATAATTCTACCGTGTAATAAAGAAATGAAGGACATATATGCGTCATAGACACAATTCCTCGTTCCAAATGACACCATCGTAACATATTAAAACAGCAACGTAAGTAACATAAATAATTCCACAAAACCACCCTAATTTAAGAGATGTCAAAATTTGTTATCGTGACGAAAACAAGAGCACTGTGCCTAAGTACTGCAATGACAAGGCTAAACAAATTGAGGTTAAGCAACGTTCCTCACCATTTTAAATAGACAAGCTGTTGCATTCGAAGGTCTGATCTCTAAACTAGGTCTAGATAAAATTGGTGGCTATAATTCTAATGTTAAAGAAATGTAGTGTCGAAAAGCAAGCTAAACTACGGGAACCCACGAGAACTACTATTTAAGAATCGAAGTTTTAGGTGATAAGTTTATAAAAGCTAGTAAATCTCTACAGTACAAAAGTAGTTTTACTTTTATTTATACTTACGCTGACTTCAGCCTTTTGCCGCATGTTTTAGACAATTTTAGTGAACATTTTTTATAAAGCTATTTACAAACTAAGGCAGTGTTCCTTAGAATCTACAGTAGATTTGATCTTTTCACCCAATATATACAAACTTTACAAGCCAAAGACGAATCAAACATTAGCAATTGGCCTCTTCAAACATGGGTGTGCTCGCAGGGCTATTCTCTATCTAGCGACAGGTTTGCACCAGGCGTAAATTGTGCAATCATTGCTATCAAACAGTAACTTTTGTATAAGAAAAGCGACGTTTGACAGCAATGATCGCACAATTTACGCCTGAGGCCCAAGCACGAACATCTAACGTTATCGAGACGCTAGCGTTACGATAGTAAACGTCAAATATGAACCAATCAACTTACTAATATTTCAAGTTACCCTGCCAATATTTGACATTTGCGATTGTCTCGCTAGCGTCTTGGTAACGTAAATTATTCGTGCTGGTGCAAACCTGTCACAAGATAAAGAATACGGGGGCGATTGTAAGATTTTATTCATCAATCAAAAGGGGAGCATTTTTAATGATGAATTTGGCGAAGTGAATCTTTTCACCTCACTGGTTCAATTACCATCGATCACAGGGCTTTTTTTAGAGCACAATACCCAAAGCAAGGTGTCTATAAAAGAATGACACGGCGAAAAATAAGTCAGTCAAAAACTCCTGCAATTTCATGGTAATCAATAATGGTAATCAACTTGATTTTCTGTTAGTCAAAAATAATTACCGAAAATCGTCACACAGATTTAATTAATTTACTCCATTATTAAGAAACATAGTCAGTCACCGCAACGCGGACGGCAATTTAAATTTAACGTCGCTTATCTGATAAGGAAACGCTATTAGAAATCTCACTGTGAACTGATAAAACGCGTTTATTGACTTTAGATGATAAGGGACAATTTCATTGCGATATTCAATAAAAGAAACCGTGAATACAGAAAGACAATCTTTATCATACGCTACGAAACATTAATACACATTAAAGGTACAACAAGAATCAAGAGATACTAAATGTGTGTGTATGTAATCTAATTATAGGAAATACCAATAAATCTTTTATAGGTTGTAATACCGTCGACAATCGACGGTTTGCAGGCTTACTAGCACTCTTGACATTTTCCTTTCGTGAAGTCGATATTGTGGTCATCAAAAGTGACTTACAAGGCATCATCATCATCATCATCAGCCTGTAGAAGTCTACTACTGGACATAGGCATATAGAATGCCACGATGACGAGTCTTAAGCCGCCTCCATTAAAACCTTTAAAATATCGTCGGTCCATCAAGGCTTAAAATATTAAAGAGAGCCACATTGTAAATATAATGAAATGTGTATTGCTCAAGTGATAACGCCAAAACACAATACTCTGACATCATCATTAAATAATGCAACTCTTTGCATGTTATCTGAAACCTGTTAAAACATTGCATAGCGTGGAGTCGCACTATCTGGCTATCGATATCGATGCGCATACGATGAGTCTGCGTTCACTGGTACCACACATTCGGAGTATGTTTAGTTTAGCTGAGAGCGAAATACTTTCATCTTTACAAATTATACGTTCCAAATGTATGGGATGGATGAGTCACAAAGTACAACTCGCGATGAGATGTAGCTTGACCCTTGTACAAAGAACAATTTCCGCACGGTGCTCTGCAAATATTTGTTCCGGATCTGGGTTTTGTGGTACCACAGTGCTCCGTAGTTCCTGATACCACGACACAGAGGGCATCTTAGTGTGGACTATTATGTGACTATTGGGTGTTACCTATGTTATGTTATGTTTGAGTTATTGTCGAAATTAATAGTTGAATAATCGCAAACTATAGTATTGTAGCTTGGTATACTGAGTCGCGTTTCCACTTGGATTCACAATCAATTTAAATTGTAAAAAAAGCTCACGAAATTGAACAAACGTTTTATCTGGTTCCGTGTAAAAAATCGTTTAGACAAGCATTGAACTTTGAAATCAATGACCGTAACGATTTTTAGGTCAACAGTTGGAAACAATCGATTAAGTTTGAACCCCATTACTTCAGTGAGTTGAATTGAACGGCCCCTTACTACAAGAAACTGCCTAACTAATTTTTATGTAATATTCGTATGAATTAGTCACTTTATTTTAACGTCATTTGACAAGACACTGACTAAAATATCGTTAGAAAGCGTTTTTTGGTATGAGGGAAAAAGTTTTGTGAATTCCACAATTTATTCAAGCGTTGCGATTATGTAAATGATCGCATGATCAATGATGATCACCTGATGATAATTAAAATTCTCATCACACAAGCGCTGTCATAAAACGCATAATTTGCGTTGTTTTGTGATGACTAACAAACAGTACTATATATAGTACCTATCCGTAAGAAAAATATTTTAATTTGTAACCATCTAGCTGTCTGCAATCTAGCAATCTGGTAGCTGAGCAACCCAGATGTCCAAAAAACAGCTTCCAAGTAAACATTTACTACCAGTATCTAAAGCGTTCAGAGCACCAGTCAAAATCACATTTACACTTAAAACTTAAAACTCCTTTTTTAACCAACTTAGGAGGTTATCAATTCGGTTTTATTTTTTTTCGTCATGACTTCTACGCAATTTCGAACTTATCTATTGATAACTCCTCTCATTCATAGGGCTACATCCTGAGACCGCAGTCCGAGTTTTAATAAGCAATTGACACAACTTATGGTGTACTTAGTGTAACACGAATTTTTGTATGGAATTGAGATTGACAAAGTGTTTGCTAGGGGCGCTCAGCGAATGTGTTTCAGTACTATTGTACACACGAGCATCGCCTGCGGCATTCTGTTTCACAATCGGTACTAAACATGTTCCTGCAAAGAATAGGACGGCTGTCTGAACGGATAGAAGTGTTATAAGTTATAACATCGGTTCATAATCTATATTGTTTCGAGTACGGAGCTGTATTTGGTCTTTGAGATGCTTAGGTACTTCTGATAGCGACTGTACCAAACATTGCCCATCATAAACATAGGTACAAAACAAACCTACATTCGTTCAGTGCATAATCGTAGTTTCTAGTGCATGAAATCAAAGTGGAAACGCAACTCGTTCGGCCGATGCATGGCTCATTTAATCATACCTAACCTATTAGACCATGGGCCAGCGTCCAGTTTCTTACGTCATATAATAATCAATATTTCTGGTAAAACAGCTATCACTCTGAAGCACACGGGATAATCTACCCACCGCTATAAAAATGACTAACCCGCGTTCTTGAACCATTGCAGTGAAGACAAGTGGTAATGTCTGCAATTTATGAAGTCCACTTCTGAACATAGGCCTCACCCACCGTGAACTAGTGACTTGACATGACAACGACAAAAACGCAAAATAACCCAGAAACGATAAAGCCAACTGACCAGAGTACTTATAGTAAAACACTACCAGCCAATGTAGGCACCATCCTATATTTCCTGCTCCACCCTAAACTGTGCTTCAGCAGTGTGACGTAAGACAATCACCTACAGCTCCCGGGACAAGCCTACGAACAGATGGTATGTTAAAACTGACCTTGAATCTCTGTACGTCCTCCATTGTAGCAGTTTTGCCATCCGATACACAAGAGTGGAAGAACGACGGAGCCACTGATACGCCCAGAGCTTCAGATGTCATACCTGTACCTGGAAGTACATAAGTTGTTACATAGATAACCCAAGCTTTTATGATTTTCTATCTGATAGTATCCGGTACCGCTGATCAAAATGAATCCAAATACCGTATAATCTACTATTATCCATCAAATCAAATCAAAAGTATTTTATTCATTGTAATCACAAGGATCATTTTGATTCGTCTTATAAACTAAAACATCGAGGAGTTTCGTTGTCTACCTTCGTTCAAAGATCAGCTCGCTGTCACCATAACAAACACCATAGAACCCTGGGTTTCTCGAACGACTCGTTTCTCAAGATCTTTTCTTACTGATACCTACAAGCTGTGGAATGAGCTACCATCTAAGGTTATCTCGCTTAGTTACGATATGAGCCGCTTCAAGATTTTTTTTATAAAAATCTCGCATCTCATCGACAATGCCCCCGGTGTCGCCGGTCTCTATAAGCGACGGTGGCCACTTTGCATCAGGTAAGATAGTATGTCTATCTACGTCATAAAAACAAAAAAATATGTATAGCTTGTACCATAAATAATCGCGAAACTATCGCGGATGTGCCTACATTATTTTAGGGAAGCAGAATAGCTTAAGAAATATTACGTCAACGATGCACAATATCAACCTTATCCCGTCATTTACGAAGGCAGATTCCTTTTTGTACTAGTTACGAGTGTGATGATAGGTAGTAATTCATCTATTGACGAAGTTTACGAGCTTTTTACGCCGCGGACAGAGAGAGACCCTTGAAACGTCCTTGATACACACACACACAATACCATCAACGAGCAGCATAGCATGAAAGTAGTTCTATGATTAAATCTTAAAATTAAAAGTATTTTAAGGCCGAACAACTCCGTGTCACAGAGTCTGTGATTTGACGTGGATTAACATACAGCCCCTCCACAACTTATTTGTTGTATTTGTTTTCCGTGGCCATAATGGTCTCAAGTCATAACCATATGGGTAATTCGAATATCAGGAAGTATACAAGTTTCATAATCATCACACTAACATGCACATTGTAAAAAGGAAAATACTTTATTTATTTATCCGCTTAGCCTCAAAATTAAATGGAGCATGCCATTGAAATAGAAACAAATTGGGCGACGCGACTTTGTGTTCTAAAAACTAATTAACAACCTCGATTAAAACCAGTTTCATTAAATATTATCAGTCGTTTTCCTTCAGACTGAAAGTGAATTCTTACAAAAACTCTTCTGTTTTTTTTTTCTGTTATAGTCCACGCGAGGTATATAAATTTACATCAAGAACGCGGTAGCAAAGTACCTACTAGCTAGTGATCTATGTAATTTCTACTTTGTATTTCCTTGGATTGATTTTCAAGATCGATTTACAAATGCTTTATGGTATTTAACACAAGTGTGGGTCTAGCCTAGAAGATGGATACTTACAATTTTAGTTGTTTAGTACATTATCAAGAATTTGATGAGTTGAATGAAGCGAAAGGTGTGTCTGGATTATGGCCGTGCCGCTTCCTATATGGGAGAATATTCTCAGAATCATCAAATGGCAATGGGCAGGCCATATAGCTCGTAGAACTTGGCAATCGTCGGTGAATAAAGATTCTCGAGTGGCTACTACGAACTGGACGACGCAGTGAAGGAAGGTCCTCCTCTTGATGGACAGGTCGGAGGTCGGTGGATCAAGGCGGCTGTGGTGGCATTATATGGGGGAGGCCTTTGTCTATCAGTTGACTTCTAGAGGCTGATGATAATGATACGGCAGAAACAGGCAAGTTTACGAAATAGGAAAAGAATGTTTGTAGCGTTCTTAACATTGCATTATAGTGTAGGTCGGTATAACATATTCTGTTGCCCTTAAGATTATCTCTGAAGTTCCAAATTGGAACGAAACTTGACGAAAGGCACCAACATCGCACAAGGAGCGTATGTGCTGTACTGTGGTCGTGAGAATACATTGTTCTGTGGTCGTCATCGTCTGCACACTTTCGTCTCTTTTGTATGCCACTTTACGACAATGATTGACGTAGGTATAATACAAACGCTCGAATGACATACCATAGTGGATATAGTGCACAAGCGAACCTTATACGCACTCACAATCAAAACGCGACATATTTGTCGGGCCACTTCGGAAATGTCGACACGTCGTATGTCCCAGTCTCATGCTAATAGACCGATATGATGAATCGTAGCATTTAATCAACTGGGTAATGGGATGTGAGGACTCTGTGATGACACCCTCCTAGGGTTCGTACCAAAAAATCGGTGAATTCAAGCTAGAAGATGGCGGTTCCTTTCTTCCAAATGATAAATAGCGGGCGAGTAGCCGGTTGAGACGCAAGAGGTGCGGGATCGAATCCCGCTGCGGGACAAATGTTTGCTTGATCTGCTAATATTTGTTCTTGGTCTGGGTGTTGTGATACCATGGTACTCGTAGTTCCTGATACCCACGACTCAGAGAATCCGAGTGTGGGATCAGGAATATGACATACATACATACATACATGTGACTTTTGAGACGTTATGTGATAATATGCGAAGGAGCCACAGACCAGAACTTAAATCAGAATCAGAACCCTTTTGTCAGCTTCAGCGTCTACTAGGTTACAGGGTGCTAGTAAAAATAATAGGGCAAGTAAACTTGCTTCTAGCTTTCCATATAGGTGCTGCTAAACAAATACGTTCAAAGCTCGTTACAATCAAGTTCAAGTGCTATTTAGTAATGACAGGATACAAGCCATAAACGGCGCATGCCTTCGCACAAAAACTCTTTCCATATGTCAACTTTTACTACATGTGGGGAATTCAAAACATGTTTGTGATAGGACAAGATAGTCTTTAAATCCTAGTAGATGTATATACATGGGAATTAAAACTCTATCCCCAAACGTTATAGTAGATTATCTGTATATGCTAATTCACTAAGGTAGGTAGTAGGTACCTACTAAGTTTTTGCGGCCACTTATTAACATTAGTAGTTATCTACTATTATTAATAAGTGGTTACCTACTTTCTTACATACTACCTACTTGTCTAATGTTAATAATGTTATGTATCTAATTTTAAAAAAATATTTGTCTTTTTTATCTAAGCAATTATATACTTACCTACTATCTGTCACTTGTCTACTGGAAGAGCCTAGCTTCCCACAACACAGGGAAGCCTAGTGTGGGAGCTAGTGTACAAAATTATAATTATGGTACCTACGTTACCATATTATTGTTATACTTAATGTAAATTTTTCTGGATCAATAAATGATTATTATTATTATTATTATTACTAGCACTAATGAAAGTAGGTTCGAGAACTTTGAGTAATGTTTCTTCCATTTGAGCTTCGAGATTGATGTCGTCGAAAGTTATAACACGCTGTTTATTCAGCAGTCCTTATGAATTATGTTCAAAAGGAGGAAACCAAATAAACATTATACACTTGACATTATAAAAGCATTTGGCTGTATCCAACCGAAAATAAATAGTCTAATTACACGAATGACACGCAATCTCGCGTGGGCAGCGTGACGTGATGCAATGTGTTACATTAATCGCGCGATTATTTAATCTGTGGGCTTCTTTGTTTTTTTATTATGTTTTAAGATGCGTACAGTGCGTGGACTGTTTACTTCCTAATTTATAACAACGTTATAATAATTGAATAAGATTATAAACGCAGCCGAGGAGAATGAAAACTATGCTCTCGTGATGTCTATCATATGTAGGTAATGTGATGTCCTCGTATAAGGGCTAAACACAACATAATGTCAGGAAGCTTATAACTAAACAAGACATCGAGACGATCGAAACTCTGAAGACCATCTATTTATTTCCATAAACCAACAACATGTAGAACTTGTGCACGGCAACAAGTTTAACATTCCCCGAACATAGTTTTCGTAGCTTATCCATGGTGTATTTTTTACACACGATGATAAAGGACATCGTTTAGTCCACACTTAAAACCAATAACTATAGTTTAATCCATTATTGCCGACATTGTAAAATGCACATAGTTAATGTCATTAGACGTAAACCTAAACGGGGCATGTGTGCATCAGATATGGTAACCAATAGCACATGCTCAAAAACAAATAGAGCTAACACTTTTGAAATGTGGGAAATTAAATGACGTCATCGCACCCGTTGATGGACATACTCGTAAGAAAGCAATTAACTTTATCTAATTGTGATCTTATTCAGATAAAGCAAGAATTTGCCGAGCTGTGTCCCTATGCAGTTTATCGGTATGGTTTGTGTAAACACCGTGCGGAAACCGGAATGAAATTCAAAGATTATTGAGCACGCACTGAAAGCGTTAGACCAGAAACACATCCAATTTTTTATCGAACAAATATTTCGTCGTATTCTTAAAGTCTATGGGAATGGATTGAGATACACATACCACCAACCAACCCGATAGTTGCTCGGAAGAAAAATCTAAAATATGTAACAGAAAATAGTCTAAAAACAATCTTTCAACAGGTCTATGTGTACTTCCGCGTATTGGAGTGCGCGTGCGCATACCCTCGACTGAAACAGTCGATCCAGTCCAAACAGTCGAGTTTAGGATTTTCGATTTGGGACAGGATTTTATGCGCACTGCGTACCTTCATCAACTAGGAAGTTAAAATCGCGAAGTGCACATGTTGCCCGCACAACTCGACATAACTGTTTTTGGTTAAGTTGCAGTTGAATGTATGCCCTAAAGTGGGGGTTGGCCCTAAAGTGGATTGTACCCAAAAAAAAACATAATTTGTGAGGTGCTCTGTATTTCTGCAGAGGCGACAACGGATACAATGGCCGAAGGAAAAAGCTCTGGCTAAATGTACTAACCTGCTTTGTCAGCATTTGACGCCATCACTCTGAAAGTGCCGAACAGTAACACCAGCAGCCGCTGCGTGCAGACCGGCAGCGCCATCAATATTCTGGAGACAAATACTATTGTTAGGGCAGGTGGTAGAAACATAGATTACCAAAGAGTTTTTGGTTTCTCAATCGTATTACTGGTTCTTTTTATAGTCACCTTACCCTGAGGTATGGTGGTCTTGGAATAAGCCGAATGCCGAACGTGGCATCAGTGTGCCTCGTTGCAAAGAGGCAATTCTGCTGACTTTCTTTAAAGTGCTCAAAGCATCTTGTTTCCCAGTACGTAGAAAGTATCTTAACATTCATCCTACTAATATTTAAACGCGAAAGTTTGTATGGATGGATGGATGGATGTTTGTTACTCTTTCACGTAAAAACTATTGAATGGATTTTAATGAAACTTTACAATAATATAGCTTATACATACATCAGAATAACACATAGGCTACAATTTACAAAGATATTGTGTGAATTGTCCATAATATGACGATAAGTGTCAAGTAAGTAGGAAATATTCTACCATCTGCGAGCTATTCTGGCGTGCGCTGCCGAAACCGCAAGAGTTACACATATGTAATGTATGATAGAAATGTTTATCTTAAATAGTCCTACAAAAAAGCCCGCCACAGTATATATCTATATCTTATGTGTAAGCCATTACAGCCAAAATGTAAATTTGTTACTTCTTCACGCTCAAACAGCTGAAAGAATTTGAGTGAAATTGTGATTGAGGATACCTTATACCCTGGATTAACACATAGGCTACTTTTCGTCATCATCATCATCAATTTTCATCATTATTCACGCGGGTGAAACCGCGGGGCGCAACTAGTACGTAATAATTAGAAGTTCTGAGGTGCTAATGCTCATTTTATTATGAGTGCAAAGCTGTGTTTGGCCACGCACGTGTGTTGTAAAACTACTGAATTTGTTGCAAATACATAAGTTAGTAGAGCCTGAATTTTTTGACGAAACCAAGATATTTATCGGCACTTTTAACGGTTTTATTAATTGGTAATTATTTCAGTTCAGCCTTGCAGTGCCGAGAATCCTCCGTCTCCTCCCGTGGATGTCGTAAAAGCCAACTAAGGGACCACCACGGGATCAGCAGCCGTATCCTCCAATCACCAATCCGTCTGCCAAGTGGTGATTATGGCAAATCCTCCCATTGCATTCTATGAAGGAGGCCTAATCCAACAGTGGACGTCTAATGGCTGATGATGATGATGATTTCAGTTGTTTAGAACGTTCTTGAAAAATACCAATTTTGCAAGTAGCACAGAAATAAATAGAGCAGAATTATTTCACAATGTTATACACATTATGGATAATAAAGGCAGAAATTACGCCGATTAAAATACCTAATTACAGCAACACAAACGGTTTTATCAATGATCCACTTTGTACAGGAAAATTTACATAATGTGAGCGCAGGTCGTTGGCTCGTTCATGAATGCAACACCTGCTTGATAACATGATGATTGAGTGTACATTGTACAGTTGTATTCGTGGAAATTCAAAGAGGCGAGAGAATCCAGGACCGCTCTTTTCGGCTGACTTGTAATTTTAAAATTAATCCAATTAAATCTTTAAACGATTATCATCTAAATTTAAATTAACACGATATTTGCCATACAAAATATACCTGAAGAACATAAATCATACCCAATTATCAAGCTGGCTGAGACGCAAGAAGTGTGGGTTCGATTCCCGCTGCGGGACAAATGTTTGCATGATCTGTGAATATTTGTTTCGGGTGTTGTGGTACTATGGTACTTGTAGTTCATGATACCCACGACAGGGAATCCTAGTATGGAACTAGGTCTATGTATGTGGCTATTGTGTGTTATATAAAGTAAATAAGAACCAATAAACCCACAATAATTTATAATTATAATGATTGTGGAATCACAAGAATCACAATTATCACATTCAAAAGAACTACAATTCTCATATGGGCAACAACCTACATAGCTGCACTTTTGAGTTCAACAATAAAATCAATAACCACAAAATTATCACAAAATAATAGCACTTACTTACATTACAATAAATTATAAATAAATTATAACAATGTATCATAAAACTACATTATAGTTGGACGCGTCTGCGGTTGCGGATGTGGTTTGCGGTCTCATGAGGAAAAAGTTGATCAAAATGAGAGCAAACACGACCAGTCTACTATTTTTAATCAGAGTTCTGTTGTCCATCTTCCGTCACCATCATCAGATCAGCTCGCTATTACCATAATATTGTATTGTCATCGGAACTTTACAGGTATGCAAAATTTCAGCTCAATCAGTTGGATGGACCGGTATAAAATTCAGTTGGAAGAATTGACGACGCTTGATTTGATTTGGAGCTTTTAAAATAGAATAAGAGATCATTCTAATGCATTGTTTCATCTTTAATAACCAAGTAATACAACAAAGAGCCTAAAACTAGTCACCTAAACTATAAAATGATAAAAAAACTGTCAATTACATTTATTCGTGAAGTGGTTCTTCAGTTTTCGGTGAGCCGTAATTTTTCGGCAATAAAAATGAGCAATAAGTCAAACTTCCCGTACGGTTTTAAAAAAATTTTTTATAAAATTCGGTTTTATAAAATTCTTTTTGACTTTGACTTTGGTACTATGAACTATTTCAATACCTACTCATATTGAGTAGGTATTGAAATAGTTCATAGTACCAAAGTCAAAGTCAAAAAGAATTTTATTCATTGAAATCACAAGGATCATTTTGAATCGTCTTATAAACTAAAATTACTCCTGTTCCAACGCGACCATGCCTAGAAGAATCAGGCAACAAACACGGCTTGGCTTACAAAAATGGTCCGTCTTACCACTAGGTACTAGAAGCGCCTGTGTGGTGCCTCGGAGCAAGGAGTTGCTGATACATAGTAAATGAGAACTTAAAAACTTTAGGAAGGAAGACAAAATTTAAAAAAAATCAGCAAAAAAAAATATTCAAGACAGCACACGCTACGCTTGTTATACTTATAAATAATAATCTAATAGAAACATGTAAATAGGTAAGTACAAATATTGCAAATTTCCATTTTAGCAGTCGAGGGGCAGAGCGACATCAGGCCACGCGGCTTTATCATTTATATAGTCATCAATAGTGTAATACGCTTTCTTAATTAGATTAATCTTTATGTAGGATTTTAATCTTCGAATAGGAAGTTTAGATGCACCTCTGGAAGTTTATTATAAAACCGTACAGAATTCCCCATAAAAGACCCACTTTCGAAATTTTGGTACCTACCTAATGTCACACACTGTGTGTGTGGGTGTGTACACTGTGTGTGTCATATGCCATCAAACCAAGCGTAAACTAGGGGACTTTCATTTGGTGGTACTCTGTCAAGCCAAAGTATTGCAGAATTCTACTTTTATACATACATACATAAACACACCCAATTTTACCCGAAGAGGTAGGCAGAGCCTCAAAGGGCCTCTTTTCAACGTGCCTTGCACAATCGCAGGAATATAGACGTGACAAGTGGTGAGCTCATCGCCGCCATAGCTTTCCACGACCAACTCGGCTAACGCTTTCTTCTAGTAATATCACAGCCGCTATCCAGGACAGAAAATTACTTAACAAGTCAACAAAAAAATGCAGAGATATCCACAGATCTGTGAGGACATCCTAGGATGAATGGGCAGCTTATTGCGTAGACATGACAACTTTTGCTTCGTTAATTATTCCATATGGTTGGTTCCAACTTGCAAGCCTACTTCACTTATTATTAGAAAAGCAGAAAATATTGTGTGAAAATCTTGTATGTAACTACGTTTCATATATCTACGTTTTCGTAGCATGAAAAGTACAAACTATAAACAACACATTGTGCTTGTGAACGCTTGGGCACGCACGGTTCCTTAGCGCGGTTCAATGAGAAGCATCTTGTGACGGCGCCGTACGATTTGTGACGCCAAAGGGCTATACGTATAGACATTTGGCGAGTCTATCTCCCAAGTTAAGAGTGCGCTCCGAAAATATAATGTGTTATATGCGTATTAATCGCCTTTTAGACGCAAACACTAACGGAATAAATTCAGCTAAATTCTATCACTATGAAACTCATTAAACTTCAGGTTAGTTAGAAAGTGGCATAATAGCGCTCACAAAACGAAATATGAGCGAAAATCACAAAAAACAATATTTAAACCAATATTAAATATATAGGTACTTAATATAATTATAATAATAAATATAATCGAAAACATAAATCTGCTTGGCTCCTTATAGTATTATTTTTTGTTACTCACTCTTTACTCTTATTATGTAATAGAAATATAATGCATACGATAGAAGCGCATTTCACATTTTTCATCGTTTTGTATGCCCTTGGAAATATGAAAGTATATATTTTTCGCTGCCATAAACTCAAAAAATACATTTGAGTGAAGCGTAAATTACGTTTAACGTTTACGCGAATATGTTTATTTGCCACTTGTCAGCACTTGTCCTATATGGACCGGACTACATAGTCCTCGGACAAATAGGAAGACGGTCCCGGTGGTCTCGGATGGACAGACGGACGTCGGTTTGACATCTCCCTATCAAACATCACAATATCTTATTGACATAAGTCCAACTCCATAACTGCCCAAGTGGCATAAGAAAACATCGTGAATTCGTGATGTAAGGATGCATGTTTTACCTGGAGTAATAAAAATCTAAATGTGCATTTCGCAATATGGGTTAATGAGCTTCGCGCTTTGGGAGCACATTTTAAGAACCAAAGGTGACGAAAGAAACACGTAACTCTTGGTAACTAAAACCATTTTACGAAGACACTTTGGAGGACGCCAGTGCCAAGGAACATAATACTCTCTTAACGAGAGGGACCAGTGCAGTGCCCAGAAGCGGTGAGCGGAAACGGATCAACACAGCAAGTAAGATCGCTTAAATAAAATCCACATCTTATCATCCACAAGCGATTCTATCGGTTGAATTTACACATAGGTTCCGCTACGCTTTAGTTGTCGGGCCTGAACAGTATCTCGAGGCCAATCTAAAGGCCACGTAGGTAATTAGAATATCTCATAATTCGAAGGTGCCGTTACGATGCGCAGACGCATCAAAATTCAGGCCGCAGTCTACTATAAACAGGCATTGTTCCCGATAGTACCTACACGGGAGCATAACACACAGTACAGTCGTCATCAGAAATAGCTTAGCAACTCCGGTAACCAAATACACTCAAAATTATCATAGGAGCACACGTCTTCAACTGAACCACGGGTACGGTAATAATTATGCAGATCGTTCGTTCGTTATGCGTTAGGTCACAGTGAGCTTGTGGCCAATGGTTAAAGAACCACTGTGGTAAAAGGACTCAGTGCGCCAGGGGCTTCTTTCATGCACAAGCAGACATAAAATGAAAATTTAATAGTTTTTCTTAACAGCTGCTTATAATTACGGCTCATTCACAGGGGATACGTCCATGACGATTCGTCAAAAAAATTATATGTAAAAACACGATACGTCAATTTACATTCGTGTTTTTACATATAAATTTTTTTTGACGAATCGTCAATGACGGATCCCGTTTGAATGAGCTCTTAGGCTAAGTTAGTTGTTGACCTCAATTGATAAGTCTGTGTAAAAAATATAAAGTTTAATGTGTATTGCTTGAACGCTTTAAGCGCCATGGTAATTTATGAGTATGAAGTTGTATTAGACCACCTGAGTTGCTAAGCTACTTATGATGAGGACTGTACATACAGACTATTACAGGTAAATTCTGTGGTATAATACCGCGGTATTGTGAAAGTCCAATGCCTGACATTAAGGCAAACAATCACAATGGCTGCATGATACAATAATGAGCTATATCGCAATAATTGCACTTTTTGTGAACTGAAAATGTGAGAATTTAAATTACGATTAACATACTTAATGGTGGTACTTTGTTGCACACAATGTACGCTTTGTTGTATTCAATAAAAACTAATATTTTAAGTACCAAAAAAAAGTAGAACAATAGAAACTTCTAATCGTAATTTTCAGAAGAGGATCAACAGCATTGTGCGGAGGCAAGGCGCACGGCGCACCACACTAGTTTCTTCACCTTTGGTCAGAAGACCATTTTTAGGGTTTCGTACCTCAAAAGGTACCAACTGAACCATTCTAGGATCACTCAGGTCTGTCGGTCTGTCACAGTCTATTTTCTCCGAATCTACTGGACCAAAAAAGTTGAAATTTGGTACATATATAGAGTTAGGTGGCCCAATCACGGACGTATAGCGTTAATAAACGAATTCTGATTTTGGTCATAAAAAGTCGTGGCTCTTGTCTATGAAATGACAGTGCCGACTACTTGGCAATGGAAGTATGAAGTATGGAGTAGCTAATCTCACACCAACTCCATACAAACAATGTCCTACTGCTCAACTCAACTAGATTGCTCAACTAGTTGATGACATCAAGCTACTCTCTGACCAAATGCAGGGTAACCAAGAAAGAACCGGGGACACAAAATAGAATAGTGTAGCTCATAACTCGCTCCGTGCTGCTTAACTATTTCTACTCAGGTTTGTTATCCAGCATAAGACTTACCTGCGTATCTCATTGACTTGCTCTTCATCAGGCAATTCCACTGCTGCAAACAAGTGCATTTCACCATCACGGCCAAACACTCCGCCCGGTATCTTCCTGTTCAAACAACGGATTTTCATAAGTAATAAGTGTTAGTAGGAAAGGATCATGGTACCCAAGACAACCCCAATTCAAAAAAATACACCCATTTTTATGCAAACCTCTAATGTTAAATGTTAATGTTAAAGAACTCCCTTTTCCGTATTCAAACTCTATGGAAGACAGATCTACTAAGATCTGTCTTGCCCGGAAACAATAATCTGGGGCTCACCAAGGCAAGAGTGGTGTCTTTAGACCTTTATGCTCCATTCTTGGCCAGATCATCACTTACCCTCCAGTGAGATTGTGGTCAAACGGAGGTATAATCAAATAAATTTGACCAGCCACTTGGCTGCGAGTCAGACTTTTATGTAATGTCCTCACCATATGACATAGATATGCCAAATTCTTGGTTGGAGTGTGCGTACCAGGGCATTGAGGAAACAGATTTTTTTTATAAAAATAAATTTTGAGAAAAAAAGATATCCCAATTAACACCTATTTTTTTTGGTGCCACCAGGTAAGGAATATCAAGGAGTGAAACATTTGCTAAGGTTATTAACATATAAGGTCAACCACTGTCAAGAAAAAAATACAAAACAAAAACTATCAACCCGTCCTTACTTGCACTCAGGTCCTAGGTAAGTTGCTAGATTTTTTTAACTATTCAAATAAAAAACAAAACGAAAGGGAATTGACCTTGACCCTTCGATTATCCTGACCCATTTTCCCTCAGTGCCATTATCTACACAATCTTAACATTAAATTGAAGTACATATGTAATGATATATTGTGCAGTCACTAGATAAGAGATATAGGTACACAAATTGAATCATTATTGCTGATAAAAATCTTAAAAATCTTAATCTGAACACAATCTCTCATAAATTGAAGTATTATCAATAATAACAAAAACAAACAATACCCACAACACAGGGAATACAGAAATATAGTGGACATTTATACCACTATTGTGTTGTTGTTATACATTGAATAAATCTTACCTGAGAAACTTCTTGAGGACACTAGCAATAGTGTACACTGAGTAGTTATCAACATTGACCAGGCGGCCAGTCTGCAGAAAATGAATGAGCTTTTTCATGGCACCCTGGTGGCCAGGGGCGCGGAACACGTCGCGACGCAAAGGCGCCTCCTTGTTCAACTTCAGAATCAGCACCTGGACACCGACACAACGGATTATCTATCTCACCGTTAAATCGCAAAACACTTGGATTAGAGGTCATGACAATTCAACAGAAATTAATGTAGATAAGATCTAGCGTCTGACAGTCACCAAGGTAGCACAATACTAACAAGCAAAGGCCCTGGAATGTCATCCTTGCAGACTTCGAGCAAGGAAGCACCGAACTTCACTTTTTCCAGCCTTCTCGGGTACGGCAGGGAATTGGGATGCCCGCAGGACGTTACCACATTGCTCAATGTAGCTGCTCGCCTATGCATTCTTCTAGCCCAGCCACTCATCTTGCTAATTTACTAATTTAAACGTTTTTCAATACAACTTGTTTTTCAAATAGTTGGAATGACCAGACGCATCTTGAATGAAGTTTTGGTGGTCTGATGGTTAAATAAACTACACTTAAAGTTGGATTTCGATTAATCTAGACTAAAAAATATTCAACGACTGTAGCAATTCGTTTCGGTTTTGCTTGTTTGATTTGAAGAATGAAAATTATTATTTTTTTGATTGATTTCGACGGCGATCGAACGAGGAGCGCAGACGCGACCGCCACCCACCCCTCGTCGTTGATTACCACAGACAGACTAAAATAAAAAAAATAACTGCATGCTACGAAAGAATGTTGATCTCTGTTGATCATCGGTATCATAGACAAATAAAGCTAAGCGTTCACCTACTGGCCTGCAGCGAATATTTCATGGATTATTTGATTTGATTCCACCAGTTACAAATGAAATATTCTAATTCAGTCTACTTGCATAGTACTATTCTCAGAATATTCTGAGGTACTATTGCTTTAAATATTGAATTTGGCGGGCTAAATAAGGCGAAATAGTGGCAAAATTTTCAAAGCAGTGTGGCTTAGCAATAAATTATCCAAATATTTTAAATGTAAAACAATATAATGAGGAGTTTTCACGGCCTTTTCATTGCCCCTTCATTACGTTTACATGAGCTGATCACTTTAGACGATCTCAACAAATCTAGTTGTCCAAAGGTTGTCTGGAAGAAATCGCTTCTAAGCGATAAAACCAACCATAGTACCTATTTTTATTTTCTTGTTAAAATTTGTGTATTTTTTGTAATCTTATGGTGTACAATAAAGTGTTTTCCATTCTATTCTTTTCTATTCTAGTTATTTTTTACTCGGTTTTGTGGAACAATATTTTAGGCGAAACTGTTTTCATTGCTTGCTTTCCTCCTAACTGTTTAGGCAGCTTTCATACAAATAATGACGTCCACACTACGCATGCATGTGATTGTATTGCGTCACGCAATGCACGCAATTTGAGTGCATTGTGTTTACTCATTCATTCATGGATATCCGATTATATATAGCCGTCTCAGTCACTCACTTGGTCGCCCGGTCCAGATGGATGGAGTGTGATGGAGCGGCAACGCCGCATAATAGGTATATAGCGGTGATCGCCACGAAACGTAATCATATTATTTGATTAATATATTAGGCAATATCGCACCTTAGAGAATTTATATAAATTCTCTAAGTATCGCACAGACCAGCAACACGGCGCCCCGGGCGCCGCGGAGCCGAAGCTCGCTAGGCGAAACCATTATTTTGACTAATATCAAATAACATAATACCGCAGATTCGTATACCTACCTAATATGACTTATACAAAAATACCTATGGACTTAATAAAAGTACCATAGGTACCTTAATTTTTTTACATTCTGCACAAAAGTCAAGCTGACGCTGACTGACCGTCATCATACCGTGGAGCGTTACATCATACGGACCTTACTTGCTTATGTGTTCCTTGCTCCAAGGTACGGACTCAGAAGTATTTCCTCTGAGATACGGACATGGAAGTAATAAGTACTACGTACAACAGGAATGAGCTCTATCTGTGTATCTTGCAGCTAAAATAAAGAAAATACAACCTTATGCTAAGGTCGTAAGACTCTTGTTGCGCGCAAAATAAAAATGAAGCCGAGTGAGCGGGCAACCTCTGAACGCTGTGTCCCGTTCTAACAGTGACTTAGAGTTGCCAGAGTTAAGTTGATTTCAATCCTTTCGTTGTTTGTAGAAAAATATGCGATTGATGTAATGTAATGAAGTAAAAACATTTACTTCTAAAATGTTTCCAAATATAAATAATAATTTATTACCGACATGTTATTTAAAGCAATATTATTTGTTGCTACGTGTAAAGCCTTATTTACGCAAAAATTTTGCGATTGGCGTATAAGTTTTCTTTTATTTGTATGCATGGAAGTAATGAGGTCTTTTCATCTTCGATTGAAAAGAAAAAAAGTAGTTCAAATTGGTTCGATAGATGGCGCTGACTCAACTGTATCAATCAAGATTGTCTGTGGTGCACACGTACAAAACTATTATCTTAGTAGTCTGTGGCTATAGTCATGATATTCTGTTTGTGTTTGCTTCTTGAGTGTGCGCTAGTTATTTTGTAGTGTTTTTAGAAGTAGGCAAAAATAAATACCACGTAACGAAAATTATTTCTACGTTGGCGATGTTGACATTTCACTTTATTTTGACACTTGACTGCTACGTTACAGAGCAGTGCCCTCTATTTTCAACGCTGAAAGCATGATTTGAAACGGCCGTGAAAATCCCTCATTAGTACTGTGCGTAGTACTTATTACTTCCATGTTTGTATGAAATACGGACACCTGACCTGACAACCCCACATGAAATCACCGACTCGGACGTTAATGGCGGAGTGTTTTTTGATTTCGTGATATTTTTGAAGAATTTTAGTTAAAATGGGGAGAATTTGTGTCGTGGAGGCTTGCGGAAGCGAGTATTATCCTGATTGTGGTTTATCTTTTTACAGGTAATAGTTTTAATCATAATTTGTTAGTGAAGAATTACGGTGACCATGCATGACTATCCAATCCTAGTTCAAGAACAAATAACTTAAATACCTATGCATTTTTTATTCCTTTCTCTATTAAAATAACTTTGTTTCAATTTCAGATTTCCTAAAGATCCTAATGTTAGGGAAATATGGATAAATATTGTACCCATGAGCTCTACCCACATCCTCCTCAATCTATATTTGAAGATCCACATGATATTCAATTGGTGAATGCGTTAGCGAATTCAATTTACGTTTAACTCATAATGCAAAATTAGAATCAATGAAACATACATATAAGGAATAAGCTGGGTTTGCGGCAGAAACTTCACAAGACTGTTTTATTTAGCAATGTCAGATTTAGAATTAAACTAAATGTAAACTTAACTGATTTTTTCTTACCTAATTAATTAAATATAGGTACTACAATAGGTAGCTTCTCGTAATTTTATCTCAGTTCAGCTGCATGTCGTGTCCCACAAGGACCAGTAGGTAACTTAGGTAAGTACCTACCTATATGACGCGAGTGTGAAAAGCAAGCAAAAACAGCAAATGTATACCTAGTGCCGCAAAGGGCAAGTTTATCATTAGTATCTTCAATTTAAATCCATCTGAAGCAATGATCTGCTGACGTCAGATCACAAATTATTTTTTACAATTATTGTCCTTAAATCATATTTCAATATAGTCACCATCGCCAGAGAGGGATAAGACATACAGTTACTGAGCTCTCGCTCGGCTTCAATTTTGTCACAACAGCTCATTCCTGTTGTACGTAGTACTTATTACTTCCATGGATACGGACAGCTGGCTGAAGTGGCCGACTGACTGAATTGACTGTGAAGTGTGACTGTGACTGATAGCTGATAGTGAGAGACTGACTGACCGGCCTGTCTGATCGCGCGCGCGTGTTGCTTTTCTTTTAATTTTCGTCGAGTTGAAAAGCAAGAAAAGTTTAAGTCTGTACCAATTGCAATTGACTATGGGAGACTACGATGATGATTGGGAAAGCGATTCGGGGACAGGACCGACTGCTGTGCAATCGTCGGCACCGGCTCCAAGATTGAACTACAATGCTAGAGTTTTTCGTCCAAGTGCTAGTAGCGGTGGCAGTGGAGCGGCCGGGGGCGGAAACAGAGGACGCAGCAATGAAACCAACTGGAGAGCGCGTGGAGGACCGTCCAGCGATAATAACCGCCGCGATAATCGTGACAACAATCGCGACAATAACCGCGATTCTCGGAACAATCGCGGCGACAATAGACCTGGCTTCCGCGCTCAAAATGGCCCCCAGAAATCCATGTCCGTGCCTTCACAGAAAGTTGGACGTATCATAGGCAAAGGTGGCTCTAAAATACGTGATCTCGAATACGAGTCTGAAGCAAAAATCAAAATCGGTGACTCCAGTGGAGTTGAAACTGAACTAACTCTGATTGGCTCTGAAGAAGCTATTGCCAAAGTAGAGGATTTAATAAACGACCTCATTGAAGATAGAGCTCCGCCAGCGCCAAAGGAAGACCTCAATGCTAGCAATGACAGTAATGGGTCAGAATTCTTCAAGAAAAACGAAGCTGGAGTGCAAGTCATTAATTGGAGTAAGCTAAATGCTCATCATGACAGTCATCAACAAGAAAGGTGGAACAGCTTGCCCCCTATCATCAAAGACTTCTACAAAGAAGACCCAGTGATCGGCAACATGTCTCCAACCGAAGTAGCTCGCTGGCGTAAAGCTAATAATGACATCCAAGTCAAGAGGACCTTCGATGAAAAACCTGGAATGAGACCAGTTCCGAACCCGGTATTAACATTCGAACAAGCTTTTCAGCACTTTCCTGAGGTACTACAAGAAATCTACAAACAAGAGTTCACGACTCCCTCACCAATTCAAAGTCAAGCATGGCCCGTTTTGTTGAGAGGTGATGACTTGATTGGCATCGCTCAAACTGGGACAGGGAAAACGTTGGCTTTCCTTCTGCCAGCTCTTATCCATATTGATGGCCAGACAATACCTAGGGAGCAACGTGAAGGCCCCACAGTTCTAATAATGGCACCAACTAGAGAACTTGCATTGCAAATTGACAAAGAGGTGTCCAAGTACCAATATAAAGGCATCAAGTCTGTGTGCCTGTATGGGGGTGGAGACCGTAAGGAGCAGATCAAAGTTGTAGCAAAAGGTGTTGACATAGTCATTGCTACACCAGGCCGTCTTAATGATCTGGTCATGGCCAGACATCTGAACATCATCAATTTCTCCTACATTGTCTTAGATGAAGCAGACAGAATGTTGGACATGGGTTTCGAGCCACAGATCCGCAAGTCTCTGTTTGATGTAAGGCCTGACCGCCAAACAGTTATGACCTCTGCAACATGGCCAAGTGGTGTTCGTCGACTTGCTGAATCATACATGAAGGATCCCATCCAGGTCAATGTGGGATCATTAGATCTGGCCGCAGTGCACACAGTCACCCAGAGAATTCAATTTGTGGAAGAAGATGACAAAGAGGCTGCTTTGTTTGAATTTGTTAACAACATGGAACCCAACGACAAAATCATAATATTCTGTGGCAAAAAGGCTACTGCCTCGCACATCAGCACAGAGTTTGCCATGAAAGGAATAGAATGCCAATCTTTGCACGGAGATAGAGACCAGAGCGACAGAGAAGCAGCTTTAGAAGAAATGGTCGATGGCACTGTCAACATTTTAGTCGCAACAGATGTAGCATCTAGAGGCATAGACATCAAAGACCTGACTCATGTGATTAATTTGGACTTCCCCCGACACATCGAGGAGTATGTACACAGAGTTGGCAGAACCGGGCGTGCGGGGAGAACTGGGGTGTCCCTGTCATTTGTTTCGAGAAAAGACTGGGCACATGCTAGAGAATTAATCAAGATTCTCGAAGAAGCCAACCAGGAAATTCCTGATGAGTTGGAGAATATGGCTGAAAGGTTTGAGGCCATGAAGGTGCGCAGAGACAAAGAAGGCGGCGGTAGAGGGGGTAGGGGTGGCGGCCGCGGGGGGCCTAGGAGGGATAGGTGGTAGGTCTAAGATTTAAGGAGGATCTCCTCAAACCCACCGTATTGATTATTCCAATTTAGTAATTAAAGTTTTCGATTCTGCGTGTTAAGTGTTAGCAGGGCTGTACAGCCAATTTCTATCGGATCCGTTTTATTTATTTAGTAAAGACTAGACCATACTGGTTCTTGTGGTAGTGATGAGCTGGACTTATCACTTTGGTTAACCGCCTATTATTGTTATTAGGGGCAGCAGTGCATTGTAACCAGCTTTTACTCAATACCAAATTTCTAAAACTTAGAAGCATGTAAGATAAAAATTCGAAGCCTGAAGAATATCAATGATTCAAAGGTATGTGCATACTACTATTCAATAAGTAGGCATGTACCAAATTCAATGTTCAGTATTCCCTCTGGCTACCCCCAGTAGGATATCCTCGCAGATCTGAGTAGGTAGAAGAAACCGTACATCTATGTTTATTTTTAGAAAGCAAAAATTGCGCTTAGGCTGTGATTTCTTTTGCATAAGCCAATATCTTCTAAGAGAGATACATAACCTGTTAGTAACTAATTGTGTCCAAGCTAAGATTTTTTACAGAGAGATCTGGATTAAGTATATTTTATATTTGAGAAGTATTGTATCTACGAACGTAGGAGTCCGTAAAATGTATACCTACATACTTTTGTAGTTTCGTAACGTTACTTTAGAATAGTGTAACTACGAATTAATGTTAAATTTCTACCAATAAAACAACAATTAAACTTTGTTATTGACGTATTGTATTTTAAGTTCACAATTCTTGGCCGTCATTAGGTATAATTGAAATACGACAAAAGCGTAACGAGATAAAAGTCAAAAAGTCCAATAACATAGAAACTGAAAATTTTATCATAAATAGGCGTAACACTTAAACTTGAATATTATATATTAAATAGGAGTTACTTATATTCTACAGCGTGCACTGCTAACGATTAAGTGCGATTTTTTTAGAATTTTAACATTTTCATCAAATGGATAAGCTAATAGGACATTTTGATTGAAACAGATCCTTCCCTACACAAAATTCATCTTCCTTCTCAGAAATAATAAAAAATAACGACGTACATGTCGAACTGTACATTGACTGAAACAACGATGGAAAATAAATAATAGCAATATAATTATTAAAAGGACTATACAGAGTATACATTCAAATAATTTGTATACGTTTAGTAAAAGCGTAACTTAAATGATCTCTAATCTTTTCATTTCTTTGTGAAGTTCGATGCCCATTTTGGCCGGCGAGCGAGTAACAATTACATTTGCCTTTTCTAAAGCTTTGATCTTGTCCATGGCACCCCCTTTGCCGCCAGAGATGATGGCACCGGCGTGACCCATTCGCCTGCCGGGAGGCGCGGTCAGACCAGCGATGAACGAGACAACTGGCTTGCCTTGCTTTCCCTGGAATCGCAAATAATACTTGTTTTAGAAATGCAGCAAGGCTTAGAAGATTCTAATCAAAATGCAGTGTCATGAAGAAAATACTAATTCACAAAAAAAACTTCAGATGCATTTAGTCTTAGATACGGCTTCATTAATTCATGATCAGAGTATCTACACTATCGGGCTGTCAATAAAATTATAAGTTACTAACGAATTTATTATATTTTCTCAAAAATGCTTGGCTATTCAATCAATACCTTCGAGATAAATCGACCTTGCCGGCCTAGGCCGGTAATGAAAATGCATAACTCGTCAAACATCGTCAAATACTTACTATGTTTGATTGTTTGAATATCCGCGCATTTAAAAAAAAAAAATTACAAGCCTAGGCCGCAATGAGGTATAGGTGGACTCGCGCATGTGTGCACCCACAATCCTACCACATTCATCCATCAATGCCTGATTTGCCGGCCGCGGCAGTAATGCTTATCTAAAGCTTTAAAATAAGTAGGTAGGTAATGTTGCAAAATAAATGACAATTCTAGAGATATTGCAATAGCAACCTACAGTACAGTGCATAATGAAGTAAAGTTGAACTACAAAAACTATTGCAACTATGATGATTTAGAAGTGCAGAAGAAAAATAAAACAAAACTCAAATGTCCATTGGAGGCGAGATCAAGGTGTGCGTTTACCTTCTTGCTCTGTTCAAGGGGAAAAAAATCTATATAATTACAAACTTTCAAAGCAATCAAAATAAATAAAAAAGATTTGTGTCGACTAGTAGGAACATCATGCAGTGCCTTGCATCTTTTGTTTTCTCTAAAATAATCTAAATTATTCATCATCATTGGCGGCTCGCAATATTCTGATGGACACAAACCTAAATTATTGGCTTCAATGCAAAGCAGCTTTATCTCGTGTGGATTCCAATGAAATTACAGGCATATGGGACTTTTATGTCTCAGGGTGGCGGTGGTATGCGACGTAGGGCGCGTCCTAGGCGGACATTACTTAAACAGGTTTGCAATTGCAGTTGTAATGTTAGCTTAAAGCTTTATATCAGGATGACTAACTGCTAGTTCATTATTCAAATAAAAAAATATACTTACAGAATTGTGCTGGATAAGATAATCTGACGCAAGCTCCTCTGCATTGCCTCCAATTTCTCCGATAAGGATGATTCCCTTAGTATTGGGGTCCGCCAGGAACACTTCGAGGCAGTCGATGAAATCCGTGCCGTTGAACGGGTCACCACCGATACCCACGCAGAGCGATTGACCTAGACCCGCCTGGAATAGACCGATAGTTAAGTCAGATTAGTTAGTTAGTCTTATCACTAGTTCTTTGGTGGTCACCCCGTCAGTAAGTGGCCATGTTGCGGTAGGAAATAGTACATTGTTCACTGAGGGGAGAAAGTGACCCGGTGCCCAACGAGGGTGTGATACACACGAGCTGGAAATCACACTTTCTCCCGAGTGATAATTAGTGCTTTAAATATAGGTACCTACGAGGAAAATAGAAGATTTTTAATTCTGGCGGCGTCATCAAATCTTCTCTATCACTACTAGAAGGCATTTCCAGTATACTATCTAGTAAAACAAATTGAAAATTCTATAAATAAAAAAAAGCGCTGCGCGCGATTTTCACTTGTCAAACGGCACATGATAATTTATCACCATTGTCTACTACTCTATTAGGTTGTTAGATAGGCGACGACCTCTGTGGTGCGGCGGGCGAAGGTTCGCCCGCGACGCAGGAGGTTGCGGGTTCGATTCCTGCCTCGGAACAAATATTTGTGCGATCTGCAGATAATTGTTCCGGGTGTTCTGGGTATTTTCCATAGAACACAAATACATACATACATAGATAGATATTTTTTTATTATACATATATAATAAAAAAATATCTATCTATGTAATGTATTGTATTAAGTATATCAGTTATCTAGTTGCCATAACACAAGCTCTGCTTAGCTTGGGGCTAGATAATGTTGTGTGAAATGTCCAGCATTTATTATTATTATGGCAATATTATTATTATATGATATGGCAAGATTGCAGGAGAAATTTTAGGAACTGACTGAGCTGAGTCTAGAAGTCTCTGGCAGGTGTCGGTCGGTCAACCCAGTGGTGGTCGGGGGGGGGGGGGCGTAGGGGTCATAAATTATATACTTTATATAGTAAAGGCCTTGAACTTAATGAATGGGTGTAGTCGCAGGCCAAATCCACGATTTTTATTTGGAAAAGCCTCTGACTACACCTGCTAAAATTACCTACCTAACAAGTTAAACGACCTATTATACTCGTGGATTTGGCCTTCCCCTACAACATTTTGATACTTGTTTCAGCTTTTGCGTAGTCAATTTTTAGTTTTTAAACTTTTATTTTATTCGCTTTCAATGAGTCCGATAAAGTGAGTTTCTTACATCACAAATAATAATACTTAATAATAATAACATCCAACAGTCACATACGTAGGGGGTAAATATTTACATCTTCATGATTGCAACTGGCGACTATTGATAAAACTGACATATGTACCTAATAATTAAGCGATCAATATGATAATGTAAGCAGAATCAGTCACCAATCAGATGCTCAGCACTGAGCTGCGCGCCTTTGGTGATTATGTACCTATAACATTATCATTCATAAGCCATATACACAAATTCACCTATATCCAAGGTCAATCAATATTGTTGAATCAGTGAATTCGTGGTCAAGGCCGCAATATTATTTATGTAAAACATGTAAATTTTTCGCGTCGTCTGTTACGTGTTGCCATATTTGATGATCGTGAAATAGACGTTATCTTTCTGATAAGAATATTTTTGGAGAAGAGTAGTTTTCGTCTCAAAACTGTATTACTAGTTTATTAATGATATTACGACTTACCTACCTACACATCTAAGATTGCGGTGGTCTGCAAGAACTCAGTATGTATTTCATCTCCAGGTAGCTACAGTTCTAGTAAAACCTTCCTCTTCTCACTATGACGACACCAATCAAGACTTAAGAGGAGGTCGTCGGTAGAAGGGTAAAAGGACGCTTAAATTTGAATAAATTAAAAAAAAACTATTTTTTTTAACAACTGACGCAACACGGCTCTAGATATTAGTGTACTGATCTTGTGTACAAAATTTCATGGAGTTTGATGGAATAATCAATGAAGAAATAATATAACATACACATAAAAACTTGGATAGTTTTATGAAAAAGGGTGACGTGCATGGTATTAACACGAGAAATAAACACAAACTAAATATACCAAAATTTCGATTAGAGTGGGTCTTTTATGGGGAATTCTGTACGGTTCTATAATAAACTTCCAGAAGGTGCATCTAAACTTCCTATTCGAAGATTTAAATCCTACTTAAAGATTAATCTAATTAAGAAAGCGTATTACACTATTGATGACTATATAAATGATAAAGCCGCGTGGCCTGATGTCGCTCTGCCCCTCGACTGCTAAAATGGAAATTTGCAATATTTGTACTTACCTATTTACATGTTTCTATTAGATTATTATTTATAAGTATAACAAGCGTAGCGTGTGCTGTCTTGCATATTTTTTTTGCTGATGTTTATTTAAATTTGACTACCTTTCTAAGGTTTTTAAGTTCTCATTTACTATGTATCAGCAACTCCTTGCTCCGAGGCACCACACAGGCGCTTCTCACCTAGTGGTAAGACGGACCATTAATGTAAGCCAAGACGTGTTTGTTGCCTGATTCTTCTAGGCTTGGTCGCGTTGGAACAGGAGTAATTTTAGTTTATAAGACGATTCAAAGTGATCCTTGTGATGTATTTTTGACTTTGACTTTAATAGCCAACATAGAAGCAAACTTCGTTCGCGTACAAAGGGGCGTAAGCGCACTACCGGTAACCTTCTCTTAAGAAAAAATAGGCAGATCTCAAAACGGACGGCAACCAACATAATTATGAGCATGTCCGAAGCTGTGACACCCTTCATTATTGTTGAACACTCTAGAAAACGCTTCTTTTTAACCGACTTCCCAAAAAAGGAGGTTCTCAATTAGTTTTTTTTTTTTTTTTTATGTTTGTTACCGCGTATCTCCGGCGTTTATGAACCGATTTGGAAAATTCTTTTTTTATTTGAATAGATATATTTCCAGATTGGTCTCATTTTTTCAAAATCCAGTTCTGATGATGGGATCCATGAGGAATTGAGGGAACTCCTCAAATATTGTAGGCATACATATGGCGATTTTGATATTTTCAGCAACAAACCAAGCATTTGCATTCAAAAAGTATCATAATCCTTTCACCACTATGGTTCTTTCATCATTTTTTTTTCATCCAAATATTTAGTCGAATACAAGTCGGTTTTTTAAATGAAAAGTTATCGATCATCAAAACTAATGACACTTACCGCAGTAGTCTGATGGCACGCTTCATAAGTGAGGGTGCCAGAGCGGGAAACGACACCGATCATTCCACTCTTGTGGACGGCAGCCGGCATGATACCGATCTTGCACTTATCAGGGGCAATGATTCCGGGGCAGTTGGGGCCGACAAGACGAGACTTGTTTTGCCGTGTAAGAGCGTGCTTTACGCGCACCATGTCCTGGAACAGTCAGGGTTAGATGCTGTAAATTATGATACAAGTAGCGGCACGAAGCTCTAGCGTTGACTGTTATTGCGCAGAAGTCAAAAGTAAGGTGCTTTGGGCGGGATCTCTATCTCTATCTATCTTATACTAATTGTATTGCGTGCGCAACAGTAAACATGGGCAACTATCCCCTCCACGTTTCCATCAGCGCTAGACTTACGTGCCGCTACTTATACTGAAGGGGTGGCCAACGCCGCTACTCTATCCCATGGATTAATATCAAACTGGTCAAAGAATAGAACAGGAAAAGCAGTTCAACATCATCAGCAGCCTTAGGCGTCCACCGCTGGACGAGGCCTCCCCCATCCAATATAACGGCGGGAATAGTTATAATCACCACGCTTGGCAGGCGGATTGGTGATTGCAGTATTTGTGTTGACTACTCAGATGGATGCTGCTGCCCATCCTCTGGTCGGCTTTTACGACATCCACGGGAGGAGATGGGAGGGATCTATTCTATGGCCGGACACACCACGGCAAAGCAGTTACGTTATTTTAATTACATAACTTATCACTCAATAGTCACATAATATCCTTTATCCCACACCAGGATTCCCTGTGTCGTGGGTATCAGGAACTACGAGTAACATGTTACTACATTGTGGATGAACTTAGCACGAATATGTGAAAGGAAATAGTTTGTATAATATACTAACTAGGTAAAAATGCACGTTCGCTTAGTTATTCATACAAATAACATCGCTAATGCTGTGAGACCGGGGGTAGGTACCTAAGGGTTAACGATTAGCAACAGCAAGAGAATAATAAACTATGTGGAATATAGTTGTTTAAATATTTCTAAACTGATACCAACATGATAATTTCAAGTAGGTGATTTTTGTATGTTGCTTAAAGTGTGTCACACACGTAGCAGATGCTAAGATATCTGTATCTGAGCGCGTATCTTTCCATATCGCTTTCTATATAATACTAAACTCAAGAAGCAACACGCACGTAGCAGATCACTTATATTTTACCGTCAAGAATCTGTAGGCACCGACAATTATCAAAAGATGGACAGATGATATCTGTGTATACAATCCGCACCAAGAAACAAGTATAGACAGTTTGAAGGTTTCCGCGTGAATGTATCATTTTCGTATAATATCGTATCTGCTACGTGTGTGATACCTTCAGATGCGATAAGTTTTTATACGCATATAAAATATTACCGCATCTGCTACGTGTGTGATGCACTTAATACTTACATGTTGAGGCACGCCCTCAGTGATGCACACAATCAGTGGTACCTCAGCCTCAATGGCTTCCAAGATTGCGGCAGCAGCTCCCGGTGGTGGCACGTAGATCACTGATGCATCAGCCTGGGTCTTCTCTTTCGCTTCCTTCACTGTCTTGAACACTGGCTTGCCAAGGTGCTCTGTTCCCGCCTTCTTAGGCGATACACCACCAACAATATTGGTTCCATAGTCGAGGGCTTGCTGGCTGTGGAAAGTTCCCTGCTTGCCGGTGAACCCTTGGACGATGACTTTGGTCTCTTTTCTCAGTACCAAATTTTTACGGGTCTGCTCATAGGGGCTGGAACCGCCACCACATTGGAACCTAATGTTTCTCAGCTTGAAGCCATCTTAGAAAAGACACAGCAATTTTAGGAAAAATATAGATTGTTTATATAGTAGTAACACATAATATCATGGGTTTGTGTTAAGCAAATAGGTAAACTAAGAAAATAAGGTGTAAAACTGATATTAAATACCTTTTTCTCATGAAAGTCTATATATTTTAACGTGTATAAATGGTTTAAGGTTCCCTCCTTCACCTCATCAAACTTTTCAGCTAAATTATGCTTCAACTCTCTATAAGTATTTGCTATTTGGTTCATTGTTTAAAAATCTAGAACACTGCATACCACAAAGTTTTATAAAAATCTGACTTGTAGTTTTTTAAGTCTCAGGGTTTTTAGTTGTTTTTTATTGAAAGGATCGCCTTTGTCGTCTCAGCCTAGGAAAAGAACTCCTCCAAAACATCCTGTGGATGTTATAAAAGGCGACTATGGGATTACGACAGGAGATGGGCAGCAGCATCCACCTGAGTACATAAAACTAAACTGCAATCAATCTGCCTGCCAAGCATAGTGATTGTACCGGACACATCACGGTACCCAAGCTAATGGCTAAATAAAATATATTTGTAGATTTGAATTTTACAAAGTAAACAAGTTCTAAATTTAAAAAAAAATATGCATGTGTTGTAATTCCGAGGAGATGGACCGGTCACATGATCCGAGACAAACAAGATAAGTGAAGCACAATTGTCTCCGACTGGTACCCCAGGGATGGCAAACGCAGTAGAGGACGCCAGCAAATGAGATGGGAAGATGATATGGAAACTCACAGCGGGACATCATTGGAGAAGGGTAGCGAGGGACAGAACCCAGTGGAAAATGTTAGAGGAGGCCTATGTCAAGAGGCACGCTGACACAACGGCACAACAGGACATTTTATAGGGAAACCAAAACATGTTTAAAATTGTATATTAAAACTGTAGTTGAGAATAAAGGGCTTTATTATTATTTTATAATTCCGAGGACTCTACATAATAGAACAATATTTGGACATAGCACTTCCCTCTAGAATGCCACAATTAACGATCTTCAGCCACCAACATCTACTGACATCTCGCAATCTTTATAACGTCTTTAATCCATCAAGATGAGGGTTTTCCTCTACTTTGTCGTCCGCTATCAGCTGTTTGTTGGCTATTTATTATTATTAAATTCATAGGTTCACTAAGGCTTTGTCATATAAGCTTGGTTCTAAGAAAATTACTTTTAGAAGTTGGTCAAAAATGGTGTAGAAAAATGTCCTCAACTTCTAAACAAAAGGAAACTACGGAACATACAAGGGGGTGATTCGGGTACCACTTGAGATTCTCTACTTCTAGATTTCCACTTGATATTTAAATAAAATAACAATAGGCTCAAGACAATCTTGACTAATGTTTACAGAATTATTACCAAAGCAACACAGTTGAACTTTGATCTTAAAAATGAGTGTTATCTTATTGATTGACAAGCATAATTGTTTTGTTTTCTGGTTTGAAATTTTATAACATCCACATTAGGCAATGTACTACCAACTACAATTTATACAGACATTATTCAATACAATTTTATTTTCACTGCAATGCAGATGAGCAAAAGCAAAAATTAGGGTCTAGGATCTTCCTTCAAGATTCAACCAATTGTGAGATACCAAAGGTCAACCATAATGATCAATTGATTTGTAGGAAGCATTCAACTTGTAATGCTCTGCTCTGCTACCTACTTATACCTCTCCTACAGTGTATGTAGTAGACATTGAATAGCTTAGTTTTTATTCTGTACGATGCGAGTGACATGTTTTAACAAACTGGGATAAAATTAAAAAGTATTTATAGCTGAAGGTCTCGGTTACTGATGATACAACATCGGCACTACGTAACGAGACTTTTTGCATAGTTTTTCACTGAACATGTGAAGCCTGTTTACTTTATAACAAGATTTGAAGAAAACAGGCGCTGTGAGAAGGGCGAAAATGAATTTACAAGGTTATTTAACATCCTAGGTTATCTAGTAAGAAATGAATGATTACCAAATTCAACAAATGGATCGCTGATCGTAAGGATCAAAAGAAAATTAATAAAACCAATTATTTACCTTTGAAACGAGAGAAAATCCTGACTGAAACTGCCATGGTACCTACAAAATATGATTTATACCAATCGGAACGAAGAAATACCTAAATTTGCTACCGATTTCAGACCAATAGGTCCACAGACTAAGGAGTATGCTGGACTGAGAGGTACGAGCACGAATTGGACCACAGACTAAGGAGAGTAATAACGATTGGACTGAAGAACGATGGCGACGACGTTCTAACCAAACATTTTGTGACCCACCTTTTTTGAAAATGTCACGTACCTTCACTAGAGACTTTTGGTTTTTGGTAATTTTATGCTATGAGGATGAATAAGCAAATTGAATGAAGTGTGTAAAAGTTGGGGAAAACAAGTTGTTTACTTAGATAGGTTACTTTTCTTTATTGAACGAGCGAAGCGAGTTCTCTGAGTCAAGTTGGAAGAATCGGTGTTTGTATGTACGAATGTATGTATGTATGTATGTTTGCCCGATGAAAACTTCCCGACCGTTAATCCGATCTTCATGAGTAGTATGGGGGTAGATAGTATTGGCACAATTTGTAGGTAAGGTTATGAGCTATATCGGCCGAGGGGTTGATGAGACATTGGGGCCCAAGAGGGGCCCCAATGTCTCAACAAAAAAAAAAGTGAGACAATCAGATCAAGCGGGGTGTCTAATGAAAGTGCTTTGGTTGGAGAGTACAAAACTGTTTTTAATTAGTATTTAGATTAAGTAGTTTCTGAGATATTAGGGAAAATCGAAAATGTAAAAATCCAAAAATTCTAGGATACTTCCAGCAATCCCACATGCTAAAATTTGGTATGCTTGTAGCTTTTGTGACACAAACACTCCCTGTTTTTGTGTCTGAAATTGAAGAATTTGGAAACTTGTATCTTATAAAACAATAACAAATATAACATCCATTGTTGACCTCCCATTTCTAGGAATTTGAATGACGTTGGAGTTCTTTGGTTTTCGACAAAAGGACGTTATCAATTAATTTGTCTGATACTTGATATACTAACAGGTATGTAGTATGTATGCCCCGTTGCTTAGTCTTATTCAAAGGTTATTTCAATGATGTGTAGGAAATACCTCGAGGTGAAAAATGTTAGAAGGATAACAAAAGTAAAATATGCAAAAAATAGGTACCTCTACTTAATATCTAGTATAATTATATTATCTACTTAATTAAAATACCTATAATTTGTTTTTTAAATTAATTGTTTTTTAAATTCAAATAATGTCTTCTTTCAGTAAAATGTTCCATCTACAATATTCAAGGTACTTTCCCTCCATGTGGCATATCCGTGGAACGCCCTATATAACCAAGGTAAAATCAACCATGAGTTTGTCGGTACATAATGTTGTTTTCCTTGGCAAAATAACGCAAACATTTGCGAATATACACCAAGTGAAGTGCCAGCATAAGGTTTTAGAAACTTTGGAAAAGTGCTGTTTGTACAATAATTTCTAAATCCTTTGTAAACTTCAGACCAATTCGTGCTAGGACCTCTCAATGCAATAATAAGTATGTATTTTTATGACACTGACAGCCTTTTCTGTTACGTAACTGACAGTGAATGCTAAAAATCAATAATGCCAACCTCAGAGGAAATATTTCCTCAGAGATGACAAACGATGCTAACCTTGGATGAATGAGGGCTTTTCATGTTCGATTAAAAAGAAAAAAAGTAGTTCAAATTGGTTCGATAGAAGGCGCTGACTCAACTGTATCAATCAAGATTGTCTGTGGTGCACGCGTACAAAACTATTATTCTAAGTAGTCTGTGGCTATTAGTCATGATATTCTGTTTGTGTTTGCTTCTTGAGTGTGCGCTAGTGATTTCGTGGTGTTTTTAGAAGTAGGCAAAAATAAATACCACGAAACGAAAATTATTTCAACGTTGTCGATGTTGACATTTCACTTTATTTTGACACTTGACAGTTACGTTACAGAGCAGCGTCATCTATTTTCAATGCTGAAAGCATGATTTGAAACGGCCGTGAAAACCCCTCATTATCACTAACTACCTACTTCTTGGCAAAATTTTCATCAAGTGGAACGGGCCCTAAATATTGTCCAAGATGCTAACCCTTATTTACATTATAAGCATATTACTGAGGCATATTACTATGTTTGAATGCCGGAGCCATAGAGAAAATAAATACTACATGCCGGAGCCGGCGCGTGGCAGGCGCACTGAGTGCGGCATGGCACGAGCCACTCGTAGTGTTAGAGAATTTATAGTAATATTCCTCCAAGCTTATTGTACTCATTGAACGCACCCCACCCCGGCTTGTATGCCCGTGGCCGATCGTGGGTTTTTTGGGTTTTTTGCATGGAAATATTTCTCTCGTGAGCTAAACAAAAAACCTATAGACATTATATTTATGTTTTTATATTTTTTTTTTCAGGAATTTTAAATCCATGAGCGCTGGGCGTTAGCTCGTCGTAGTCTTTATTCTGAGCTCGTCATGGAAGTAATAAGTACTACGTACAAAGTACTTATTACTTCCATGGAGCTCGTTAAAGATAGAGCACAGAGTATGTTATAGAATTATAGAGGTATTTATTGTTCTGTGGCACTGGTTATTATGACGTGTTTTTGTGTTTGTGTTTTTCATAGAAAGTGTTGAAAAGTCGTAAAATAAAATAACAATCAAATATTGTATCAAAATTCATCAATACAACACCGCCACGTACATAATACAAATATAACTCATCACGTTCAAAACGTCACTTGCTTATGTGACGCGATCCGGCAGTTCTCTTGCATTTACGATAGGTACTGATTTCTGTGAAAAATGTGTGGAACAGATAAGAAACTGGGTGAAATAAGGGCACTGATCCTGGTCGGTGGTTACGGGACTCGGTTGCGACCCTTGACCTTGAGTAGACCAAAGCCTCTTGTAGAATTTGCCAACAAGCCTATCCTGATGCATCAAATCGAAGCTCTGGTAGAAGCCGGGGTCACACAGGTACCTATAAAAACAATTAAAAAACTTATGTCTTATCATTACCTACTATAAGATTCCAATCAGAGTTTTTCATTATAGGTGATATTGGCAGTATCATACAGAGCAGAGGACATGGAGAAGGAATTAACTGAACAAGTTTCAAAACTTGGAGTGTCCCTGACATTCTCACATGAGACTGAACCCCTTGGCACAGCAGGACCTTTAGCACTAGCTAGAGAACTATTGAGCACAAGCCCAGAACCATTCTTTGTTCTCAACTCTGATGTCATCTGTGACTTCCCATTCAAAGAGCTGGCTAAATATCATAGGAGTCATGGAAAGGTAGATATCTGATAATAAAGAATTAAAACTGTTATGGTATGACATTATACATATTTATAAATATATAAATAAATGCTGGACATTTCACACAACATTATCTAGCCCCAAGCTAAGCAGAGCTTGTGTTATGGGTACTAGATAACTGATGCACTTACATACATCATAGATCAGTAGATATTTTTATTATACATAAAAAATACCCAGAACACCCTAAACAAATAACTGCAGATCGTACAAATATCTGTTCTGAGGCGGGAATCAAACCCGCAACCTCCTGCGTCATAGGCGAACCTTCGCCCGCCGCGCCACAGAGGTCGTCAAATTATTGATGTGCATAATTACTCACATTGTGGTAGCGATTCTGTGCAGTATTATCAAAATTTTAAAATGCGCCACAATTTTCGCGCGCCCTAAAATAAAAAGGACTGTGAAAAGTCATTATTTTAATTAAATGATGATTAATTTTACTTTAAAGTCTTTTCCAAGAGATATAGATTTTGACCGTACTTTTGAATAACCAAGATTATTTTTTTTAGTTTATTTTTGTATGGTTTGCAGGAAGGTACCATTGTAGTGACCAAAGTGGAGGAGCCGTCAAAGTATGGTGTAGTTGTTTATAAGGACAATGGACAGATTGAAAACTTTGTAGAAAAACCACAAGAGTTCATATCAAACAAAATCAATGCAGGTATTAAATCCCTTTCATAGTCATAGTAATTTATTTGTGAGAATGATGAGTGATGTAGATTTCAAACAATTGTAACAAATCCATTACACTCTTACCATTATTAGGCATGCAAATATATTTGTTAAAGGTAAATATTTAAAAGTATACTAAAAACTAAACATTCCTCAGGTCGTCAGTTAAAAACTCTGTCACTGTGTAGTAACATTTCTCAAGCAGAAGTGCCTTTAGCTTATTTTTAAAACGTACAGTGTCATTCTCTTTTATGCTCTCTGGTACCATATTAAAGATCTTTCTTATTAACTTAACGATGATACTCATATAAAATTTATGCAAATCTATCAGGCATTAGTAAAAATGTATCTATTTAAATATACTACTAGTATTTTAAGGGTTCCCAAACAAAGGACCATATGCCTGTATGCTGTCACAGGGGTCCAGGTAGCCAGTTAACATATTCACAGATTGTGTTGTTTGTGCATGAACCCTATGCAAATAATAAAAATAGAAAAAGTCAAATCCCAAGGTGGTAGAGTTCTCCAAACAGTGAATAAACCCGCGCGTTTTAATCTCTCAGTGGCGACGTCTCTAGGGTTCCGAAGCTTACTGAAAGCTTCGGAACCCTACACAATAATTTATCTTTTATAAATAGACTGAATTAACATTTAAAGTGCACTGACAATCTACAAGATATAAAAGCATCAGCTTTAAGCTGCCTGTGTATTAACAAATAATAATAATGAACAGACTAGAGTCGTAAAACTATTATTCATATATTTAAAAAATATACAAATAAAATTGACACCTTGTTTCATATAAAAAAAATATGTCAGACTTTAAGATGGACTCTACTATTGTAACTGTTGAACTATACCATTGCTGGACAAAGCCCTCTAATAAATTGTTTTTCGCTTCAGGAATGTACATTCTGAACCCTTCAGTTCTAAACAGAATAGAACTCAGACCAATGTCCATTGAGAAGGAGGTATTCCCATTCATGGCACAGGATGGTCAGCTCAATGCTATGGAACTGCAAGGATTTTGGATGGATGTGGGACAACCAAAAGATTTCTTAACAGGTAAAAAAATAATTCTTGGTGGGGGGGGGGGGGGAATATGTTGGATTAAAATTTTTTATTTCACAGGCTCTCAATTTTAAACCTTGTAGGATATCCTATGAACTCCTTCACCTCCGTGAGGAGATACTACTTTAAGCGCAAGCCAGATAGAAGAGACGTAAGGTGAGGACGATGCGTGGACGTGACTTTTTAACTGTACAGAAGAGACAGTATGGAGACGTTTCTGTTGCAATGGTCTGATCTATTCTATATTTCTATCTATTGTAACGGGAATGCCTGGGATGGCATCCCTCGCCCCACCCGCACCCCCGTGGCTCCCGCGTACCGTCTACTGTATAGGTTTTGCGATAGGGCGCAGACAACGAAGCTTCGCTCCCGCGCCCTGCCTCTTCTGTATGTTTTGCAATAGAGCGTAGACAACGAAACGTTGCGCTCGCGCCCCTTCTCTGTATGTTTTGCGTCGCGACTCTTCTATACGTTTTGTATAAAAGTACAATAAAGGGGTGCCACGTCTTCGCCTTGTCCTCACCTTACGTCTCTTCTATCTGGCTCTGGCACTAGGGGATAGTCAGACGCAAGTTTAATCACCAGTTTTCTTTTTTTTCTAGATTATTTCCTTGTTCCATAGACTCGATTTTTAATAAATGATAAGATCGTGACGAAGGTGTCATTTTAATCATTACTCTCCGATGTATGGGACAAGATAGTATCAGTAGTAAACAAAATGATGTCATTCTGGTATTGAATCATGAGGAACTTAAGTGCCACGTTTTATATCAGTAAATCAGCATGTTTATCTTTCAATTAATAAGTGGACATAAAGCAAACTATAGCCTCATTTTTTATTACTTTCTTTCGTAATCTAATTACCTAAACAGTGATATAATCAATGCTTCACACGTTTATAACCCAAATTGAATTAGTTAAATGAAATCAATAATTCTGTGAACTAGAAAATGTTCGTTGCTGAATGCATAAAAAAAAAAACTTTCCGCTAGACAAATATTCATTGACGAAAGTGGTTTTTGTCATCATAATCATGTTTTCGCTCGAAATCTTTTCAGGTATGTGCCTGTACCTAACCAGCTTACGGCAGAAGAACTCTGACAAGCTATACGAAGGCGCATGCGTAGTCGGCAACGTGATCATAGACCCTACCGCCACCATCGGGAAAGGGTGCCGGATAGGACCCAACGTCACTATCGGCCCAGACGTCGTTGTTGAAGATGGTAACACCCTACTGATATCATTAACAGCTAGACTCAAATTGACCCATTAAAACAAAGAAATTTTAAGTAATGGAGGCCTAATAGTTTACGCTAATTGTTGTGTTTGTTTGTTATTCAATCACGCTTTCAGAGCTAAACCGATTTTGATTAAATTTAATACAGGGAAAAATTATGACCTAGATAGTCAACTTTGGCTACTTTTTATTCCGGTTGCACGCGAGCGAAGCCACCGGCTCCGGCTGATGCTAGAAATTGCACAATAACTGAATTAAAATTTACAAAAGTCATAAGGTTTTATATCACAAAAGTAACCGTGAGGGAATTGAACCCGCGACCCGCTCCTAGATGTGCTAACTGTGCCACTGTTCCGGCCCTCGTCATGTCGGTATCGCCTCGAAACAGTGTTCCCAAGTGAAGGTAACACTGTAAGGGGCCGTCCATTAATCACGTGATTTTTTTAGCATTTTTTAACCCCCCCTCCCCTTTGGTGATCCGTGGTGAGGTTTAAGACTACCCCCTAGAAACCTACTACTACTTACTAGAAACCGCGCGTTTGACGAAAAAATAAATACACGTGATATCTTACAACACCCAACCTTGTGATATTTCGCGATCGTTTTTTAAACCCCCCTCCCCCCCCCCCTTTCATGCCTCACGTGATTAATGGACGGTCCCTAACAACACAACATTTTGTGACACAACGGTACGTGGAAATTACCCGATTCACAAAATAATTAAGTACTTATGATTCCAGGCGCATGCATAAAACGCAGCACCATACTCCGCGGTGCTGTTATCCGACAGCACGCGTGGGTGCACGGCTGCATTGTCGGCTGGCGCTCCGTGGTGGGCCGCTGGGTACGCATGGAGAACTGCACGGTACTCGGAGAGGACGTCATAGTGAAGGACGAGCTCTACGTCAACGGAGGGCAAGTGCTGCCGCACAAGTCCATAGCGCTGTCCGTACCAGAGCCGCAGATTATTATGTAGTATGTTGAAGTGAAATATTAATGCTGAGTACTGTTAGTAGGGTTCCGTATCTCAAAAGTACCAACGAAATCATTATAGGGATCATTCTAGTGTCTGTCTGTCTGACACAGCCTGTCCTTTGAACCGACTGGATGTAAAAAGTTGAAATTTGGTGTACATATACAGGCAATCACAGACGTATATCGTGAATAAACGAATTTAGATTTTAACGGTTAATTTGGGGGGCAAATTAGACAATAAAAAAAAATTACACTTGCATCGTGTGACGAAATGAAAGGGCATATTATGATAGAAACATATTTTCCTTATAATTTCAGAATGCATATTTTAAAAGATAGTATGTAAAGAAAACATACAAAAAACGAGCAAGGGGATCTCGGAAAATACTGAGCCAAAAAATTTGGAAATCCAAATCGAAAATTTAAAGACTTCTTTAAGAAGAAGTCTTCTTTAAGTCTCTAAATTCCCACGAAAAACGGAAAATATTCGTCTAGAGAAAATGTGTATAAAGTGTGTTAACTGACTTAATAAGTTCAGTGGTTACTAATGGTAGCCTGCTTGCACGGAACCCTGTCTATGCGAGAACGGTTCGCATTTGACCGGTTGTTTTTATTGCCTATCCACAAAAAGTCTCAATGCGATTTAAACCGAAAAGCACATTTCACTGTAAGAGACGGGGTATTTTAAAATCTAGGTTACATAAATCCAGGGTTTCACTTAGACCAGGGAGAGAAAATTTATTACCAGACCATATGGGGGACCAGGGTTAATTTTATTGTAAAGGCGTCGACATAGAGAATGCGAGTGTCATGTACTGTGACTAAGGCTAAAGCGACATTTCACTGACACAATTAAATACCACTAGCTAGAGTACTCAGCAAAAACATCGCATAGGTCACACGCCACCTCGTAGAGTGATACATTTAATTTTATTTCTTTCCGGTATTTACCTTCGTCTTCAAAGATAATGAGAAAAGTACGTATTATTAAATATTCTCTACATCATCTAGTATAGAAAGTACACAGTGAAAGGCCGTATTTGTCTAGAAGTAAATTATGTATTGTCGCAGTAAGATGGAGATATTAGTGTAAGTAAACCTATCTTACTAATAATAATTGTATGTATAATTCTAAGTTTCGCCAGAAGATTCAATTGTCGCCCACTCTTGACCATCGCCCACTCTTGACCATCGTCCACTCGGAACCCCTCGCTACACGCCGGTCTCGTGTGCTCGTTCCACTTTGTGCCCCGCACTACGCGTCAGTCTCGTGTGTTCTTTCCACTTGGGACTCTTTGCTACACGCCAGTCTCGTGTGTTCTTTTCACTAGGGAACCCGCATTATAAGTCAGTCTCGTGTGTTCCTTGGGACTCCTCGCTACATGCCGATTTCGTGTAGGTATTCATTCCCTTCCCGACCCCTCGCTACACGCTGCCGGTCTTCAGTTCCAAGCTCAAAAATACTAGAGATATCCTACCGGGATCGAATCGGACCACGTAAATTTGGTTTGCTCTGATTCGTTTAGTCGCTTTAAAGAATTTGATCTTACTAGTAAGATATATCTATATCCTACTGAGACATTCATAATAATTTTTAAATCTTCTATAATTGTATCAATATAATTATTATCTATTTCCATCACAAGTTTGAATTGAGATAATGTATTTTAGGGTTTATTTTTTGGTCACAATCCACAAAGTCCTAACAAAAATGGCTATGTATCACATATATTTTTTTCTATTTGTATACTAGTTTTAAATATTATTTACATAGTTGCATTTATCTTCCAGCAGTGTTGCTTATTTGATATAATTTATGTAAAATATTCAATAGTAGGTATATAATTTACCTATTTTTTGGTTTGAGTAAAGCTTTGGTACCTATTTTAAGAGTTTATTTTCTGTCGTTTATGGTGAACCTAGCCCATATAATTTGAAATAATATATTTTAGATATTCTTTAGAGTTTTCTTATTTGATGACATTCCATAATGTTTTCTATGAATTGTGTGCGATCTGCCGATCTAAAATTGTACAGTGGAGGTACCTACTACTAGGTTAGGTACTATGGTAAGTTACTACGACTGCCATTTTTACACCAAAATTACTTATAAGTTTGTTAATCTTTTAAACACAGTAGAAACTATTAATTAAGCTGTGCTCTTAAGCCGCGTTGACACGATCAAAGTACACTTGGACAAAGCAGCTTTGATCAAAGTGCATGTGGATACCGGTTGACACTAACAAAGTTCACATGAATCATTTTCTTTGTTCTTGTTGCGTGGTGCCGCTATTTTTTCACTTGACACCATTTAGTTTAGTTTATCAACTGGCATCCAAGTAGGATATGAAAAGTTGAACGCGTTTCAAGGCCACTTTGGTTGGATGGCGCGCCGTCCAAGTGCACTTTGATCAGTATTGCCACAGTCAAAATAGCGCCCAAGTAGACGTCAAAACTTAGTCCAAGTGTACTTTGATCGCTTTGAGTTTGATCGTGTCAATGCCGCTTTATGGAGAATCTAAAATTGTAAATGTGACCCAAAAATCAGATCCACCGGGACTCGAACATCTTCGCCCTAATTAATTCGGCAAAGATGCCGGTTTTAGTCCTGCTGTATCGGTTTTTTGGCTTAAATTTGCCTACACTAATTACTTGTAAGAGTAAGCATTACGAAAAATTTATGAAAAATTGTACAATATAATATAGGTAACTAATATTATTTGAAAACCTACTTTTGTATTATTTCATCCGAATTACGTATAATTATTTTAAAAAACGAACCACCGATTGTAACAAGAATCCTTAGAATGCTGACGTGCTCTAATCATTATGTCAAGATGCGTTTTTAAAATTAGTCAAAAAGCTGTTTGGTCATTATGCGTCAGAAGGCATTATTCTAAGCAAGAATCCGAACCCACGATCTACGAAAGTAGTTAGCGCCGTTAATTTTACAAGTGACAGACATATTTTGGTAACCTCTAGAGCGCGGCGGGCGAGTACCCAATTAAGATGCGAGAGGTTGCGGGTTCGATTCCCGCTGCGGGACAAATATGTTTGTATGAACTGCAAATATTTGTTCCGGGTCTGGGTGTTGTGGTACCATGGTACTCGTAGTTCCTGATACCCACGAATCCTACTGTGGGATCAGCCCCCTATTCCCTAACTGAAAGTCATTCAGTGACTAACGTTTGACAAGTAAAATGACCATTAATTCCTCAAAATGATCATTATGAATTGTCAATTGATAGTTATTTTACTTTTCAAACGTTGGTCACGTATTATAGTGGCAATTCACTTGGCGTATTTGCGTAAATGTTTGCATTATTTTGCCAAGGCAAACAACATTGTGTACTGATGGAGCCATGGTTGATTTTGTCTTGGGTAAATAATGCAAACATTTGCGAATATACACCAAGTGAAGTTGCAGCTTTACATGTTCCATAGTACAAAATAACAAAAATATCTTATTCTGTCCGATGACGTCATGTTCCATAATGGGAAGGAACTACCCACCGAGTGACATTCAAGATAAGGAATAGGGGGGCTGGACTATAATATGTATCGTTTATTCCATTCTGTCCTACCACAAGTTCGATGAGATGAATGTGACTGTTGGGTGTTATGTTAAGTTAAACATCGAAGCGGACTGTATGTATAAGTTGCGACTTATACATCCATACAGGCGTATTGGACGCCCCGTGTACCAGATATTCGAGCAAGACGTCCGAGCGCTCAAGACAGTTTGGACGCGTCTTAAAACTAAAATAGGTTTTAGTGATGAGTCCCTCACTTGTGAGTTACCTCGTAACAATTAAAATGAAAGAGTTACTCGTTTTTCAACTTTGAACCACCTCAATTTAACTCCTCACTTTTCTGTGCTAGAGTCCGTCCGACTCACAGAACACATATACTCCTAGCGGTCCGACTGATTGAGTGACTGATGCAAACTATGCAATACTGATATACGAGTCAGCTTATGAATTGACTGATGCTTGATTTGGTATGATGAGTGTGAGTGGGTGAACGTAACATGGAGGAATAAGTAAACGTATTATGGGATTTTTCAATCTACCATTTTTGAAAGAAACGTCTTTATATTTATTTAATTCCATTTTAATGTTTTGTTGTTTTCCATTTTATGTTAATGTAATTTTGGTGGCATTTTATCCAGTGTAACTTGGATAAATAGCACATATTAATGGTTATCAAATAGTACCTACCTAATTTACGAAGACTAGGCACCTACTTACTTCCTAAGTAGGTACTTCTTCTTCTTGTCGTGTCGATGCTTAGTTAAAAGGTAGCCCCCTCAATGACTTAGGGGTAGGTACTTACTTAAACACTTTAGTAGTAGGTAAATAAAAAAAATATGCACTGGCCAGAGTAAGACTACGTAAAAATTAGAGAGAGCGAGTAAATTTCCCGAAGTTGCAAAACCGTGCGCGTGAGAGTTGTAAATAAAAGCTTCATTCAAGTTTTAGCACGCTCGGATCAGATGGTGCGGGGCGACGAGTACTTTGGGCGGCGCTCACACAACTCAATTTACTCCATCTCTCATCCAAATCCAACGAAACGGTATCGCGCCACCCCGGACGCTCGTCTCGATCGCGCTCACGCCTCACTCGCTACGCTAGACGGTACTCTGTCACAATCACCAAATCACCTCACCTCACCTCAAATGAGGGGTCCTCACGAGTAACTCACAATGCAAAATGAGGTCTTCCCTCATCCTCGTTTGAAATAGACGAGTTACCCAACACTAATAGGTTTCAAAAATGATTATGAATAAGGGGGTTTTGGTTCGACATCAACGGAGCTATTTTGCACGAATAACCCACGGATATACTATAAAAAAGTACTCTGTCTGTGGTCTGGTCTGGTCTGTGCCATAGAGAAAATAAATACTAGTCTGTGCCGCCGATTGCCGCCAGCCAACCGTCAACGAAACGTCAATATCAAATCAAGAACGCACGGGGATTTGTTTATTTATTTACAATTTCTCTAAATTCTCTAAAGAAAGAAACGATACCTAATTATTATTATGTCTAAGCGTAACAGCACAGGTTCTTCAAATACCCTTTTAAATTACTTCACTAAAACTCCGCCTGCAAATAAAAAGCTAAAGAATGGCGGTGATACAGAAAACAATCCCAAGTTGGATTCCTCATTGAAAAACGAAAAAGAGCCGAAAATTGAAAGTAAGTATACCTACTGATTCTATCTATCATTACGTTTTTTGTGGAAGCTCAGAAGCACGACGGACAAACAAATTGCTGATGTTGGAGAGTATTTTTATCATTCAGTCCCTGCACGTCCTTTTCGATGTTTGTTTAGCTTGATCATAACTAGAACTCTTGAAGTAAGAGAATAGCCCATGTCCCAACTCCTCTTTTATATACGAGAGTTCTAGTAGAAGTATCTTGAACAACTTCACGAAGTTTCAGGTGCAAGAAATAAATACTTTCTGAAATAAAAAATATCAGACTTTGATAAAATAATCTTAACTTTTGTACTATTTTATTGCTTTTGTTTAACGTAATTTTGACAGACGGTGTTGCTATTTTAAAGAGTTTAACCTTCAAATAGGCAGTTGGCGGTCTTTTTGTAAGTAATCTTGTCTCCCCCCTCCCCCTTCACTATACTACCATCTCCTCCTCTCCCCACCACTCCCCTCAATCAAATATTCATATATATACATATACCCTAAAATAAGAATATGTATATAAAAGTCCTTCCCCTGTCCTAGTTGTCTCTAGCTGTAGTGAACCAATTTTTCAACTCCTTGCAGAGAAGAAGAGAGAAAGGCAATCAACACCCTCTCCCGAAGTGGACCAGCTCAATGATGATGATGTGCCAATTGTACCATCTAAGAAACGAAAGAGGATCCGTCTCAATTCAGTTGACTCTGATGACTCCGATGCAGAAAATAAAGGTTTGTATTTCATATATTTAATTTTTCTTGGTTATCTTGCATTTCTCAGCTGTGAGATGTTCTTCTCATTACTATCTAATTAGTTTGAGATCTGGCTAATGCTCATCACTTCCTGAATGCTCCACAGTCAGAATATACTACCAGACAGAGGCCCAATTCTCTAGTTTAAAAACATTAAATTCGCAGTATAATCTCGTCTCAGTCGCACTGTCATGTACAGTAACTATTACTTAATCTTCGCGTTTCTTGCAAAGAATATGTAATAGTTACTATACAAGACATTGCGACTGACACGAGATTATATTGCGAATTGAATGTTTTGAAATTTTAGAGAATTGGGCCTCTGATGATGGTTTCAGCTACTTCTGTCAATGAAATCAAAAACAAACTCTAAATAACAATTCAGTACTAAAACATAATCATCATCATCATCATCATCATCATCATCCTGTAGAAGTCCACTACTGGACATAGGCCTCTCCCTTAGAATGCCACGACAAACGGTCTTGAGCCACCTCCATCCACCAACTTCCTGCGACGTTAACAATGTCTTTAGTCCATTGAGTGGAGGGCCTTCCTCTACCGCGTCGTCTGGTTTTTGGTCCCCACTTTTTTTTACCTTTATTATTTTTTGCTCGGAGCAACTTCAACCTGAGGTAGACGCGCAAACTTGTGTCAACCTTGCGGAAACGGATAAAAAATTATCACCCACAATATTTTACCTACATAGAAAACTGTTGCCATAATGTAAAATTGATTGACAAAAAACAGGAAGTCAAATTAAACTTTTTATAACTTCGAGCTTTGCGCGACAGGCTTAGAGCTGTTTTTCTTCATTTTTGCTTAATCTCGAAAAGTCCAAAATAAACAGTTTTAAAATGTCCAAACAAAGCCCATTCATATGACACCCCATTGACCTGATTGACACTTATTTTTCTTACCCCCTTTTGGATGTTAATATCTCAACAATTCCCTGACCGATTTAGATCATAACAAACTAATATAACGTGAGCAAAGCCGAGCGTGGATGGACACACGTAGTTTAACCCATGAAAGACTGGAAAATAATGTCAATTCGCCAGTTTTTCCTTAAAACATTAATAAACCGAATCTATCTTTAGCAGATAACAAACTGAAAACACCAAAGGGAAAAGAAAAAGTGTCCATTGAGAAGAAATTGCAGGACAGTTTCAAGTATGAGGCCAACCACTCTCCAAAGAGCAGCAAACCAGCAAAAAGCTCTATCACCAATGGGTAAGTGTGTAATTTAATTGACATCAAATAATTATAAACGGTTAAAAGTGACCATGTGACTTAAGATTCTTAGACCAAGAGATCTATTTAAACTTGTACTTCCAGCCACCACTATACAAAGTTTTAAACAACAGCCAATGCGAATAGTATATATATACACTATAAAAACAACCCAGAATGAATGTGCTAGAATTGATGGTTTCGACGACCTCTGTGGTGCGGCGGGTGAAAGTTCGCCTGCGACGCAGGAGGTTGCGGGTTCGATTCTCGCCTCGGAACAAATATTTGTACATTCTGCAGATATTTTTTTCAGGGTGTTCTGGGTATTTTTCTATGTATTATTTTAAATATATCAGTTATCTAGTACCTATAACACAAGCTCTGCTTAGCTTGGGGCTGTTGTGTGAAATGTCCAGCATTTATTTATTTATGGTATGTTGGCTTATGATCCCGACTTCCGATCCTAAGGTTGTGGGTTGGAGTCCCGGTCCTGCACTAATTGTTTTTCCTCTAGAAAAATGGCATCATCATCATCAGCCTGTTTACGTCCTCTGCTGTGTGATCGGTTCACCTCACTTTTTTCGTCTAGTAGATTCTGAGAAAATAGGCTGTGAGAGACTGACAGACAGACAGGCATGAGAGTGATCCTATAAGGGTTCCTTTTTTTCATCGAATGTAGGGAACCCTTAAAACTGAAAGTTAAAACAATGCCTAGAATATTGCCTTTCCTGATAATAGTGATAGGACAAATTTTAAGCAATGCTTTTTATAAGACAGGAAAATGGCTAGATCGTAAATTTTTTTATAGTACCCCCAAGGCGACACCTTCAAAAGACAAGCCATTGGAGGATACCACCGTCACAGCTGATGAAGGAAACTGGACCCACTGCAAACTGGACTGGCTGAAGCCAGATAAGATAAGAGATGCCCAAAAGAGGAAACCAGATCACCCTGACTACGATCCAAGGACTGTTTACGTTCCACCTGAATTTTTCAAGGCACAGACGCCTGTAAGTTTAATGTATTATATTACAAACCGGTCTTGAAGCAACCAGTTATTAATGGACGCAGATACGTGCACTCTCACACACGCTTACATACACCCTCATACGCACTCTCTCGCAAACACAGGCACAAACCCCACACAACAAACAAGCTAACACATCCACGTGCACCACAACAACTGATAAGATTTAGGATTTTTTTATAAAAAAACTCTAATGACTTAACTCTACATTCACATACATCTGACATTTTAGCCAATGTGACATAAGTATAGCTGGCTTATTTAGGCTTATTATTACTGAAAAAAGCATTCGGCGATTTGATCGTGAAATAGTGCAACGAGCTCACCACTGATCACGTCTTTATTCCTGCGATTGAGCGACCCATGGTGAAAAGAGGCTGTTGAGGCTCTGCCTACTCCTTTAGGGATAAAGCCTTGTCTATGTATTTAGCATAATTAAAAAGGACAAGTTTAGTGCAATTAAATAGAAGGGTATTGCGTGACTTTTCAAATGGGTGGCAATTTGTCCACCAAAGTTTTAGTTAAACTGCCACCGTTTAACTAAAACATGACTTGTCTGAAACTTGAAACTGAATGCACAAGCTGTGCGATACCATATATTTAAAAAAGAGATCCTGAGAGATATTTAAAAAAAATTATACACTTATATATTCCTTTTTTGTTTTCACTCGATTCTGCAGACTGCACGAAAACTATCTAATTAATAACTCTTAATCTTAATTAATTAATACTCTATTTTGTATAATCAACGGAACAAGAATTTTACTTGTCAGCCGGATCGAGCGGTATTGAACCGTTGTATTAGCAACACTATAACTTGTGTTCATCTACTTTCAGGCACATCGTCAATGGTGGGAGATGAAGTCATCTCACTTTGACTGTGTCTTGTTTTTCAAAGTCGGTAAATTCTACGAGCTTTACCACATGGACGCGGCTGTCGGAGTCAATGAGCTGGGATTTTCTTATATGAAGGTACTTTGACATATTTGCATTGAACTATTTGACTATTTGTTTGGCTCCTCTCACGATGGACCCACGCGACATTTTAAAGATCACAGGAATTCGGCGAATGGAGGCGGCTCAGGACCGTCGTGCGTATATCAGTCATTGGTATGGCATGGACGTACAGGCTAATCTTGATGATGATTTAACTATAGACCTTATAGTATTTACAAATAGAGATGATTTTATTTCTCACAGTGATAGGTTGAATTTCAACCTATCACTGTGAGAATTGAATTTCAGGGTAAATTTACGATATTATCAATGAACCTTACTGCTACTGTAATAGAGTTGCTTTTACAGGGTGAATTTGCTCATTCCGGATTCCCTGAAAGCGCGTACGGAAGAATGGCTTCGACTTTAGTAGCGAAGGGATATAAAGTGGCGAGAGTGGAGCAGACAGAAACACCTGATATGATGCAGGAGAGGTGTAGAATCAGTAAGTTACCATCCAAATTGCTTACAATAAAATATCCCAGAAGGTAGTAAATGAAGTGGTAATAGATTATTTACAATAATGAGGCCGTGGTGTGTCTGGCCTAAGAATATATTCCTCCTTCTCCTCCCGTGGATGTAGTAGAAGCTGAGAGAATTACACCAGGGGATGGGCAGCAGTCCTGAATACTGAACACCAATTCTGCGATCACCTATCTACCTGGCAATCTACAAGCCTGTGATTACGGATAATCCCCCCCATTGCATTCTATGGAACAGGCCTCGTCTAATCCGCCTGCTAAGCATGGTGATTAAGGCAAATCCCCCATTGCACGCTATGCATGCTATGGGTGAGCCCTTATCTAGCAGTGGATGACTATCGGCTGATAAAGAAGAAACGATACATCTTCTAAATTTCATAAAAATTTACTTGTTGCAGCCAATAAAAATAGCAAGTTTGACAAAGTTGTCCGTCGTGAAATATGTCAAGTCACACTGAAGGGTACTCAAGTGTGTAGTCTGCAGGACGATGGACCGGGGGAGGCTAAAGCTGCCTTTATGATGTCCATAGCTGAGGTAAGATTCCAATTTACCCTGATAGAGAGGCCTGATTTCTCATTACTGTCTTGCTATGTGTAGAGATTCTATGATAAAATAGCCCTTGGGAAGTGTTTGGCCATGTTATTGTGCATTAATCTGTATCAGAATTATAGATATTGATCCGATGGGATCCGGCTCGAAGGACCATGTAAAATGAAAGTAGCGCTGGTATGCTATGGTGAACATCCATATAATTATCTCTCTGCCCTTATCCCACTTAGGTGGGATATCGTAATCATATGTCTCCCATCAGTCAGTACTCACACCTTTCCTACACATGTCATCTTTCACACAGTACATCCATCTCTTTTTAGGCCTGTCTCTACTCTTGTATCCATCCACATTCATATTCATCACTCTTCTTGTAACATGGCTTTCTTCCCTCCGCAAAACATGTCCATACCAGGCTAACATATTACTCCTCATTTGATATACTCATTCAAACATCTTTTGGTATGCTGGACCTCGCTCGTTTTAGCTTTGTATGGTAGTTTGGAGATAATTTAAAAGTCTAGCTAGCTAGACATTCACTTATGTTGCTTATATTAACTAATTATGCTATATCAAATGGTAAAACTATCCTGAATTTTGGGATAAAGAGTATTCCATGTTTTAATCTATCTGTATACCAAATTATCCAAATTGATTAAATTTGGTTTGAAAAAACATGATTAGATACCTAATTTACTTTTCATCCCATCTATTCGAAAAGGATGACTTGGTTCGCCTTTAAGTGCACCCAAAGGTGGTGTTTTCTGTATGAAGCTTCTATAAGTGCCCCGCAATAATCTTTGCCGCGCATTTTTTAAATTTGGAACATATCGAACTCAAATAAGTGCGCCGCAATTATCTTTTACGCGCACTTTTTAAATTTGGAATATCTTGAAAAGAATCAAACACAAATAAGTGCGCCGCAATTATCTTTGCCGCGCCCTTTTTAAATTTGGAACATCTTAGTGTTCAGCGCCAAAGAAGTCGTACGCAAATAAATATTGTTTAAATAAATACTGGCTGGTACGACGCGACGGCCCATAGTCGCGCCCACCGGCTGAATAAAAAAAAACAAATTAGAAACGCGCGAACTACAGCCCGCGATTTCGTCATTTCTAACCGACTTTCCAAAAAGGAGGAGGTTCTCAATTCGGTTGTATTTTTTTTTATATTTGTTACCTCATATCTCCGGCGTTTAAGAACCGATTTGGAAAATTCTTTTTTTATTTGCATATACAGTGGTGGTCATATAATTAAGAACGCTGATATAAAGGGAAGATTTTTTCCAACTAAGATGCAAAACTAATTGTATGCATTTGTTTTTATTTCTCTCGGTATCGTAAAACATTTCCATATTACCACTGTATTCATTGATACACATGATTGGCTAAAAATCAATAGGCAAACTTTTTACACTACTTTTAAACAAAGTATTCCTTATTACTGGCTGGTCACGTAATTAAGAACGCTAAGTAGTTTATACCTTTATTCAAATTTAAATAGAGAACACTCAGTCGATTTGTTACTGTTTGTATAATTTTGGCGCCATTACGTGCTGTAAAAGATTAAAGGTGATTGCTTCTTTAGAAAAAACAATGGGAAAAAATAAAAGTTGTGATAAATCTACAAGGGAAGTAATAATAAAACTTCGCCGGAAGAATTGGTCTTATAAAAAGATAGCCGACCATCTGCAATGTTCAAAAACGATGGTTTTCCACGCTGTAAAGCATTTTGCTACGTATCAAACTACTTCGAATGTTCCACGTGTACCTAAACAGAGAAAAACAACTCCTCGAGATGACCGAAACATCGTTCGTATGGCAAAACAAAATCCTTTTAAAGGGTCCAATGAGCTTAGAAAATAATATTTTGGTGAAAACAACCCTTCAGCAATCTCAGCACGCACTATTCGAAGACGTTTGGTTGAAGAAAAATTGCACGGTAGGATAGCAAGAAAGGTACCCATGTTAAAACTTTGCCACAGGCAAGCCCGGCTTGCATTTGCGAGAAAGTATGAAAACTGGACTGTGCAACAGTGGAAAAATGTACTTTTTTCTGACGAGACGAAAATAAACAGAGTATGTTCTGATGGAAAACGATATGTACGACGTCCCCCGAATACAGCATTCGACCCAAAGTACACGAAAGTTACATTAAAGCACGGTGGTGGAAATGTGAAAATTTGGGGTTGCTTTTCTGGACATGGTGTAGGACCTGTAAAGTTGATAGAAGGTAACATGGATCAGTTCCAATACAAAAATATACTGGAAGAAACAATGTTACCATACGCTGAAGACGTTCTACCGGTCATTTGGACATTCCAGCATGACAATGATCCAAAGCACACTGCACGCACCGTAAAGGAATTTCTTACAGCGCAATTAGTTTCTGTCTTAGACTGGCCTGCTAACAGTCCAGATCTAAACCCAATAGAGAATCTGTGGTTTGAAGTAAAGAAGAAGGTTTCAAATACAAAGTGTGGAAATTTAAGAGAGCTGTATGACGTTTTTTTAGAAGAATGAAACTCTATTTCTCTTGCGAAATGTCAAAAATTAATAGAGTCAATGCCTCGCCGGTGTAAAACTGTAATTAAAAGCCGTGGATATGCTATTAACTATTAATTTTAGTTAAATATTTATTAAATTTCTTTTTATGTTTCCTGTGCTACATAATATTGTGATTTTTTAAATCTAAGTGTCCTACAAAACAATTCCCGAGCAGTTAAATAAATCGTTCTTAATTATTTGTCCAGTTTCAGTACTATTTGAATGTGTTACTTTGATAAAATCAATAAAATGTGCAAAAAATAGTTAGCGATTTCATACTTTATTCTTAAGTCAGGTTGCTCTATTAATGTGACTATTATATAACATAACTAGTTGCTTCTCAGAAGGTACACATCTCTGTGTATGATACGATTTAAATAAAAAACTTCTAGAACTTCAAATCGTTCTTAATTATATGACCACAACTGTATATGGCGATTTTGATATTTTCAGCAACAAACCAAGCATTTGCATTCAGAAAGTATCATAATCCTTTCACCACTATGGTTCTTTCATAATTTTTTTTTCATCGAAATATTTAGTCGAATACAATGGCGGAAGTCTGTTTTCATTTTTCAATTCATGGTTTTGTTTTGAAATAAAATATGAGGCGCCTTTTATTTTCTCATAGAGGGTGATGAAAAGTAGAGTGTAACACTCGGGCGCAAAATATATTTTTGGCTCTTGCGACGTACTTTGAATCCCTCGCTACGTTCGGGATTCTACTCTAGAATCCCTCACTTCGCTCCGGATTCAAAAAAGCGCCCTTGCCGTAAAAATATTATTTTGCTCCCTTATGATACAATCTACTATTATATACCTATGTAAGATTTTGTGGATGGTATGAAATCGCAAATCTAGCTCATTGTGTTCTATAGGGCCGGCTGATGATGTTGAAGGCTGAAAGTTATTATTGAAATCGTTTGAATGTTAACTGCAGTTGTTAAAATAAGGCTTATAATCCACAATTGTTTTTCAGGAGCAAAATGGCTGCTGTACCTACGGCGTTTGTTTCGTGGATACTTCAATAGGGTTGTTCCATCTCGGCCAGTTCCAAGACGACAAACATTCGTCCAGGCTTCTGACCACGCTGGCGCATTTTCCACCTGCCTTGGTAAGTTCCGTGCGTGTTGCCACTGATGAGTTACGGCATTGTGACGTGTTCGCTAACTATTGGCCTTATACACAAGCTCAAAGTCGCGCTGCGGGCTATGAAGAGAGCTGTGCTCGGAGTTTCACTACGACATAGAATCCGTAAAAGAACCAAGATCACTGACAACTCTCAGAATTAACAAGTTGAAGTGGCAATGGGTAGGCGATATAGCTCGCAGAACTGAAAACCGTTAAAAATAAAAATTAAAGGTTCTCGAGTGGCGATCACAAACCGGACGACGCAGTAGAGGAAGGCACTCCTCTCGATTGACTAAAGGTATTGTAAAGGTAGGAAGTCGGTGGATAGAGGCGGCACGAGACCGTTTTTCGTGATATTCAGCAGTGAACGTCAGTCCCCTGAAATGATGATGATGACACCCCATATTTAAACTTTTTGTTTTTTTTTTATTCTTTGACTTTTCAATTTACAAAGTTTGTTAAGTTAAAGCGCGAAACGTTATAAAAAATGTCTTGGGTGAAACTAGAAATACCATGTTATATGTTACACAGACTTGGAACAAGTATTTGCAGACCTCGCAAACTTTTATTCCGCACTAAAACTAATACTAAAAACCACCTCTCGCGTCTCAGCCACCGCGCCATGGAGAACTTACGAGTGTAAGTTATTGAGCAATAAACGGTGAAAAGTAATTGTATTTTCATAATTTCTCTTGTCGATAAACTCCATCGAGCACTTTTAGAAAGCCGACAAAATTTTCCTAAATTTTTCTGATTTCATCCCCAGATTGTATACGACCGTAAAACAACTTCTCTCCGTACCAGCAAGCTAGTTGCCAGCCACTGTCATAGCGCGCGGCGTGAACCCATCTCTATGTGGACACCTGAGAACACTCTTAAGACACTCGCGGATAAATATTATAGGACGAATGCGGAGGGAGAATGGCCTGAAGGGATCAAAGAGTTTTTGCATGAAGGTATTTCCTACACACATAACAAAATATAACACCCAACAGTCACATAGATAGTCCTTGACCCCGCACTAGAATTCCCTATGTCGTGGGTATCAGGAACTACGAGTACCATGTTACTAACAACACCCAGACCTAGAACAAATTTTTAACATTCGGGAATCGAACTCGCATCCAACCTCTTGCGTCTCAGCTCTATTCGGCCGTCACGCTTCGGAGGTCGTCGAGGTATTTACCACATTGATTCTTGTGTTGTCACTGGTTCTTTCTTGATCGATCACCCTGCCAGTAGTGTGGTCAGTATCCAGATCGGTGGATGGTGGCCTTGAGAAGGGCCTTACGCCTCGTAGTCATGTAATTTTTTTGGTTAAAGGAATCTGCAGGGCAACTCTAAAACGTCGGAAACGTTTCCGATGGGATTCGTTAGTTTTTCATTTTGATGTGGTAACTAACTAAAACAATTTTCTAACAATTTTCTCTAGTAAAACACAGTAATGTACAATATTTATTGTTTTATACCGTGTTTTACTAGAGAAAATTGTTTTAGTTACTTACCACATCGAAATGAAAAACTAACGAATCCGATCGGAAACGTTTCCGACGTTTAGAATCGCCCTGCTGGTTTCTTCGCGTAGTTCTTCACCGTTCGAGAGCACGTCATAAGTATGTACTTAAATTTTTCGAGTTAAATTGTCTTAGCATTCCACTCTTTGAAATCCCTAGGAGAATCCACCAACAAAAATACGTGCTAAAATTAAGGTGTCTATCGAATAAGGAAAGGTAAAAAAAAAAGATCTATATACTGTAATTTTAACTATTTGCAGGAGATGTATTAGGGCTGACTCCGGCCGCGCACAGCCACTTGGCGGTCAAAGCGCTGGGCGGCTGCGTAACCTACCTCACTGACTGCCTACTCGACATACAGACACTCGGCATGTCGCAGTTCAGCAGCTACTCACCACCCGACGTGCTGAACCGGACCTTATCGCAGGAGACGAAGGTCGAGAGTCGCTGGACGGGCGGCGGCACTATGGTGCTTGATGCGATCACGCTGAAGAATCTCAGGATTGTGCAGGATGATGGCTGTCTGTTCGACCGGATGAATTACTGCTCGACGCCGTTTGGGAAGAGGTTCGCTTGGTTTTTTTATACTACTTGGCATGCATACAATACGGCCCACCTTATGGAAAGCAGTTACCGTTGCCTATGGACGCCTGCAACACCAGAGGCATCACACGCGCGCTGCCGACCATGAGACATAAAGATGAAAGGTCTCATGTGCCTGTAATTTCACCGGCACCCTTCAAATCGAAACAGCAATGTGAACACTACTGCTTGGCGGCAGAAATAGAACGGTCATAGTACTTCCTAGGACGAACTCTTCCACAAGAAGTTCTACTACTAGCAAAAGTATAGGCAGAGTTTACTGCCTCAACATCAGATGGCACGACTTATTGCTTTGTCGTTGTGTGTCCGGCCTAAAAAGAGATCCCTCCGTCTCCTTCCGCGGATGTCGTAAAAGCCGAGTAAGAGATTACAGCAGGGGATGGGCAGCAGCATCCACCTGAGTACTCAACACCAATACTGCGATTACCAATCCGCCTGCCAAGCGTGGTGATTAAATAGTTATTCCCAGTGGTCAGATTGATGATCTCTATCCCTCTTTGCATTCTATGGGGGAGGCCTCTTCCAGCTTTTGGAAGAAGTAAAGAATAGTTAGGAATGCCTCGTAATTTTAACCCTTTATTTTGCCCCCTTTAGGGATGGTTTTGCAAAAAAGTTGATACACGTATTTCTTTATTTCTTACCAAAAGCCTAAATATGAATTTGCAGATCCCTAACTTGAGGAATTATGGATTGCCCAAACTTCCAACCCCTATTTCACCCCTTCAAGATTACTTTTTGAGACAAAAGATAGCCTATGGTCCATCCCCAGGATAAAACCTAATGGCTACATACATATTACATATATAATTACATACACAATACACAACACACACACACAATTACATTTACAATATGTAATTATATATGTAATAAATATGTATCGTATGGATGCCATCTTAAAATTGAGATCTATATCTAAAGTATGTAAATACCAAATTTCATGAATCTTAGTTCATAACTGTTATAGTTATGACGCTGTGACAGAGGTAGGGACGGACGGCCCGAACGATCGCATAAGGGTTCCTTGTCGGTTTGTCCTACGGAACCCTAAAAACTGATGGTAAAATGTATTATTGTCCAGATTGCTGTATCAATGGGTCTGCGCGCCGAGTTGCAACATAGCAGTGATCAAGGAGCGACAGCACGCTGTGCGGACTCTGTTCGAAGACCAGGAGCTCTCTCAGAGCGCTAGGACCGTCCTCGCTACATTGCCGGACCTGGAGAGATTGCTAGCCAAGTTAGTACTACTTTTTTTTTTGTTTTCTTTTATATCCGCAATCAGCTGGTGGGCTATAGGCGGATGGATGGAGACTCATCAGTCCTTCTTCCCACATTAGAAGGTTAATGATGAGGTTGATGTAAAGTAAGTACTACTTTACATCAATATTATTCCATACAGTTGGCCAACAGAAGACCTTTTGATCGAGGCTTGTGTAGTACTTTTCTCTAAATTGTGAGGAAATAATATAACTATAATAAACACTCTAACATTAGTGTTAATTTTTCCGTACAGGAATAATCCAATTCACGTATGCTGTTTTTGAAATAATGACGATATTTCCAAACAATGAGGATATAATGTTTTTCCATTTATATATATAATGTTGGCCAACAGTGGCGTCTTGTCAGTGCTATGTAAGACGACTCAAAATGATCCTTGTGATTCGAATTAATAAAACCCCGTTCTCGATGAAGACGGCTTTTATTATTGTTACTAATTTATTTTAAATCTTGTTAAAAAAATACATTTTTTACTATAAACGAATACTATTTATTTTACTTTATTTTTGTTAGTAGTAGAACTTCTTGTGAAAGAGTTCGTCCGGGGAAAAACTACCATACTACTATTTCTGCCGCCAAGCAGTAGTGTTCGCATTGCTGTGTTTCGGTTTGAAGGGTACGGGTGCCGGTGAAATTACAGGCACATGAGACCTTTCATCTTTATGTCTCAGGGTCGGCAGCGCGCGTGTGATGCCTCTGGTGTTGCAGGCGTTCATAGGCTACGGTAACTGCTTCCCATCAGGTGGGCCGTACGCTTGTTTGCTTGCCAAGTAGCATAAAAAAAACTATCTACATAAACATAATAGTATAAAAAACATTATAGTAAAAAATATATAATTATTATTACTATTTAATTGAATATCTCTGAAGATATTATGTACCTAGATAATTTTACAAACCCTGAAGTAAGTCTTCGGTTTTATTATATTGATTATTTTACTTTCTATGACCATTTATCAATAATATTTTTTATCTTTCAGAGTACACGCCCTTGGGAATCTTAAACGTTCAGAACAGCACCCGGACGCTCGCGCCATATTCTACGAAGAGAAGAAGTACTCCAAACGTAAAGTTCTCGACTTCATATCAGTTATCAACGGGTTCGATGCTGCGCTGAAACTGATGGATCTCTTCAATGGCATAGATTCCGTTTTGCTGAAGAGGATAATGCAGTTTAGGCCGGACGGGAAGTACCCTGATTACAGGGATACACTGAAATTTTTTAAGGTTAGTAATCCTGTTTAAATCCTCCTATTTCCCCCTGTTCTTCATTTTCCCGCCCCCTATTTACCCATAACCCCCTCCCCCCTTATTGTTGTAGAATTGTCTCCTTATTTTCTACTTTGTTTTTCTCGGATTCAACGGGTTAATGTTGGTTCCGTTTTTCGCCACTTCCTGTTAAATTTCCGCAGACACAATGTTAATGTTAAAGAACTCCCTTTTCCGCATTCAAACTCTATGGATGGTCCATTATGCGTGAAAGTTACCTGGCCAGATAGTTAGCCAGCCTTACTCCGTCCAGAAGCGCAGAAGGTTCCTGGGGTCTTCGCAGGCTTCGCGGAGTGACCTCGGGTTGTACCGCAGACTCTGAAGATACATCTTATCATTCACAGGAAGCATTCAACATGAAGGAGGCTGAGAAGGAAGGCCGCATCCTCCCCGGTAAAGGCGTTGACCAGGAATACGACGCCGCTCTGCAAGCTATCAAGGAGATCGAGGAGGAATTACAGGACTATTTGAAGGAGCAGGAGAAATATTTCAAATGCCGAGTGAGTAGTTACATAGGTAACGTCAGTTATATAGTTTATCGATGGTAGTAACAAATAATAATTGCTTACTATAATGTCGTGGCCTTCTAGGGGGAGGCCTATGTCCAGCAGTGGACTTCTACAGGCTGATGATGATGATGATGATGATAACTAGGAGTTGCCCGCGGTTTCACCGGTGTTACTAACCCGAGAGGTTTAAATCTAGCGATAAAAAGTTTAATAAACACCAAAAAAGTTTAGTTCAGTTGTTTGTATGATCTGCAAATATTTGTTCCGGGTCTGGGTGTTATAATACCGTGGTACTCGTAGTTCCTGATACCCACGACACGGGGAAGCCTAGTGTGGGATCATGACTTCATGTGTGACTGTTGGGTGTCATGTAATCTATCTGTGTACTAAATTTCATAATAATTGGCCTAGCCGCACGACAAACATTCAAACAAATAAAAAGACGGCTTAAACACTTATGAAGTTAAACCGGTGTTTATACATATATACAGAAGTTTTTAAACAATAATGTTGCACTTTTATGTATGGGTTATTTCCGAAATCTTCTTTAGATACGATCTTTAAGCGAGTACCAAAATCATACATCCGGACAGATTAAAGCAAATTTTGCCATTTATTTCAAGGACTTTGCACGCTCGGACATTTGACTACATGTACGGAAGGCTTTGCACGACCAATGTCCAAATTTACGATATTTCGGTTGCAGGTGAACTACGTGGGCACAGACAAAAAGCGATACCAGTTAGAGGTGTCCCAGACCGCGGCAAGTCGAGCCGGCGCCGACTACCAGCTAGAAGGCGCCAGGAAAGGATACAAAAGATTCTCCACTACTGAGACTAAGGTAAAGGCAATCTGTCATATTAACTGACGATTAGGCTATCGGTTCCCATGTACACCTCGTCAAATTATGAATGTTTTATCATTTTGTCCAAAAAATAAAGTGAATAAGTTTTTGAGATGTTAAAACAATGGAAGAGTTCAAACTCTTTTTCTAACTGTCCCACTGGGGACAGATGGGAATAATTCAAAATTTTGCCTAAATTACGGTTCAAAATTTCTGCTTCATTATTTAAAAACTGTAGAAAACCTCGTAGGTACCTTGGCGAATCCCTCCAAAAAATTCTAAAGTTAAGGCCTAGTCCAACGGTGAACCACTGACGGCTGATGAAGAGAATCTCTGTCTCGATAAGTAAATAATTAATAGTCTTAAGTACTCATGTGGATGCTGCTGTCAATCCCCTGGTGTAATACCTTTGTCGAATTTTACGATATCCACGGGAGGAGACGGAAGGGTACATTCTTAGGCCAGACATACAGCACACGGCACAGAGACACGATAGAGGCACGAGACAGATATAGGTAAGTACTAAAAATTAAAATATCAAGCTATTTTACCAATTATATCAATTCCAGGAGCTGCTAGCCCGTATGATGGCGGCGGAAGAGCAGAAAACCAGTGTGCTGAAAGACATCAACCGGCGAATATTCGAGAAGTTCTCGTCTGCCTACAGCCAGTGGGAAGCGGGCGTGAACTGCGTTGCCACACTGGATATACTCCTCGCATTTGCTGAGTTTGCGAGGCAACAGAGCGGCGATGTGTGCCTACCAGAGATCACTTACGATGCTAGTAGAAAGGTAAACAGGGTCAATTCAATGTTCAACACGCATGCCTTTTCCTCTAAAGAGGTGGGCAGAGCCTCAAATGGACTCTTTTCGCCGTGGTGGGCCGCAGGAATATAGTGACTCATGGCTCATCGCCACCGTTACCTTCCCACAACTTACATTCCTGAATAAGATAATAATAATAAGTTGTGAACTCTTATATAAACAAAGGTTGCCCTAATTTTCGTGGTGATGACATAAATTTTACTAATACAATGATTTTGCTCACAGCCATACATCAGCATAGTGGAAGGTCGTCACCCATGCATCCCGATAGTCAATGACTTCATTCCCAATGACACGAGACTGGATGAAGATAGCACTCTGCTCCTCCTGACGGGGCCAAACATGGGCGGAAAGTCCACGCTGATGCGCCAAGTGGGATTGCTTGCTGTGCTGTCACATTTGGTAAGTTTTTTTTATACTACTTTGCAAGCAATCATACGGCCCACCTGATGGAAAGCGGTTACTGTAGCCTATGGACGCCTGGAACACCAAGGCATCACACGCGCGTTGCCGATCCTGAGACATAAAGATGAAAAGTCTCATGTGCCTGTAATTTAACCGGCACCCGTACCCTTCAAACCGAAACACAGTAATGCGAACACTACTGCGATCACCAATCCGCCTGCCAAGCGTGATAATTGAGCCTTCATCCAGCAGAGGACGTAAACAGGCTGGTCATGAAGGTATTACGCCAGGGGATGGACAGCAGCATCCACCTGAGTACTTTATACCTTCGTCTTATGCTGTTTTGTAGTTCCAGGGCAGGCTTTTGATGAAGGGATTACCCCGCCAGAGTACTTAATACTGTTTTGTAATTCCAGGGCAGCTACGTTCCCGCTCAAGAGTGCAGTGTGTCGCTCATCGACCGCATATTCACCCGCCTTGGCGCCTCCGACGACATCCTCTCGGGACAGTCCACGTTCCTGGTGGAGATGAACGAGACGGCCGCCATCGTGGCGCATGCCACTCAGCATTCACTCGTACTGCTGGACGAGCTGGGTAAGAACGCTCTTTCTTAGCCTTTTTTAAAGAGCAATTTATTTATTTAATATTTTGAAGGTTGTTTACTTTTCTTTATAAATGGTATATATAATAATATTATTTATATATGAATAATATATTAGTTTATTTAATATCTTGGGCATTATTAGTAGGTACTTAGTTAATATTAGTTTTTGTTTTTTTTTATTTTTTTTTTGCAATTATTTTCTGTATAACTATCACTATTCTCTTTCTGTGCACTACCGTTGCATATTTTTGTCCACAATACACCAAGGTTATCTGGAAGAGAATGCTTTTTAGCATTAAGTTCGCCGTTGTACTTCTTTTTTTATGTGCAATAAAGAATTTTCTATCTATATATCTTTATTAGGGTTCAGAGTCCGATAAGGAACCCTTATAAGATCGTCGTAGTCATAACATTTACAGTTATAAACCGGAAACATGAATTTCGGTACAGGGGCACCTTAGATATAGTTCTCAATTTTAAGAAAATAAAACTTTATACATTTTTAATTTTTTATGGATATATTTTTAGAAAGTCCTCATCAAGCCCTTTCCTTTGATACCCTTACCCTTTTTTTGTTGTATAATAGCTTTAATTTCCGCCATATTGAATAAAATATAATAAATTAAATAATCAATATAGTCTATTGCCACGCGGAACATTAAGACGCTGCATAATTGTGATACCTCATTTCTCAAAATCCGTCAAGTAGTTTCAGACCTACGGAATAAATAAATAAACTTGCATACATGCACAGCTAAAATCATAACCCAGTTTTGCTGTGCCGTAGTCGGGTAATAATACCTAACAACACATCACACTAATATTATAAATGCGATGGTTTGTGAGTATTTATTACTTTTAATAATGATAATAATATTTTTTGTAATGAATGTTAATTTGTGTAATTGGCCTAGGCCGTTCTAATTAATTAATTAATTAAATAAATTCATCATGATCAAACGGCTGAATAGATTTGAGTGAAATTTGGAATGGATATACCTTATACCCTGGATTAACACATAGGCTACTTTTCATCATCATCATGAAACCACGGGGCGCAGCTAGTTACTAATACAATTCGCGCAAAAAAACATAACCCTACGTCAGTCAGGCAAAAATCAAGCCCAATTGGAAAATTCATAGACTTACTTTTTCAGGTAGGGGCACATCAACATACGACGGCACAGCCATAGCCTCTGGAGTGTGTGCGGAGTTGGCGCAGCGAGGGTGCCGAGTTATCTTCTCAACGCATTACCATTCGCTTGTGCGACACTTAGCTTCGCATCCCGGCGTTATATTAGGGCATATGGTAAGAATTACACCTTTCTGAACTATCATCAACCGGTAGATGTCCAATGACCTACTCCATAGAATGCAATGGGGCATTTGCCATACACTTGGCAGCGGGATTGGTGATCGTATCAATTGAATGCTGCTGCCTATCGACCTCCGTGGCGCGGTGGACGACTAGCCGGCTGAGAAGCAAGAGGTGCGGGTTCGATTCCTGCTGCGGGACAAATGTTTCTATCTAAAAAGTCTGGGTGTTGTGGTACCATGGTACTCGTAGTTCCTGATATCCACGACATAGGGAATCCTAGTGTGGGATCAGGACTATGTATGTGACTGTTGGGTGTTATCCTTTGATGTTATCTCTTTGTCCGTTTTTATGACATTCACTAGAGGTGACTTGAGTTATATTCTTAGGTCGGATCTACCATGGCAAACAACCTTTATGTATACAATTTAATAATAGTAACTATGATTTCTAATTAACAGATTCTTAAGTATAGGGAACACAGACTGAATTTGTTGTCTTATAAAAAAAAAGTATGCATTCAAAACGAAGCACTTTTCTTTTTTTATAATGACATCTGAGGATGTACTCAATTTTGCCAATGTCAAGTAACATAGATAATAAAAAACAATGTCCAGTCATCAAGTCATGTTCTAGTAAATCGATGGCAGTTTACTAGAATGTTCCAGAACAATTTCCACCCCTTCGAAAAGACACGCAATACACTTATTTTATTTAAATTCACTACCTCTTTCTCTTGCTCTTTATAAGCTATACAACGGTTAAAATGCCACCAAAATTACACGATATAACTCAAAAAACACTAGAACACTTTTCTGTAGATTTTTCATTTTGGATTGCCGGTTATCAGTCTGACATGAACATCAAATTATTTGATGCGTCAGTTTAGACAAGATTCGATATTGTAAATGGATTTTTTCCTCAACAGGCGTGCATGGTAGAAACGGACGAGGCGACAGCAGACAACGAAGACCACATTCCTGAAGAAACAATAACCTTCCTCTACAAACTCAGTCCCGGGGCCTGTCCGAAGTCTTACGGCTTCAACGCAGCTCGTTTGGCGGGCATACCCAAAGAAATCACCAAACGAGCGCACCAAATATCCAAGAATCTAGAAAAGGAGGCCACGTGTGTCCGCGCCTTCAGGGACGTTTTGAAATTGGAAGACGCTGGCAGTGTGAGAGGAATGCTGGCAGCTTTGAGCATCTAACTTTTAATTTTAAAAGTAGAATTGTTGCTAGCTTTTTTATTTTTGATTCTTGTTACTGGCCGCTATGAAAATTTTTGATTGATTTATTATGATTATTTCTATGATTTATTTCTATAAAACTATAGAAACGTTTCGAAGGAGTTGTTACAGTGTCCTTAGCATAAATCACACTCATACACTCATTGTTTCATAAAAGAGATAGAATCTATGCGTCATTATTTTCCGAAACTCCATTAAAACTTAAAAATGAAGCTGAGAGCGTGGCCCTATTATAGTTGATTGGTCTTCTTGCAACAGTTATTTTTTTATTAAGAAACAATGTGATATGAATCTCGTTTCGTTACTCGAATGTTATTGTTAAGAAAGTATTTTTTCTACTAAGTTGTACAAAAAGTTGGTAAATTTAAAGGAAAACATGAAGAACGGGCATGTCCTAGGGCCAAAAATTCGAGGGCATGTGACATGTGCAAGGAGCCTCCTTAAAGAGGACTTAATAACTTTTCAGCACACTAATTCTTTGAACTATCAGTCAGTAGGCCCTCAGGGACACCTTACCTCATGTTGTTCTCTGAAAGCTTAAAGAACACGTGACGCATGTTATAGGAGTAGTATGGATTGAAGATCTGTATGTAGGTATTTGTTGTTTATTTGTAGTACTGTATAAGCGAATCATTCCCAAAAATCCCACCAATAAAACCCCACCAGTAGGGTTTTTGAGAAAATTCAAAAAGTATTCCCAAAAATCCCACCGAGCGATCACTGACATGGCAGTGGGTATTTTGACGACTATTTGAATAGCCAAATCAGGTTATACAAAAGTATTGTTCGTATAGATTAATAAATGGCTCCTGTTTTTACAGTGGAATTAAGCCTCGTGTAAGAAAATAACGCATTTTCTTACACGAGGATAGAAGCTAAGGGGAAAGCTAAGTCATAATCATTTTTAAAACCTATTTTAGCTAAAATACCTTTTGTCTTGTTTTGACGCATGACATTTTACATCAGACAGAACAAAACAAAAGCTATTTTAACTAAAATATGTTTTAAAAATGATTATGACTTAGCTTTCCCCTTAGCTTCTATCCTCGTGTAAGAAAATGCGTTATTTTCTCGATACGAGATATACTATTGTTATAGTTGTCACGATACGAGTGTGCGCAGCCTCGAGTCTAGAAATGTAACAAGAGGTGTGTGTGGTGTACAGTACACGGGTTTTGGGAAATTAAGGTTTTGAAAGTGTCTGGTTAGGGGCGCTTTTCGGTATTTCCATATAATATATGTTACATACACCCATGTTGATTGTTACATTTTTAGACTCGTGGCTCAGATTGTGGCAACCCCACTGACCCGAGTTCATTTTGGCGTAATTGTAAAGTAATTCGGATGGAAACATACACGAGTATATTTGGTTCAAGTGTAGTCGGTCCACTGGTATCGTCTCAACTCGGGACGATTTTGATTCATTAGTGCTACTGGCACGTTTCTGTGATTGATTAAGTTGTTTTTGTATTAACTCCCACCAATTTATTGAATAAACGCATCTTTTGTATGTCATACAAAGTTTATTTTTATAAAACCCATTTTATTTTTTGCTTTTGAGTTAGGTTGCCACTTACATGTCTATATAAGTACATATTCTGAGATGTAGGGAAAAAGTAGAGTAAAAGTAAACAGTGGGCGAGTAGCCGGCTGAGATGCAAGAGGTGTGGGTTCGATTCCCGCTGCGGGACAAATGTTTGCATGATCTGGGTCTGGGTGTTGTGTTACCATGGTACTCGTAGTTCCCGATACCCACGACACAGGGAATCCTATCCTAGTGTGGGATCAGGACTATATATGTGAATGTTGGGTATAATGTTTATGTTATATATGTATATCTGATATCTTCAATTAATTAATGATACTAATTTACATTCATATTATTTATTTACCACATCAATAATAAAACTGGACTTCAAATTACATAATTGTTCATCTACTAGACCACTCGTACGTTTCAATCAATAGTTGTAAATGGTAATTTTTTTTATTTACAATTAGGTCTAATTTTTAATTCATTTATTTAAACTCAACATAAGATACATTTATTAAGACTTAACAAGATACTTTGAATATTGCAACAAACACACATTTACACCTATCGTAGGTACATAAAATTCATACAATCTAACTAAATATAACAAAAGTGAAGAATAAAAAAGAAGGTACAAAGTTATCGTGAATTTAAAAGAACATGCGTAACCTAACCTAATCTAATAAAAACGGAATGTAAAATTAGACTAATCCCACGAATTACCCACCGGCCACAACTAATATTATAAATGCGAAACTTTAGTGTAGTCCGGGAAATGGGGAGGGAGGCGGCGGGTGACAGCTATCTAGCCCCCTAATTATAGCAGCAAATGGCAATGGGGATAATTTTAGCAGCCTTAGCGCTGTCCAAATCGTTTGAAACTTGAAAGAAGGAATTATGTTGAACAAGAAGTTTCACCTATTCAAGTTTCATACGATTATGATAGCGCTAATGCTGCCAAAATGATCCCCATTATTGCCATTTACTGTAATTGGGGGGCTGTATTCAAAATACAGGTATCCGGAATTTATCCAATATACCAGGCAAACTGCAGGCTGCAGGAATATTACGGTTACCAGAGGCCCAATTGTCTAATTTAAAAACATGGAATGTTTTTAAATTAGTGAATTGGGCCTCAGATACCGGATAACTAGAAAACCGGAAATTATCTAATACCTACACCAGGCTGCAGAGTTTTATATACAATCCAAAACTATTTAATTTAAAAAAAAATATTCGACATTGTTTTTTTTAAACCATGTATTGAGTTGTCTTTTTTTAGATATACGACTTTGTGGTTCAGGTAAGATTGCAAGATTTTAAAATTTAACAAGAAAGTTTGTGCTCGCGAGGTCTACTGTTCGCAGAACTACTAGTTTATTTTTGTAAACACTTATAATTGCAAGATTCATGAATATAAAATATCCATCGAGCTACAATAAATAATTCCTACACTTATTCAATAACTTATTTTTTATTTGTTTAGTAGGTAAAAACTTCATTAGTATGAATAAAGTAAAGCCCACTAAGAGCTCACTAAAGAAGGGGCTGAATTATCAAAAGAAATCTTAAAACTATTTAAGTATGGTAAAATTACGTCAAAATTATTCTTATTTACTCGTATCTTGTAAAACGTTTGAACAATGTTTTTGTTTCCGATCTTTTTAGATCACTATATAGACCTACGACAACAACAATAATTATTATCTTTTCATCACTCATGCTCTGAAAGTATCATAGTGGGTCATAGTTATCTCGAAAACTGCTCCGTAAATGCGATTTACGACCCCCGTAAGTAAATTTAAACATGGAAGTAGGCTTTTAATGAATGCTACAATTAAATACAATCTCCGTGTCAAATACTTATTTATATTTAAAAATGGAACTGACCACAGTGCGGTTGTGAAAAAAATAAAACAAGACGAGAAACCGGGAAGACATTTTTTATCAACTGATAATTTTTTTTATGACGTAATTTCCTAGCATTCGTGACGAAAAGTTAAGTGTTATTCTCGGGTGTAAGCGACCAAAATATCTGGTGTAATAGATCGCTTATGACCCTTGTATACTACTTATTTTATTCTATGGATGTTATTTATAAATACCTACCAATAATTTCTTTAAAAAAATGTGATCCTAACTTTAGACTTTAGAAAAAAGCTAAATGTGTCCACCTCCACTCATATAAGTGAACTCTTATTTGCGACGTCATTGATAGATGAACCATTATTAAAACTAATCTACATAATTCGTTCTCTAAATAGTACTACTTTACATTACACCCAGAGCAGGGGTTTAATTTAAGGCAATTCCTGACACACGCCTAATAAAACAAACAAACCTATGCTTATCTAATAAATAGGTACCTACATACAATCTGAATATCACAAGTTCTCACGGAACGTCTTGCTGTTCTACCAAACATTTCATTACCTATGTCGTACCAGCACCAATTTACCCCATAAGTTCTTGCCTGCAACTACACGACAAAGCGTGCACAACTTACATTTTAACTTGCTAATTCTGCAAAATAACAGCGTTTATATCTTTTTTCCACAATTCTCTGATTTGCAAAACTCTTCTCGTCGAGTACCTAAGCATTTTATTTAACTAATATATTTAAAAGGGCTATCATGTAGTAAACTTACTGTTCGTTACAACACATTCTAAATAGCAAAGGCTTTTCAAGAACAATCCCTATAACACCTAACGAGATTATTACCAAGATTGTTCTTTTTAGGCTATGAGATCTTCTTAGTTAATAACCGTAACGTATTTTCGTTTTACATTAAATGTAAAGATAATACATTTTATAGAAACCTACATGATTTTAACTTTGTATAATTCAGAGCAATTTATGTCGCTGAATAATCATTTAATTAAGAAATACATCATTACAGCAATATCTTTTCTCAGTTTTAGCAGGACAGATAACTAAACCTAGTGGTTCAGAAAGTAATTCTGATTTTGGTCTAATTCACGTGCCTGACTGACTTCTTAATAATATCGTTTCAGTCGAGTAAGTCGTTCGTTGTTTTATAATGTTTTCCAGTAACTCCTCTCGTGTGCACGTTACTGTGAAAATAACCTATGTAGGGTGTGCAGCACCGTCATCAGGTCGTAAAAACCCCATCAGAAGTCTCATTCCGGGAGTGAATGGAACCCTGATTGTCACACCCGTAGGAAGAAACAGTAGGGTTGGGTGTATTTGCATTTAAACGTGTCGCCTTTCTTTCTGATGAGAGCAAATTGACAAAATTCCCCGATGCTTCGTAGTGGGAATGACGTCTAGAAATTTTGTGATTCGGTATAGCAGGCAATTGACGCGGTGTTACACTGTATCTGCGTACTGGAGGTTTATATTGAGGCACATTAGTTCTAGCATGGATATTTGGTTTCAGTGGTGTCTGCGTTGGGGCCATCCAGGTATGTCTTCTAGGTGTATCACCTTTGGTGTGCAAAGATCCAAAATTAACTCTATGTGCAACCGCAGCTGTTTGGTATTTCTGTTCCGAGTTTAATGAGGGCGTGATTCCAATATTTTTGCGAAACAGTGATTCAAATTGCAAATGTGGATTCTTCGATTCATCTTCAAGTTTTTGCAGTTCGTGATTCCAGGTGTTTAATTCTGATGAATAATTATGTAAAACAGACTCAGATTTTGGGCGATTTTTAGATGCAGTAGTTGTATGTTTAGGTTCTGTATATAATGAGACAGCTCTTGTCTTGATTTTGCGATTCAGTGTTTCTGATCGCAAATAAGGTCTCGTTGCATCTTTTTCCAGTTCACGCAGACTCTGATTCCACGCTTTTAATTCAGTTAAAGAATCATCTATCTCAGGCTGGCAACTTGTAACTGTAGAAGTGCTTTGTTTGGATTCTGAAGGTAAAGAGCCGGCGCCGGAACTTGCTTTGTGTATCCGATTCATTTCAGATCTCAAATGTGGGCTCTCGACACTTTTCTGGAGTTCTTGCAATTCATCTTTCCACGCATTTATTTTACTGGAAAAATCATCTCTATACACAGATGAAGTGGCGAAGGAATAGCTACGGCGGTGGCTGTGAGAAGCGGCCGTTTTTTGTTTCAGATCTGAATCTAATGAATTTGGTCTTGCCATGTTTTTGCGATTAAGAGTTTCAGATCCTAATTGTGGGCTCTGAACACTTTTTTGGAGTTTAAGCATTTCATGTCTCCACGTGTTTATTTGAGTGGAAAAATATTCTTGATACCCAGACTCGGTTGCAAACGAACAGCTACTGCGGCGTCGGCGATGAGTAGCAAAATTTTTTTGTTGGAGCTCTGAATGTAAAGAAAGTGGTCTTGCCTTGTTTTTTCGGCTCTCAAATCTCAAATGGGGGCTCTCAACACTTTTCTGGAGGTCTAGCAATTCGTCTTTCCACGCGTTTATTTCAGTGCAAGAATCCGCTTTACTCATAGACTCGGTTGTCAACGAACAGCTACGGCGGCGATGAGTAGTCGGCGTTTTCTGTTTTAATTCTGAACATAAAGAAATTGGTCTTGCTATGTTTTTTCGATTTAGGCGGTCAGATCTCAAATATAGGCTACTTTTGACTTTATCAGGATTTAGTAATGTATGTTGACGTGTGTTTTTAGGGGTTGAAACAATATTGTTGTATTCCAGAGGCTCTGATTTAAATTTACGTGAAGCCGTAGTTGTGTTGTGTACTGAATGGAAAGAGCCACTAGTTATGTTTTTGCGATAAAAAGATTGAGGTCTTTTCGCATCTTTTTCGATTTCCGACAACGTTTGTTTGAACGTGGTTATTTGGCTTGAAAAATCTTTACAGACCAAAGACTCTGATTTAGAGCGATGTGTAGCTGATGTAGTTTCATATGTAAGTTTTGAATGACAAGATCGGGATCTTCTAATGATCTTGCCATGCGTAGTGCTTGTTTGGGCTGAAATACCTTTATCTTCCAGAATAGGAGACTCATAGTCTTCAATATGTTTGAATACCGAAAATACATGACGATAATACAATTTCTCTATTATATCCTTTTTAATGCATTTTGAACGACTTTTCCTGTAATTCATAATTTGAGATCTTAATTGTGGGGAATTAGCCCCTTTCTCGTAATCTATCATTTCATATGTCCACATATTTAGTATGTTTGTAACAGCATCCTCGAATTCGATCCTACGAGCCGAGGGATGTGACGTCTGGATAACGTTTTCCATTATGTCCCTGAAGTCGTCATTCTTACGTAAAAGTACCGGTAAGGAGCAGCTTCTTGCCATGTATTTATGATTCGGTGATTTAAGGCAATCATAAGACTCTATCATCGATCTTCGCTTCGACCCTTTCTCAAATATTTTCTGTCCGTGTGGTATGGAATTGGAAGTATTCGATGTATCACTAATACATCCTGTGTACGCAGTATCCGACGGACTAGCTTGGCATTTGTGTGATCTCAGTCGTGAAGCACAAATAAAACCCTTGACAGGGGAATGAAAGGGTACATATAAATGTAGTTTTTTTGCTTTTTGCGGGTCACATAAAAAGTATCCGCAACTACCACACTGTACAGGAAAATAAAAAGAAGCGCGACTTTTACGTATTATGTATGATATCACCTTAGAACGATGTGTATATTCGGGTTCGGATTTGAAAGCTTCTAATTTTTCAGGTGGTGCTAGTTCTTGGCGACAAACAGCACAGCACACAGAAAAATAGAAGGAGGGACCTTCGATTTTTGTTAGTAAGGTATTTTCGCTGCAGTGGGGATAATGGAAAGTGCCTCCTTCCGTTTCCATTTTTTTTAGGAAGGCAATTGCCTCTGTGTGTGATACTTCAGGCTTAGAATAATTTAACACACACATGACACACACGTCATTCTTTTTCCTTTTAAATAGGAGTCTGTTTAAAAGACACGTTTTACCTTTTTGTGGTGGGAGATCTGTCTTCTCTAGATTTTCTTGTATTTTTTCTAGCAGGTGACCTGCTTTCTCTCCTTTGTATTGTGTGTTTTGTGGCGGAAAACTTGTTTTCCCAACATCTTGCACATCTTGCATCTCTCCCAACAGCGCGAAATATGTTTTTGTTGCATTTTCTTGTTTGTTTTGTGTCGGGATACGATTCATGCCATGCCCTTTACACGTGTGATGCCCGGCATCTGCGTATTCTAGATCAGGATGTTGTTGCGTAATCTCTAGTAGGGGTTGTGGAAACCTGTTAATACATGGTTCATACTGAGAATTTCGTCTTGGAGTTGGTTTATATTTTAGTGGTCTGGATTTTATTTCGTGTTCGTACTTTATTGAAGGTATGGCTTGAAATCCTTTATCGGTCTCATTGTAATTGACATATTTTACAGCAGTCCCACTATCTTGAACAGAACCATCTCTGTTAAGTGATTCATATATAAAAACCTCGTCTTTGGAAAAAGTTGATAGGTCAGTCGGCTTCAAATATTGCGACAGTGATTTTTTTATGAGGTTTTTGGATTCACTTATTTTTGCATTTATTTCCATATCACTAGTTTTATTTGATGTCGGATGAAGTATTTTTCTGTCTTGTTCTCCGTATCTCGTTGATCTGAATATCGCTAGTATAGCCGATTGAACATTACAAATTGTTTGATTGTATATCCCTACAGACATGTTGCCCAATTCGGCATTATCGATGTCTTGCTTAGTAGGACTTTTATGTGAGTTGCATTCAGCGACGCCAGCGTAAAAATACTCTGATTCTGGAGACAATTGACTATGAAACCCAAAATACTCATTTTCGCGTAATAATTTCAAGCAGTTCTTCAAAAACTTCTTTTTCTCTATGCGTAATATTTGATCAAACGCTTCTGTGCTTAAAGTGTATGGGCTATGGCAGTTGGTTTCAGTGAGGAAAGTTAAATACGGATTATTATCCACTGTGGCCTGCTCGCAATCGCAAGTTTGACTCTCCCTACCGTGATCTGATTCTTGGTACATTATATGAGAGCATTTCGACGCGTCGCGTAAGCGGCTCTGAAATTGTATTTTTAATTCATCTTGCAATAATTTTTCAAATTCTGCCTCATTGTATGGTCGGCAGAAAGAGATTTTGGGGTCATTTTTCATGGTGCTGGTAGACTGTTGGCAATAATAGTTGTGCCTTTCCTCGTCGATAGAACAGATGTCCTTCAGAGTTATCCCCGTTTCTTTCAATAGAATAAGACCCTTAACCATCTCCTCAAATAGTTTTAAATAATCTTCAACTAACGTTGTGAAGATCCCACTCATAAATGGATGAATAATTTCGCGCATCTCTTCTTCTACTGGACCTAAAGATGCTTCGATTCTAACATTTCTGGAAGTTTGATCCCTCAGTTCTATCTGACTGGCGTGTTTGAAATCGCGGTACAAAGAATGATATTGCCGCTCAGTTAAAGTTGTGGATGAAGTTGGCGTTTTGCGCCACTTTGAAGGAGAGCGAATCGGCGATGAGTATGGGGAAGGTGTAGGAGGCATCATAGCCCCCATACAATTAAAACATGCCAAAAAGCAGCAATACTGACAAGGCGTACAATTCGATTTGAGCTTGGCGTTAAAAAGCCGCTCTACATCTGCATCACTTAGATAAATCACGTTACGCAAATATGAGCTAGCATCAGTGCGCTTTTTGTAGTATTTCAAGATGAAAACACCTCTGATCACTATCATAAACATATCCACGGATCTAGACAGCCATTTAGGACCGTAAGACTGGTCACCGTTATTATAGAAGCTATAATTATCTGTTATACAAGTTTTTTCTTTGACTATGTTGATGTTATTGGTATTTATAACGTTACATAACTCGGTATTTTCTGCATCACTAGATTGCCAATCAGTGTGACCTTTAAACTCATCGTTACCTTTGAAGCTACTTGTGCACTGTCTGTTAAATGCACTTTTGTTGATGTTATTGTTATTTTCCGTGGAAATACTATTTCCATTGTTGTTGATGTAAATATTAATTTGCGGTGCACTGGTATTCCCGGTGTTGATGTAATTGATATTCACATTGCACTGAGAACACCTATAGCCCTGGCACAGGGAATTTTGAGCGTAACACTCGTCACCATTTTTGCATGCACTAGTGTTATCATTGATTTTATTGCTATTTTCAGTCACATTAGTTTTGCCAGAGTTGTAATTGTTATTTAGCCCATTAGCACTACTTTTGCTATCATTGATGATATTATTTTTCGATGCGCTAGTGTTATTGTTATTATTTAGCCCATTTGCACTATTTTCCCCGTTGTTGTTTAGCCTAGCAGCACTAGTTTCCCCGTTGTTGATGTAATTTTCCAGTGCACTAGTTTTCTCGTTGTTGCGATTCAGCACATTACACTGAGATCCATGAACGCAGCGCCTGTTTCCCCGGCGCTGCCGAGGGTCCTACACTCAGAGCTCGTCGAACGAGGAGCCCTCGTGCTCGTCGAAAGGCCGCGGCTGCTCGCCCCAACGCTCCCACTGCTCCGAGTTGAGCAGCGACTCGGATTCTTCTTCCTGGCTCCGCGATGGGTAGACGATGCCGTCGCCGAAGCTGAACCATCGATTTTGTTAGTTTGCAAATAAAGAAGTTGAAAGCTCTCCCACACAAGCGTAATATACAGTTGTTTTGTGTGTAATTTTTACCTACAATGTACGTCACATTAAGCTGCTACATCAAAGGCTAGCTTAAAGTTAGCCCACCTGTGAAGTTGAGGCTTACTTTGTTAATTGAGGTACCTACCTACTCACCTGCAATTTATGTGTGTGTTGTAGGTACTTACATATTCTACTAACTCTTTAAGAAAATATGAGATTCCAGTGTTTTTTAAAATCGAGTAAAGTAGTACTTACCTATCCTGCTGTGGGCACGACACTCCCGTCACCAGTTTTTAATTTAGCAGTGTTCGTTCCCATTGAAACAATATTAGGTAAAAGGTTGTTGGAACACACTATGTTCAGAATAGCTGACTCATGTAAGTCAGACAAATTCAAGTTCAAGTGCAAATTGTTACAATCGCTAACTTCTGTGTCTAGTGTGGTGACTACACTGTCGTCTCTCGCCTCGCATGAGTTATCAATGTCGAAATATATTTGGTTTCAGCAATTTAAAGTTCGTCATTTAGATATGCCATTTACCCATATCAATAATTAAAATTATTGAAGGGTTTCCCCATTCTCAACATTCGTGACCCCAGAATTCAGATCCCAGAATTGGTGGCACCCTCAAAAATGTTACTGCTTGTATGGGTAGACGAAGCGGGGATTACCTATGCATCGAGTTAAAGTGATTGATCTTGAAATGTATTTGAAGTTCGTTATTTCATCATCATTTTCGTTCATCAGACGGAAAACTAGCGTGGCCAACAAACACGTGCACAAGTCAACTATTCTGTCTTGTTCTGTATGTTGTCTCGACAGCGTATATCCTAAGTCTGTTATGGGTAAGCGCAAAGTCTGTTATGGGTAAGCGCCTGGATTGTATTGAACTCACTCTTGTATTGGCGCTAAACAGCCCAACAAACCCAAGTTTTGTTTAGCATATTTTCTCCAAACCTACTGGACCAGAAATGTTGACTTTTGGTACATATACAGAGTTTTTTTGAACTGTAACAGTATGAGTATATCCGAATACTTAAGATATACGGGAAAACATCACTCATCACAGACTTTGGATACACGCGTCTCAACAAAGTTTTACCATCAGTGCTATACTTTTTTAGGAAACAAGTTAAATATATAAATTTTACGATCCGCGAGGAGAAATGAGCTTGATGAGCTGTAATGATTGTTATAAGCTCAAAGCTACTATGTTCAAAACTTTTTGCGACACGCCAGCATATTATACCGGCTGCTTAGAAAAGGGGTGGCTCATCGGTGAGGGGTAGAGAAGAGACCTCATGGCACATCAGAATCATGTATGATCTACAATTTTGAATAGTATTAGGAGTAGGTGAAAAATGATTATTTTTGTGCTCAAATTGTTACCAATGAGGAACGAAACTTGCAAAATAGGTAGTTCATGAAGTGAGGAAGTTTTTGAGGTTAGAAATTTAAAAAAACTAGTTAAATAAGAAATGATGATTTCGATAATAATATTTATTTAATTTTATGATTTTATTAAGAACCATGGTCGTCTAATTTATTTGTAACTCTTCAGTACAAATGAACTACTAATGTATTATCTCTGTATGTCTCCCGCCACCGATGATCCAACCCTCTTGTTACATACCCTATATAAGTTGAATTCTTTCTTAGCGTGGTGTATAGCAAAATGTGGCAAAAACCTATAAATGTGTTATTTTCTAGCTGTGCCTGCGCAATTAAAACTAAGTGTGCTGCTAATTGTGCGGTTAATATTTAAGTATCAAAAATAATAATTTAAAGCCAAATAGGCAACAAATTTACATAAGGTAGATGGTCTCGCCATTGGCGCTAAATTCAAATTTTATTGTGTTTTGCTCATCAACACTTCTTGAGATAGTGAAAACTGATTTTGCTAAAACTAGGAGACCCAACATACATGTTTTGTTCATTTTGTAAAACGGGAAATTTTCACGTAACGTTATGTTAAAATAACACTTAAAATCATTGAACGGTATTCGTAGCTAAACTAATTATATTTATGAGAAACTTTAAATTAAAACATGTGTCTCCTAGTTATCGCAAAATTAGTTTTCGCCATCACAAAAAGTGTTGATGAGCTGTGATGAGCAAAAAACACAATAAAATTTGAATTTGGCGCCACTTACGATTACGCATCGCTTAGTTCACCTATTTTCGTTTATTCAACATCACTTGCACCTTTGGTATGAGATGAGGAAGACTTTGTAGACTACCATATCCGCTTGTTCATTATCTCATAACAAAAGCATTGTTAATCAGTTTCTTTACTATAATAGATAGTGCTCGATGTCTTTACTACTCTACTAGCTTCTACAACAACAATTAGCATGCAAAAGGACACCAACGTAAACCGTTTAAATTTTTGAGAAAAGAAGTGAATGACCCCAATTTTGACTTCAGTGAATCGCCAATGAATGAAAAGAATGTTATATTTGAACACGTTTATTAATCGTTATAAAATAGATCGTAATGAAAATATATTAAAATGCATTGTTGCTTAAACTATTTGTGGGACGGTCCGGCCCTTTCGGGGACAAAGTCTCCAACTTTCCGTCTCTCGCGCCATCTCCGTGCTAAAAGTAATAAAACCTTATTTCTATGTAGACTTGGTACAGATAAATATAGATAAGAAGAATAAAAGTGTTGTAACGCGAAGAGCATCGTCGTAGGAATAAACGCAGAGAAAATAAACCAAAGTGCAGTGATGTTAAAAAGCAACCTTACAAATGATTTAAAATGATTTTTTATAAAAAAAACTTTTTGATGGAAACAAGTTTACAATGTTGAACAGATAAAATATGGTCACACGAACTTAAAAGAATAGACGAATGAATGACATCAGACGGGCCAAAACATGCAGGAGAAGAGATCATTATAAAATGAAGATGTATGAAGTTAATATACAGCACACAGACGTTTTTTCTTCTTTAGTGTTTGACTAGTAATTTATGTTCAAATTATTATTATTTGTATCCATTTGCTTGCTAATTTACACTAATTCTAATTATACAAGCCGAGCATTATAACCTGTTTAAATGACTTAAAAAATAAATAAAGAGAAGAGTTAACAAAAAATAAAAATACAAAATTATAAGAACAAAACATTTATTGTGCACAAAAAACACTTACAAAATATGAACATTCTCAACTTTTATCAGTCTTGTGTGTTGTATATAGCACAGCAATAATAAATGCATAAAAAGCTTTTGCTAAATTTTATATTTAAATATTATTTCTAGAAAATAATAATTTTATTTCAAACACACGTCAGCCAAAACTTTCTCACATAACTTGAGTATATTTTATTAAAAAAATTGATCATAATTAGGTTATGTTATTTCATAAATTGTAGATTTATGTACAATAATTATTATAAAGCTTTGTCATCTATGGAAGAACGTCATGTAAGTTGCTATAAATGCAGAGACTTGATCAACAATTCCGTCATTCTTAAGGATACACAAAAATTTAAATTAATTTATTACTGGGCCAATATGAATCAATTTTTTTCGAATACATTATGTACATTTTGATTAGACAATAATGGACAAAAACACCCGTTTAAGGCCACTAAAATGAATACTATCTAGTAATTATAATAATTCTACATTTATATAAAATCTAAAGGCCTGTAAATTCGATGTTTATTTTGGCTATTACATAAAAAAAATCCTTTCTAAAAATGCAATTGAATAAATTTAATTTATATTCCAGAAAACTAAATAAAATCAGGTTTTTTAAATCTTTTTACATTATTCTAGTCCCATAACTACTTAATACGAAAATCCATCTATCATTTGGCGCACATGTATGCCTAACTACAATACAATAAGTACTAATGGATTTCACTATGTCCTACAAGGTGGCGGATAGCCCAGCTATCAGTTAAGATGTCAGATAGTGTATCAAAATCTGTCAAAAAGCTTCAGTTAGGCTAACATCCACATAAAAGAACACGGTGAGACAGGAAAAAACTATTTAAAAAAAAATCTCAACAATGCGGGTAGGCAAAAAAATGTAACCCTTGAGATTTAAATCGGAATAGTGTGGTATATTCTCAAGGTATGTGTCGAGAGCTGGCTGAGGGCAAGTCACTGGAATCGCATTCTGACCTGGATCGCGTGGTGCCCATGGATTCGTAGCCGTTATGGGCCTCCTGGGGGATCGTGAATGTCTGCAGTTGGTGCTCCATACGCACTGGGTATTCGCAGCCATCACCGGCGCTAACAAAATTACGCATGAGAGTAAGTGTGGACGAACTTTAACTACATAGTCGAAGTACCATTGGGCACATGCAAAACCAAAATAAACAAGATCAGGTACGTAGGGAATTAAATATGTTTGAATGTTAAATAGGAGAAATTGTAATATAACTCATCGCTAGCTGGACGTGTTTAGTTACAATAATGCACTTACTGAGTAACTAATAACAATTTGTTCATAATTAGTTCTGAAAAACATGCTTAGTAAGTAATTTATTTCAACATGTCCGTTTGTGATGTTAGACCAAATATTTATGATGGATTTAGAAAAGCTTCATGCCTTATGTTTATTTCACATGCTAGATAGTAGTTTCTTAATAGCATCCTAAATCCTAGTGCATTAAGTTATTATGTAGATATTTTTAACATTAGGTTCCTAGATATTTAAACAAAATTCATCCACGCCACGTTATTGAAATGATAACAAGCCAAATATAAACATGAGTTCCATGAGGTAGGTATAACGTGTGCTCTATATAATGAATAGCAATTTATAGAAACGCGGCTAAGTTATAAAAATAATAATACGTAAAAAATTGTTTATAAATATTTGTAATGAATATGTTTCCTTCACCCTGTGTGTGTATTATTGTATTAGAGTAGGTGGAAAGATAAATAAAGTTATATGAAGTAGGCACTAGCAAAAAAGACTTTAAAAAACCATCTTGGGTTTTTTATATACACAAAAATGTTAAGTAAAAATCCAATATAAATATTCCATAAAATCCCGACTTACATCCTAATTGCATAACATAATGGTAATCGCTGTTGATCACGATTTCACAATTCATAACGTCGCGTCTTTAAGGTATACACATCGTCGAACTTTTCGGCTGAATTACGCTACAACTCTCTCTTTTTTTGTAGTTAATTGTTTCAAAGGTCTAGAAATCGAGAACGTTGTAGCTTGATAAGTCTTATCCGATTATATAGACACAAAATTTTATGAAAATCTGACTTGTAGTTTTTAGATTTAAAGGAAACTAAAGAGACGGAACCAAAAAAAAAAATAGTTTACCATTAACGAAACAATGAACCACAAAAAAATGAGTTTTGAAGCGATCGACTATGTGAAAGGGAGAACCTTACTTTTCATTTACGTTTAGAAATATTCAAAACAATCGTGATCAGATGGGACTGTTTCGTGTGATCAGACAAGACGCGATCGGATTCTTGTGATCAGAAAGGACATACCCCAATGAAATTTCAAATCATAATCAAAAACGATCACCAGTGTCCACGCAATAGGGCCCCTATATAGGGCGCATAATACATGTGTCTCTATGAGACCCAAATTCCCAATACCAAAAGCCTTAACAGGGACAAAACAAGTTAACACAACACTTCACACTATATTATACGCATATTATATTAATGAGTCGATTTGTGCATTTGAATAGCTGTCAAAAATGCATTTCATAACGTTCAATATTCCTCCAACGTTATTTCTAAAATCTATTTAACAAGTCGTTATAAATTGTTAAGTCATTCACTTCTTTTTTCACACAGATAATATATGCACACAAACCCACACATATTTAACTAGGAAGTAAACGTGCTAGATTAGGGGCGGATTCTGATAAGATTAATCATACAACAAATCAAAGACCACCAGAAGAAAACCTTTGACCGACAAGGCCGCAAAAAGACACATCAATTCGCATTAAATAAACTTGAGGACAGAGAAGAAACTTTGCGTTTTGGGATTTGAAAAAATTATTACACTTACTAAAAAATTATACGGTAGTTGCGTACATTTATTTACAGTTAAATCAATACTTTTTTCCTTGACAAATATAATATTTTAATTAGGTAGCAACCGCCGTATTTCAAACAAGTTAGAAGTTAGTTTAAGCCAATAAATTCGTCATTGTCATAATCGACTTTTGGATGGCGAACCTTAAATAATCTGAATCCGACCCTGCTTGCCAAACATAGGTATACATGCTGCTTTCCCGCCAATATCACACACCTGACAATTGGCCAGCATAAATTATTTTGAGGTTACAACTGCTCCCTTAGACAAGTAGCAATGTAAACGAAAGCGATGGATATGGGAATAGACATTTAATTTTGTCGATCACTTATTTAATACTAGTACCCGCCCGCGGCTACATTCGCCTGGCACCATACGTAGAATCCTTTATGTGAATCATCAGCTACTTATCTTTTTATCAAATTTTAACGAATTCGGTTCAAACGTTACGGCTTAAGTGCGTGCAAACATGCAAATTTTAATTTTTATGAATTAGAAGGAATTTATTGCACAAAAATACAGAAGTAGGTATACTATATAGGTATAGGTTTGAATGCTATTCCTGACCCCGGTTACGAGAACAATTAGCGTGCATCATCACCATACATTTACTGAGCATTGATTTGTTGATCGCGGCTTGTCTAAGGGGTTGATACTGAGCAGTGGTGCCAACAGCGTAAAACAAATTAAAAAAGATTCTTACCTAGTGAATATGGGCACCAGCCAGAGGTTAGGACAATTCCCGAATACTTCTTTGAAGTTTTTGAATGCGCCTAGGGAGAAGCCATTTTTGTCAGCCCCGCCACGAAACATCGGCGCACGGAATGCCTCTGAAATGAAATAACAATCAAACATGGACAAAATATTCCCGCAGGTATTCCAGGACTCATGACTCATCATTGAGACTAATGCATCGATTTTGCGACGTTTTTAACCCTAAAAACGTACCTCAAAAGGTATCAACGGGACCATTGATGGATAACTCAGGTATGTGTGTGTCTGTCTGTTTGTCACAGCCTATTTTCTCCGAATCTACTGGACCAACAAAGTTGAAATTTGGCACATGTTAGTTAGATAGAGTTAGTAGACCCAATCACGGACCCGACGTTTAGCGTAAATAAACAAATTCAGATTTCTGGGGTTAAGTTTGGGGGGCAACCTTGAAAAAAACTTGTGTTAAATGCATCGTGTGACATATCAAATAAAAGAGTTAGATATGAGAAATACAAGAATATTTTTGAATAATATTAAAATGTTTCGTTTAGAATACATATATAAAAAACCTATGTAAAAATTAACCATTCCCCACCATTATCTCTGAAATAGTTTCTAATAATATTAAGTGCTGCACTTACCATTGACCAAGTTTTTATTGATAATACCGGTAAGTGACTGCTGTTAACATTTACTTTGTTTCTAATAACAATATCTACCGGTAGTGACTGCAATTACCATTGTCCAAGGTTTTAATCATAATATATCTATCGGTAAGTGATTGCAATTACCATTTACCAAAGTTTTAATCATAATAATATCTACTGGTAAGTGACTGCAATTACCATTGACCTAGTTTTTAATTATAATATATCTACCAATAAGTGACTGTAACTACCATTGAACAAGATGTATTCATAATATGTCTACCAGTAAGTGACTGCAATTAGCATTTACCAAGTTTTAATCATAATATATCTACCAGTGTCTGCAATTTACCATTTACCAAGTTTCTAAGCATGTATCTACCGGTAAGTGACTGCAATTACCATTGACCAAGTTTTTAACCATGTATCTACCGATAAGTGACTGCAATTACCAATGACCAAGTTTTTAAGCACAGAGTTTATAATCTGACTGGTCGGGCTGCGCAAGCGGCGCCGGTAGTAAAGAAGCACATCTGAAACCAAACTTCGCTTTAGTACCACAAGTATTGATGCTGAACACACCGCAGTGGCGTAGCAATAGGGTGGTAAGACTGGTAATAGCAGGTCCTCGTATGATAGTGGTTTTGGCAAGAATTCAACCCTAAAATATAGAATTTTAAAGTTTTTTGTTTTTCCCCCAAATTTTCCGCCTAATTCCCGCCCTTCCTCGATACTAAGATTGCATCAAAACGCTTTGCTGTTATATTCTGAGGTTTATGGTCAAAATTACGAAGTCAATTTTTGTAAAAATTTGGACACGGGCCTCGCATTGTGTTGCTTTACCACAGCAATCATGCCAAGCGCAAATATTAGCCGCAAATTTGCGGGTGTAGTAATACGCTTGCCAAGGGGTTATCGGATAGAAATATGAGTTTAGAACCTAAACTATTATTTCTACTTTAGATGGAAGAACAAAGCAGCCTCAAATAACCGAAATTATGTTACTCTAATTAAGATATTATGTGTACATATAACATTTTTAGGCCGAAACGAAATTTTAAAAATGTAAAAATAATTTTAATTGTCTAAATATTAAACTCTTCTTAATTTTATTTTTGTTTCCAAATTTTTTGGTTTTTCGCGACTCAAGGTTAGCCGCTTGATAGTATCGATTTGTCTTGTCTTAACACTCAAGTCAGCGTAGCGTGTTTACTTGAGAAAAAAGACAAGACAAATCGATTTGTCGCGTTCGCCACATCAAGGAAAACTAAACTGTGAAGACAATGGAATTGCAGTCACTAATGATACTATTAGCAGTGAGCCATCCCAAAGCTTTTTCTTACAACTAAAAAAGTGGATTTTCTAGAAATGGGCATTTTAAAGTATATTATGTATACATCTCAACGCCCGTCGGACCAAAAAGGGGTTCTTACTGATGATATAATACAGACCTAGCGTAGTCCTATTGTTCGCGACTAGATAGCAGTGGTATCCGAAGAGCGATCCGAGCGAGATAGCGAACATGAGAGAGACGAAGAACGCGAACACGATGTGGTACCGGCCCATACTGGCCACTGGGCCAAATTCACCCTGCAATAGTAATACAAAAAAGGATTTAAGAAAATATACACTGTATTCGCTCGCGTGGTGGGGATGTTTGTTTGTTAAGGCACAGAATTCTAATAAAACACGGGCTTTTGATTCAAAGGCCCAGTTCTTGTGACAAAAATTAGTCAAAATAAAGTTCGGATCACGTTTCGATCTAGTGTCGATGTCCTTAATGTTATGCTATGTTTATGTTTATGTGATTGTATCGAAATGTGACCAAAACTTGAACGATTCAAAGTTTATTCGATAATTTTAGCTTAAATAGATTCGAGTCTCTCTTCAATTATACAAATAACTATCCTATTCTAATGGTAGTTACCGTGAATCGAAAGTAGACTAAATTGTTATTATGTGGGAGCAGAATACCAACTTTCTGACATTTCACAATTCAGTCTCGATTCGGTCAACTTTCAGTGTAGTTTTAAAATAATCAAAAGAATTGGGGCTCTGTTTACATCAATGTTTAGAATAGCTGTGGATGGAATTTTGAGCTTTTATTCTAAAACTTATTAAAAGGAAAACACGACTGCAAAAAATTTCCTCGATACAATAATTTTCCAAAGTAGGCTCATATATTAAAAATTTTGCTCGGCATCTCAAAATGGTAGCAATTTAATCTATGATTTCTTGCACACAAGTACCTTTTGAACATTATAAAGTTCTGGTAAACAAAAATTTGATTTAATTAATTCGTTTTTATTTTAAAAAACATATTTTGAATTGGCGCCAACGTCGTTTTAAACAAAATAAATATGAAATCTCCACGTTCTGGGCCTTAATAAACGAAAATACAAACTATTAGTAGGAAAGTAATGAAGACTGCATTAAAACGATTCAATCACTGGACACATTGCCAATTTACAAAGCAGATTAATTTATTTTATTTTCACAGCGTGAAATGATCAAAAAAGAGTATGCAATTTAGATTTGCGCCCATGAGCTTACTTAAAAAACACAGTCAAAAGTTAAGCAATGCTTAAATTTAAATAACGTTTATAATTAAGGGGGCCAGTGTTTAGTTATTGAAAAAGAATAAATCCCGCCTCCTAAAAAATAATTGAAAAATAGGAATAAAATTTTGTAATATGTGTGGATTTGATTACAGTTGTATGTTGCCAATATTTTATTAGTTATAGAACTTATAGATAAGCTAAAGCAGTGTTTGTTCCACACTGTTTAAATCGAAAGGTATAAAAAAGCCATGTTTAAACATAAAAAGCATTCCCACTGCGATGCCGTTAAATTAAACAATGTGGAACTTTCGCTACAAAAATAACTAAATGATGAGTCATGGTGATGCAACTGGTGATTAGGCGAAATTATCTAATCTATGCGAGTGAATACCTAGTCATTGATTACATTTAATGTGACGTATACTATAACTACTCATTTTTTCATTTTCTATAGTAACGTGATATACCCATAACAAAGTCCAAGTATTTTTGTAATTTTTGTGACTTAACAATATGGTTTTACAAATACATAAATTGAGGAAGCACAATTTTGTTTTTAGCGATAAGTTCAAAATGCACTTATTGTACAAATAAATGTTTTAATGCCATGAGAAATGAACTTTGAATTATGAAACTATCTTTAGTTAGCTAGCAAGCAATAACCCTATTAACCTTTATGCTATCATCAACGTGTACTTGTTTTACTTAGTTAGGTATTAAAACTGACCTATGGATAAAGTTAGGTGTTTAATTTAAGGTGTTGTTTAAAACTGCTTGAAGATACATTGGTATATGACAAAATATAATCCCACAACTACAAAAAGCTCCTTATATAAAAGGGTTATGTAGTAGGCGGAAACTACTTGGCATGTATTTTTAATTGTTTATTAGGAGCAAAGTTAGAGACAGCTATATAAATTTCTAGCTACGCTACAATGATGGTAAATTAAAGAAATATTATTACAATTATCAAATCCATGCAAGTTTTAGATAGGTCAGAGCCTTTCTGTACTAAACGATCGCAGTGGGCATGCTTGTAATCCTGATACATCTGTAAATTACAAATAGTTTTCCTTAGGTATCTAATTTGCTATCCATCAATCTGCACCGTATTGGGTCAAGTACTTCAGTAGACATCAAATTATATCCGTGGACTATGGTATAGGTGCGTGCATTTTCACTGGTCCAAAATGGATTATACACAGAATCTCATTTATTAGTAGAATACTTAACTATCACAAACAATAACCAATAACCCAATATAATAACGTATGTTTTTACTGTACTGTGTGTACTAATTCAATACGAGTTACACGATAGGAAAAATCGTTGATGTTTAATTGAAGCCAAACATGTTTTACCAATCGTATAATAGTTTTGCTTCAACGTACACATCGTGAATCATTATATTGTAACGTTCGAGTATAGTCAATTGAATACATCCAATTGATTACATATATTTAATTACATCCAATTGATTACATACAATTAATTACATCCAATTTATTGCATCCCATTGATTACATACAATTTATCAAGTAAAATAATAAACAAGTAACACCTAAGATCCTAAACTAGGATTCGCTGTGTCGTGGTATCAGGAACTACGCATACTATGGTAGAGAGCGTCCAGTCTGAAACTACCCCCCCCCCCCCACCGCTTTTACTTGGCACTTGACACAAGCTTGACGTTCGAAAATGGTCCTTGCGGTTACGGATTATAGAAAATATTATATAGCGTTAAATATATTATTAATAACGTAATTAAATAGTGCGGCGTGCAGTTTTAGACCGGACACACTATCGCAACACCCAGACTCGTATCAAATATAAATTCAGCAACGGGAATCGAACCCGCGAACCTTTCGCATCTTCGATGGGTTCTCGACCGCCGCCTATGTAGGTCGTTAGCATTGTACCTACGGACATGCGTCATGCCCATTTTTGTTACTGAACATATTGTTAGTTTGAATTCTTCGTAATCATAGCAAAGGCATGAAAAGGCTCGCTAATGAAAAGGAAACTTGGCGGTATTCTACTTTGAGGTTCACTGTAATGTCTCTTCACTTGTGCCATTGTATAACTGGACTATGCCACAATATCATGAGCACATTTCAATGTCACCCCTTCATAGCTTCCTTCATTCAGCAAAATTGGAACAAAAACAGTATCAAACGTAAATAAGTCAAATAAAATCCCAAGGGCCCAAGAAACATACCTTCCAAAACCTTATAAAGAACGGCAGGCACGTAAACATGATAAACAGGCAGTATATCAGTGCATATCCCAGAAATAGCATGAAGAACTTGTAGTTATTGAAGCAGACGCAGTTATTGACCCAGGGACAGTGGTGGTCCATCTTCAGTACGCACCGCTGGCAGACTGAGCAGTGGTGCGCGCGATCTGGCTTGACCACAACGCAGCGGTTGCAGTAACGGACGGAGCCGGACATCGTTCTGGAAGGAATGAGGTTATCAGCAGAACATACATAGGCTCATCAATTTGAATCCCCCATGTAGGATATCCTCAGATCCGTGAGGAGACTTTACTATAATGTATTCGGAGGAAAGTCCAAATTATGTATATTTAGTACTAACTGCACCCCGCGGTTTTACCCGCTTGAACAATGATGAAAATTGATAATGATGATGATGAAAAAAGTAGCCTATGTGTTAATCCAGGGTCAATCAGGCAGGTTGTTAATCTAGTTATATAATGCTTAGTCAAATCCGTTCAGTCGACAACAATATCTCGTTTTCTAGTTAGGCACCGCGGTAATTTTAAAGAACGCTTCACAGTCGACAACAATATCTCTTTTTCTAGTTAGGTACCGCGGTAATTTTAGAGAACTCTTCACAGTCGACAAAAATATTTCGTTTTCTAGTTAGGGACCGCGGTAATTTTACAGAGTGCTTTACAGTCGACAGCAATATCTCGTTTTCTAGTTAGGGACCGCGGTAATTTTAGAGACCGCTTCACAGATGACAACAATGTCTCTTTTTCTAGTTAAAAACCGCGGTAATTTTAGAGAACTCTTCACAGTCGACAACAATATCTCGTTTTCTAATTAGAAACCGCGGTAATTTTAGAGAACGCTTCACAGTCTACAACAATTTCTCGTTTTCTAGTTAAGGACCGCGGTAATTTTAGAGAACGCTTTACAGTCGACAGCAATATCTCGTTTTCTAGTTAGGAAGGCGGTAATTTTAGAGAACGCTTCACAGTCTACAACAATTCCTCGTTTTCTAGTTAGGGACCGCGGTAATTTTAGAGAACGCTTCACAGTCGACAGCAATATCTCGTATAGCTCGTTTTCTAGTGAGTTTCGATCTAAATTACTACAACTGAGATCCTCACTGACACATTGTGGAAATGAGGAATTAATCAATCAAATAAATCATTCAAACCTGATCGTTACGTAGCAGTAGGTACAATTTATAATTTACTTTGTGCTCCCATACAAAACAAACTACAAGATAAATGTACAACTGGTTCGTAAGGTAATACTTGAATGAAATGAAACATACGCAACTGGCAATAAGAATGGATTCAATATTTTCTCAGTTCTAGGTTAAACATAAACAACGGAGCGAACCTCGTTAAAACAGGTATAGTGACGGCAAAGTTTTCTAAGATTTCTTTTTTGCTTTGCGTTTTGAAAAAAAGCGCGCTGTACTTTCGTATTGCAAGTCTGAGTAGTCTAGAATTGAGAAAAAATTATATTAAGTAAGCTATATTGTGTGCAACTAACTACTTTTTCTATGTTAAAAATAATGTAGGTACTTAGTTGTTTTATAATACCTATTCGTTTCTATTAAAATTAAGTTAATTATAATTGTGGAGTATTTTATATTAGTTGCAATAACATTATGACTGAGCACTTTTTTTTAGGAGCATGAGAGTATAAAAAGATTATAGACAAGAATATAAACATGACAATTTAAAGATACACGACTAGTCGTATGTGTGAGAACGCTCGCGGCTTTGTCCGAGTTTTTTCGAACACCCCATGTACCAACTTAGGTAAAACTCGGAAAAAAAAATCTTAGTGCCCCCCCTAGTCACTAAAGGAATGTACCCTCCAACTTTCAGAAGGCCAATTCTCTAATTTTAAAAACATTCCTGTCACAATATAATCTCGTGTCAGTCGCACTGTTTCGTACTTCGCATGCGAAGATTAAGTAATAGTTACTACGTGGCAGCTAACACTGGTTCACTGGTGGTGGTGGTGTACTAACACGAGATTATAATATATTGCGTGTACAAATTAGAGAATTGGGCCTCTGATCTCTTGGACAGTTTAATCTGCGCGTTGATAGTCCGTCAGTGAGTCAGTCACAGACAATTAAATTCAGCCATCAACTAAATCAAATCAAATAAACCTAGATCAATGTCAATGTCAAAGTCAAAGTCAAAAAGAACTTTATTCATTGAAATCACAAGGATCATTTTGAATCGTCTTATATAAAATTAAATTACTCCTGTTCCTCCTGTCCTGTTGTGTTATTAATGGTATCAATTGGTGGAGTTTTTTCTAAACCCCATAAAAAACTACTCATATCATTTAAACAGACCAATACAGGGTGCCCTAGAATTGGTAAGAAAGAATGCATACTAAAAGGGGTTGTAAGTCAAGTAAGTAGAGTAATATACATTTAAATACACTAAATAAAATTTAATATACACTACTTACTTGATCACAATACCCAGATCACATATGATATTCCTGTATTTGCAATTTCAATTTCCTAAGATCTCAATTGCAATAATACATAGTCTTGACATTTGAGATTTATCTTAGTGATCATAAAAAAATGAGGGTTTGAAAAATATTGCTTCAACAACTCAAAATCAAAACAAATGAATGCTAAAATAATAACTTACCTAGTGACTAGAGGTAGGTCTTTGGCAAAGCCTTCAAGGATGCTCCGTTGAGCGTCCTCAGACTCCGCACTCAACAGTTTTTCAAGTTCCGATGCTGGCAGCTTGTACTAAAAAATAACAGGAAAACAATAATAATTTTCCTTTTCAATAGTTATTATAGAAAAACGTTATGGGATATTTACCCAGTCTAATACTTCTGACTGTACCTAATAATACTAATCCTGCTATTTATTATTCAACTCAATCGGTTGGGATAGTCAACATTAAGACGTAGGTAACTTAAGTGTTTTTTGTATCAGGGCTACATGTATTGTTCTGATATTTAATATCATTTTGGGCTTGATTTTATAGGTGGGTCCTCACCACACGTGCCAGCACGATTGTATCTACACACTTGCTCAAAAGAGGCCCTCGCACAATTTTTCAAATCGTGCTACCACAATTTTGATGTGCTGCTTGATGTGTATTGTGCATTGTGTAAATTGAGGCGAGTGGGAAGGCAGCCTCCCTCACTCACTGTGCTGTCAGTCAGTGTCGTGCTTGATGTCTGTGTCATTCTCATTCGTGTTGTGGCTTGACTTGACTGACTGGCTTGGCTGGTTGATCTTGGACTTGGAGCATGTGTGGTTGATTGATTAATGGTTTTTAATTTTTGTTCCTAATTATAATATTTAAAGTTTTAAATTTACAAAACACACTAGATTTCAATTTTATTTTTTACTTAAAAGTCGCGCTAACGGAAGTGATGGAGTGATAAGTACTAATACATACATACTAATAAGGTCATAGAACTTACTTTTTGAAAATCAAACCGAATAAAACAGCCTTGATAAATTTTAATTACCAGTATATAAACACTACAAAACAAATTCTTATTTGTAATAATATCTAAACAAGTACATCTAGAATTTGAATTTCTTGAACTTGAGTTTCTGCAAAAATTTTCCGACGAAACACGAAGTCAAGCGATGGCGACCCTGTGCGTTCGTGCGAGGCAGTCGGTCGCAGAGAAAGAACACACGTGCGAGTTATACTCGCGAGGCTCGCGAGCTCGCGAGCGTAGACAGCTCGCGAGGCTCGCCTCAATTGTGGTAGCACAATGTGCTGCCACAGTTGTCACAATGAGTGCCTCGCACGATCCTCGCGAAAAAAGTGCGTGCTACCCAAGACTACTTGATTTACATGGGTTAAATTAAAATTCATGATTATGAATTACATGATTATGATGCTAATACTTATAACTTTTGCTCCATGCCTTTCATATTATTAGATTATTTTTTATTAGGGGCAAAGGCTCAGACAAATAAGAACTGGATGCATCTAGTGCAAGTGTTTACTCATTCCTCTCTGCGTAATTACTTAATTAGGTACAATCTGCTGGGTAATAACAGTGTAAATGGTATAGAAATTTACTAAGGGCAAAGGTTTATTCAGTAGTCATTTCATTAGGGTCTTGTCAAGTTGGGATATTAATCGACAAAATTATATAAAATTGTTGCGCAACAAACTCACCGAGTGGCTGACCAATAACATACTGATAACTTACCATAACACCCAACAGTCACATACAGTCCTGATCTCACACTAGGGATTCCCTGTGTGGTGGGTTTTAGGAACTACTAGTATCATGGTACCATAACACCCAGACCCGGAACAAATATTAATTGCAGATCATACAAACATTTATCCTGCAGCAGAAATCGAACCCGCAACCTCTTGCATCTCAACCGGCTACTCGCCCACCGCGCCACAGCGGTCGTCAACGCACAGCCTAAACCATAACCTGTAGTAACATGAAATTTGGAAGGTATCTTCCTTTCAAAGGGGTGCACTAAGGAATATCAAAGGTGTTGAAGTTTGTATGGGAAAACTCCATGTGGACGAAGACACAGGCGTTCCAGTGGCAAATAAAAGAGAATGACTTGTAGGAGATGAGGATGTGGCAGTGATTAATTACCTATTATAAATTTCACTCTCTTTCTGTTTGTTACCATAAGAAAACTATGAATAACTACAGGGCAGTAGTTATATCGGTTGTACTGTAAGTTGATGGTTTACTTGAGACTAGAATCCATAGAATTAGGAAGTGTTTATTATTCTTCATTCAAACTATCTATACTTAAATTAGCATCATAATATTTGTGTTTAGCTCTGGCACCCAACATAAGATCAAGACTTAGTTTATAGTCATGTTTTTATAAAGAAACACTTGACCTACTTTCACAGTGTTGTTGTTGTTTAATCTTTGGTGTTATCACTGGAAGCTTGTGGGTGAATTATGACCAAAATTGATTACGTGTTTACACAAGTTCAATGCACCTTGCATTTTCAAAAAATACCATTTTATATGACTGAAGAAAGTTTTAGAACATAGTTTGACTTATTTGTAATTATTTCAGCCTGGAGATTAGCTTGCATTAAACCAGGATAAATAGTAGTCAATAACTCAATCTAGGTCATAATCTATCTGTGTACTAAATTTCATCAGAATCGTTGCAGTTGTTATGAGGTGATTGAGTAACGAACCGTCATCTAACAACCAAACTTGCACATTTCTAATATTAGTAGAAATTTGTTACATTGTTTGGTAGGATATAAATGATATATACTATAAATTATAGGTATAATTAGGAGCAATAAATGTCAAACCACCGCAATCTGTTATCTGAAAATAAGCATAGATTGGATTGGATAGAAACCAATTAAATATTGAAAAGAAACATCTTACCTTTTCTGGGATAGGCTGGATTTCCGCAAAAATAGTTTTCCAATACGACCAGGTGAACATGACCAGAAGAATGTGATATAACACCAAATACAAACATTGCTGAACAGTATTTTCAACAGTCACTGAAAAATAAATATTCAAATAATGTAAATCACTTGTCAGTCCCAGCTAAAACAACAATATTATTCATTTAGGATACTCACAAATGCACAACTGTAAAACGTAGGCATAGTAGGACCAGCTTATGATGGCCACTACCAACAGGACAGGGAGCCATTTGAAGGCTTTCCAACACCAATGGTTACACGTCCTACAACACCCACATAATCCCGTTCGCGAAACTCTACTATTTTGCACTGATGAAGCCATAATTATTATTTAGTCCCGGAATTGAAAACATCCATGTTAATTTCACAAAGAGAGACAATCAGATCAGTCAGAGACAATAAATAAAATGATTTGACATTTGTCATTACTTTTTTTTTTGTTTTGTTTTCTCCCTTTCGGCAAGCTTTCGGCAAGTTGAATTGTAAGACCATACCACCTTGTCTTACGGTGGGCTTGTTTCACATAATTTTTCAAGTTCAGCTATGTTTTCCGGTAGGACTATTCTCTATCTCGCGACAAGTTTGCAACAGGCGTAAATTGTGCAATCATTGCTGTCGAAGGGTAACTTTTAGAGCACCATTTGTACACAGAGCATTTTACGCTCTATGTGGAGCTTAGATGTGGAGGAACTTATCTATGGAAGAACGAATAAGAAAAATAAGCCATAGAGTTGTTTATGAAAGGACGCAGTGTTAGAGAAGGTACCAACGTTTAAAAATCAATCAAACGTCAAATTTTGAGTCGATTTCTAGCTTGGTGTAGCGTCGAAAATTTTGTTGTTTTTGCTTAGATTGCCACAAATCGCGTGTAATTCCGTGTAGGATTAGTTTGAAATCATGGACGTAAAAGAGTGCAACGATTTAGCCGAAGAAGTAAGTATTTCAACAGTGTTTTTTTCTATAATGGATCGGTGCGGTATTTGCAATTATTGCCTGTGACGTGTTTCAGAACCAATTTATTGTGGACGATGTGAGCAAAATCATTAAGGAAGCTATTGAGAATTCCATCGGCGGCACTGCCTACCAGCACAATAAAGTGAACCAATGGACATCTGCCGTGGTCGAGTCCTGTTTGGGCCAATTGACGAAGTTACAAAAGCCCTACAAATATATAGGTATAAATTAGGTTGAGAAACCGAGACACTGTCAGTCAGACGCACATGCACTACATACACAACTGATTAACTGTTATCGCTTTCCTTTTGTGTTGGGTTTAGAATCAAGACACCTGATTTTAGACCAGGGTAGGTGTGCGCGCAGGGGGTTTAATGAAGTTCACCTGCAACGCCCAGATTATTTTTCGCCGAAAATGCAATTTCAATTTAGTACAATAAATAATATGGGATAGATTAGGGCTATGGTCTATTCAGAAACTGAGCACCCAACTTCCACCTAGTAGGTACTTGTCTAATGAATGGAGAGTTTATGCAAGAAGCTGAAGGCAGGGTATGGAACAACCCATTTCCCCTCTCCCCAAAATCAGGTCTCTTGATTATAAACTACCTTTTTGCTTCGTATTTTCATGGATACAAACATTTTTCAGTGACATGCACAATTATGCAGAAAAATGGAGCGGGATTACATACGGCATCTTCGTGTTTCTGGGACAACAACACTGATGGCTCTTGCACTGTGCGTTGGGAAAACAAGACCATGTATTGCATCGTTTCCGTCTTTGGTCTTGGCATCTAACTAGTATTACTTGAAAATCAGAATAAGCTAATATAGCGCTTACACCGTTAATAATAATGCATACAGTTAAAAAGTAAATTATGTCGTATTTGGTATAGTTATATTTATTATTATAAATTCTCTTCACCAATATTACAAGTGCTAAATAATCTTTGTTTCCAGTTGATGCTACATCTACTTGCACTTTGCTAGCTTTAGGTAATTCACCCAATTATTGTTCACAGTTGTTGATTGATTACAATACAATACTGAGTTCCACTTGTGGCTGCCTAAATGTATGATTTTACAGAATTGTATGACACCCTTACTTACCTTTTATTTTCTCTCAAAATTGTGGTTTTAAAAGATAGTTTCTTTGCACATTTACTATTGTTGTAATGTGTATTGAGTGTGTGTGCCCTCGTATCATTCCTAGCTCTTTGTTTCGGAAAGGATTTTTAGATATAAATGGAAAATAAAGTTGATTCAAACAAATAAAAACTCTCATTTCTGTAGTAGCAGACTTTAATATAGTCAGTAAAACATAATTTTAAGTAGGATATATTTTTACTCAATAAATATATTGAAAACCAGCAGGTGTTTTGATTCTCATTTACAGACCTTATTTTGATTCAACCAAGTAAGATTTAACATACTATGCCTACTATATGTCCTATTATAGTACACAAGAAAAATACATTACAGCAAAGTAAAAACAAATTTACCAATTAATTTAATACATTTTTATTAATTTTAGTCTGATAGCTAAAAGACTGTCGTTAGTCGTAGCGTATTTCTCCGTCCATTGTGGACCGATTCTGAAAATTATCTTTTTGTTTGAAAGGGTATTTTCTCGAGGTGGCCCCATAATCACCAAGTCAGAATCTGATTAGGCGATCCCATGGAAATCCTCAAATTTTATATTCGTTTACATAAATACATACTTGTTGAACTCTCTCAAATCAAACGAAATCTATTAAAAAGATATAGGTTTTTATATGTGATTTTGGATTTTGCCCAACAAAATCGATCAAGACTGAGTTCTAGATCGATTTTGTAGCGATTTTGATTTTTACGTTTTTTATTTTCCCTAAATACTTATTAAAAACAGTTTTGAAATTTCCAACCAAAGCGCTTTCATTAGATAAAAACTTCCTAACCGTTAATCCGATCTTCATGAAATTTAGTACCTATGGAGGTAGATAGTATTGGTACAATTTGTAGGTAAGGATATGAGCTATATCGGTCAAGGGGTTGATGAGATTATTGGGGTCCAAGAGGGGGTACCTAAAAAAAAAAAAAAGTGAGACAGTCAGATCAAGTGAGGTATCGAATGAAAGCGCTTTGGCTGGACATTTCAAAACTGTTCTTGATTAGTATTTAGACTTAGTAGTTTCTGAGATATTAGGGAAAATCAAAAATTCTAGGGTACTTCCAGCAATCCCACAATGCTGAAATATGGTATGCTTGTAGCTTTTGTATCGCAACTTCGGGGAAAAGTCTGAAATTGAAGAAATTAGAAACTTGTACCTAACCAATATAACATCCATTGTTGAACCCCCATTCCTAGGAATTTGAATGACATTGGAGTTCTATGATTTTCATCAAAAGGACGTTATCAATTAATTCGTCATGTACTTTATTTACTAACAGGTAAATATGTAGTATTTACGCCCGTTGCTTAGTCCTTTTCACGATGATGTGTAGGAAATTACCTCGAGGTTAATTTTTTTTCTCAGTAAATGTTTTTAGAAATCGGTAAATACAAAATCTCTCACACGGTAGAGAAATTAACTCTGTAGTTTTAGATTTCTGATGGATCATCCATACAAACATGCTTACATAGCCGTTGAATACATATCCCTTTCTTCCTCACTTAAGTAGGCAGATAAAGGTGTCATCGCGAGGTCTCAGTTCGGGGCGAACCACTAGTATTGGTCGAGTTGATGATTTAATTAAGAACCATTATTTCCAACAGTTTTCGGTTCTGCAAGCTATATAACTTGTCCATTGCTACAACATCAACTTGCTGATTCTGAGTGAGAGCTATGTCCGTGGTCTTGGTTCTTTTACGGATCTCCTCTCATTTGACTAGAATTTCAATTTTCATTCAAATAAACGCGGGTTATGAGAATGCTACATTTTTATGTCACGTGACCGTTATCGATCCAATGGTTGGAGCACTTCTCGGGTCCATTCAACTCTGCTCGGTCATCGCTATTCGTTGGAGAGGGTTCTATACTAATTCACAACACCGATTCTATTCTAACAATATCTATATAGTTACATCTCTGTCGCACGTATTGACAATAGTTTACATGAATGGTGAGCGAGTGAAACAGGGGATTGTTGTTCGAGAGCGTAGAAAGAGTAGTAGTTGAGTGGAAATTATTGAAACCAGCCTGGCAGTGCTGCCAGATTTTCCTAAAAGGGACGGTTTCGTTTACTCCCAGCGTCCCCCACCTATTTGGCCCCACTGGGGGACGTTGGGAGAAAAAAGTGCCAACGTGCAGAAATTGAATATTTAACAGTAGGAGAACTTTTTTTTCTGTTTTTAAGTGTCCATTATGATGATCACTGAACACGATTTTGCTGCCAGAAATTAAAAAAGTGGCCGCCATTTAGAATTTTTTTGTTACCGGACCGATTGCTTTCAAAATCGATATCTGAGGATCCCTGTGATCACGGAACAAGAATCAGTTGTCAGAAATTAAAAAAAGTAGCCGCCATTTTGAACTTTTTTGTTACTGGACCGATTGCTTTCAAAATCAATATCTGAGGATTTCTGTGATCACTGAACAAGAATCAGCTGTCAAAAATTATAAAAAGTGGCCGCCATTTTGAACTTTTTTGTTACCGGACCGATTGCTTACAAAATCGATATCTGAGGATCCCTGTGATCACTGAACAAGAATCAGCTGTCAGAAATTAAAAAGTGGCCGCCATTTAGATTTTTTTTGTTAAAGGACCGCTTGCTTTCAAAATCGATATCTGAGGATCCATGTGAACAATAATCATTTGTCAGAAATTAATAGATAGATAGATAGATAGAAAATTCTTTATTGCACATAAAAAAGAAGTACAAAGGCGAACTTAATGCTAAGAAGCATTCTCTTCCAGATAACCTTGGTGTATTGTGGACAAAAATATGCGTCGGTAGTGCACAGAAAGAGAATAGTGATAGTTATACAGAAAAGTAAAAAATAAAACAAAAGTTCAATAACTAATATTAACTAAGTCCCTACTAATAATGCCTAAGATATTAAATAAACTAATATATGATAAATATATATATATATATATATAAATAATATTATTATATATACTATTTATAATAATTACAGATAGAAAAGTAAACATACTTGAATAAAAATAAATAAATAAATTGCTCTTTATTCGATCTTACTGAGGAAATGACTATAGATTCTAGACCTGAACACCTCCACTGAAGAGGCATCACAAAAATTGGCAGGGAGATGATTCCAGAGACGAATTGCAGTCATTGTGAAAGAGTCAGAGAATGAAGCCGTTTTATGCAGTGGCGTCATTAATTTATAACGTAGAGAAGGACGCACAGGACGCCCTGGTGCAACTAATGGAGTAAACCGCTCTCTCAGGTAACTTGGAGATAATTGGTTATGAAGCACATTAAATAAGAGAGATAGTATGTGTGCATTTCTACGGGCTCTGATATCAAGCCATCTCAGTTGCTGACGGAAGTCTGAAACATGGTCAAACTTGCGTAGACTAAAAATATATCGAATACAGAGGTTTTGCAGACGTTCTAATCGATTCAGTTGCTCCTCCGTAGCATCAGAATAGCAGACATCTGCGTAGTCTAAAATGGGAAGGAGTAACGCATTAACCAATGTGATCCTCGCAGATTGCGGTAGGAAATTTTTCATTCGTTGAAGAGAATGCATGGTACCATACATCCTCTTGCTGATCTGGGTTATATGATAGTTCCATGACAAATTGTGGGTAATGTGAAGGCCTAAATTCTTAACCTCCCTGCAGAACTGTATTGCAACATTGTTGTATTTAACTGGAGGAAGGGTGTTAATATCAATTTTGCAGATCTGACCGCGACCACCAACAATTATCACCTGTGTCTTATTGGGGTTGATAAGGAGACCAAACTGTTGAGTCCAATCATACACAGCGCTTAGATCTTTGGTGAGATTTTCAATACCATGAAGAATTTGATCAGGTTCCACACTGAGATATAACTGGACGTCGTCTGCATACAAGTGATAAGATGAGAAAACAATTACCGATACAAGGGTGTTAATAAAAAGAGAGAAAAGAAGAGGCGAAAGAACACCTCCTTGAGGTACACCCGCTTCGATATTACACCAATCAGAGGATACATCATCGATTCTAACACATTGTTGGCGCCCACAGAGATAAGATCTAAACCATGAAATAGAAGATTGAGAGAGGTTAATAGAGCGCAAGATGGCCAGCAAAATATCATGATCCACACAATTGAACGCGTTACTGAAGTCTAATAGGGAAAGCAGAGTGAGTTTACGATCGTCGACAGCGAACCTGATGTCTTCCGTAATTTTAATAAGCGCTGTAGAGGTACTGTGTGCAGGGCGAAAGCCAGATTGAAACTTATTGAGAAGGTTGTTTTTTTGAAGAAAAAAAGAAAACTGGCGATGCACTACCTTTTCAAGAATTTTGGAAAGAAATGGGAGAATAGAAATTGGACGATAATCTTTAAGTCCAGTGATGACAGTCTTTTTGGGTATCGGAATAATAAAGGCTTTTTTCCATATCAAGGGAAAACTGCTATTCATTAGGGAAAAGTTAATAATATGCGTTATGTACGGAAGAATAAGATCAAGTATCGGATCCAAAAGTTTGCGGCCAATGCCGTCATGACCAACTGCCCTGCTACTGATACTAGCAATTATTTTACAGACTTCACTATCATGAACCTCTTCAAAAGAGAAACAAGTAAAATTCAGTAGTGTTTGTCCTGCCAACCGTGCAATTGTGTCAGCCTTGACGATGTTGTCAATTTTAAAAGGAATAGCTGAGAAATGATGATTCAGAGCATTAACATCAACTGTTGGGTCCGCAGCACATTTACTTTTCCCAAAACCAAGATTGTTTAATACTTTCCAGATATTGTTTGGTGAACTGTTCTCAATTAAACCATAAATGTTTCGTCGCTTAGCGTTTCTGATCTCCTGATTGCATTTATTTCTCGCCCTTTTATAACTAAGAAAAGTTTCATCATTTGGACATTTCCTGTGCTTACGGTACAGATGATTTCGCCTTGCCATTAGCTTGCGAATATATTCCGTTAGCCATGGTGCTGGAGGCCTCTTCATACGAACAGGCTTGATGGGAGCATGTTTATCATACAGCGATGTTAACGTGTCATTAAATATAGAGATTTTCCCATCGATATCGTTAGTAGAAAAGAGCTGAGACCATTCAATCGCACCAGCGTCTGAACGTAACCTATCAACATACATGGCAGCAAAGTTGCGCTGCATTATGATTTTAGGCTTAATTTTGGGCGTTCTAATTTTGAAGGAAGCATATATGAGATCATGATGCGAAAACCCCGGAGCAGGGAACTGACCATGTGTAGATACGCGGTTAGGATCCCGAGTTAAAATGAGATCAAGCGTTGTGTGCCTATCATTAACGTGATGTGTAGGATCTAGGTCCAAAATGTCCAGGTTAAAAGAAGATGTAATATTTCTTAATTTATTACTCCTAGTACCTTTCTTTAGGAGGCATGTATTAAAGTCACCCATTAGAATAACCTGATCATACTGAGGAACAAAAGTTTCCAATAACTGTTCAAATGTATTGAAATAGTCAATAGTAGGGGGTGCATAGATGACTCCCAATAAAATTTTACCAGTACCTACATGAACCTCAAGAAACAGATGTTCCATAGAGGCAGAATACGCAGAAGGCGAAGTGGAGATGACTTGATACTTAAATTCAGCACGTAAGTAAATCGCAACACCACCGCATCCCACAACGGTTCGATCATTGCGTACTAGCACAAAACCGGGAAGACAGAAAAAGGGTGACGGAAGGGTAGGTTTGAGAAAACTTTCAGAAACGAGACAGGCATGGATGGAGTCACCAGAAAAAGTGGCCAATAACTCCGAGTAGTGTGCAGGTATACTCTGGGCATTGATGTGACATACGTTAAAGTTTTTTTTAAAAGGAACAAAGCTTTTATCAAGCATGTCTTTCAACAGCGGTTCATCAAGGCTACAATCCAAAGCATCTTTGAAGCTGTCAGAGTCTAATGATACATATAATTCAGAAGAAATTGAGCAATCCATTACAAATAATAAACCAGATATAAAATAAATAAATAAAAAAAAAAAAAAACTATACTTATTCGTAATTAAGAATACTAGAAAAATAAATTCAGTTCAAAACTGATAAAAATACTAATAAAAAAATAAAAAATATATATATAAAAATCTTATGACGACGCCACAAACATCGCCAATATTAAGAGCCTGGAGAAGGATGCCAAGAAAAAGTACCCAGCCCAGTACCCACCTACTTACTACCTACTAAAAAGTAAGTAGGTAGACATTGTAAAGATTTATACACTCAAAAAATACTAAAAACCAAACAGAGGTAGGTAGGCCTGCATGCATTGTAAGAACAGTAGACATCCAATTCGAATATAAAAACACAAAGGAGAAAATAAATAAAACAGAACCACAAAAACACCGGCAGCTCAGGAGAAACTTGTTAACTAAATCTTATACAAAAATGTTGCCGATCACAGTGCAGCAAAAATGACAATCAAAATCAAAGCATCAATAAAATACTTGGCCTCGTGTAACGGAACGGAATCGACACTGCAACATAACGTCAATGTCAGTCAAACGTACGTCATACGGTATACGCATGTCGTACGCCATTTATCTAAGAAATTAATAAAAGTAGCCGCCATTTTTAACTTTATTGTTACTGGACCGGTTGCTTTCAAAATCAATATCTGAGGATTTCTGTGATCTCTGAACAAGAATCAGCTGTCAAAAATTATAAAAAGTGGCCGCCATTTTGAACTTTTTTGTTACCGGATCGATTGCTTTCAAAATCGATATCTGAGGATCCCTGTGATCACTGAACAAGAATCAGCGGTCAGAAATTAAAAAAAGTGGCCACCATTGTGATCTTTTTTGCTACCGGACCGATTGCTTTCAAAATCAATATCTAAGGATCCTTGTGATCATTGAACAAGAATCAGCTGTCAGAAATTAAAAAAAGTGGCCGCCTTTGTGAACTTTTTTGTTACCGGACCGATTGCTTTCAAAATCAATATCTGAGGATCCTTGTGATCACTGAACAAGAATCAGCTGTCAGAAATTATAAAAAGTGCCCACCATTTTGAACTTTTTTGTTACCGGACCGATTGCTTTCAAAATCGATATCTGAGGGTCCCTGTGATCCCTGAACAAGAATCAGCAGTGAGAAATTAAAAAAAAAGTGGACACCATTTTGAACTTTTTAGTTACAAGACCGGTTGCTTTCAAAATCGATATCTGACGTTCCCTCTGTTTACTGAACAAGAATCTGCTGTCAGAAATTTAAAAAAGTGGCCGCCCTTTAGAAAATTTTTGTTACCGGACCGATTGCTTTCAAAATCGATATAATCAAAAGCTCGCTTGACCAGTAGTCCTTCTGAAGACCAAAACATGATCTTGGTGATCCTGATGGCGTTATCACTGCCGTGGCCACTTTGTTTTTAATTTCTGAAAGCAGATTCATGTTCAGTGATCACAATGATCTTGGGATATCGATTTTGAAAGCAATCAGTCCGGTAACAAAAAAGTTCAAAATGGTGGCCACTTTTTTAAATTTCTGACAGCTGATTCTTGTTCAGTGATCACAGGGGTCCTCAGATATCGATTATGAAAGCAATCGGTCTTGTAACTAAAAATTCAAAATGGCGGCCACTATTATTAATTTCTGACAACTAATTCTTGTTCAGTGATCACAGGGATCCTCAGATATCGATTTTGAAAGCAATAGGTCCGGTAACAAAAAAGTTCATAATGGCGGCCACTTTTTTTAATTTCTGACAGCTGATTCTTGTTCAGTAATCACAGGGATCCTCAGATATCGATTTTGAAAGCAATCGAACAACAAAGAAAAAAATCAACAGAAAAGTTCAAAATCGTGGCAACTATTTTCAATTCTGACAGCAGAATCGTGTTCAGTGATATATTGTTTATAGTGTTTATATTGGACACTTAAAAACAGAAAAAAAAATCTCCTACTGTTAAATATTCAATTTCTGCACGTTGTCACGAGTGGGGGACGTTGGCACTTTTTTCTCCCAACGTCCCCCAGTGGGGCCAGACAGGTGGGGGACGCTGGGAGTAAACGAACGGTTTGTGTCTTATCCTATCCTCAGCCTTTACCGCCCCATTTAGGATGCCAATAATACTACTGGCTAGTGACTAGTGGTTCGCTCCGAACTGACTGACACCTGGCGAGTACCTACGAAACCTACTTTCTTTACCTTTCTACTTTACGGGTGAAGAAGTAAAAATACATACTCACAAACTTTCGCATTTATAAAATTACTAGCTGCCCGCGCGCGACTTCGTTCGCGTGATCCTGGTGTTTGGGCTAGTTGAAATATTTTTTTAAAAATTAGGACAACTTTTTGGCGTACGAATCCACTTTCTACCCTGCCATGATCGCCTGGTATTATAAGTATCAAAACCATCTGTCCATGCATTCTTTTCTCTTTCTTTCTTTTATCTTAATCTTCTTTCGCATGCTCCCGGTGTTCCCGATTGTCCCGGTACATATACTGTATTTGTCTTAAATTACTTTTTTTTAACAAATTAAGACCACTTTTTAGCGTATGCATCCACTTTCTACCTTGCCATGAGCGCCTGGTATTCTCAGCATAAAAAAATATATTATTATAATTTTCTTTCACTTTGTCTCAATGTTCGGGAATATGAATTTTATAATTTAGGATTTTTCATTAAATTTTTATCCTATGTCCTTCTCCTGGTTCTAAGCTACCTCCCTAACAATTTTCAACCGAATCGGTTCAGCCGTTCTTGAGTTTTAAATAGTGTAACTAACACGACTTTCTTTTATATATATATAGAAGAAGATATCTGACCCGACAACTCTGTTCCGCCTTGAAGGCATTTAAATAAGCAGATTTTTTATTTTATTAAGTTATTTTTTTTACTAGGGAATAATTGATAGATATTTTCTAATTCATGTTTTTTTTTCTGTCCGTCTGCTGGTTCTAAACTACGTCCCCACCAATTTTCAGCCAAATCGGTTCAGCCATTCTTGAGTTATAAATAGTGTAACTAACACGACTTTCTTTTATATATACAGATAATCTTATGGTGTACAATAAAGTATTATCTATTACAAATCAAAACAAATTATTTATTTGCTTCAAATAGGGTTACTAAAGTACCTACTATTTCTATTCTATTGCAAAAAATAGTGGATTATGCACTAAGGGAATAAAGCAGTGTCTTATGTCGCGGGCGGCATATTAAACCCTGAGCGTAAAGAGGGACTCTAAAGTTAACTCCCGAGTGTAGCGAGGGAGTTATATAGAGTCCTGAGTGAAGCGAGGGGTTCAAGCTGCCCAAGACGAAGACAGGCTTTATTCCAGAGGAGCATACTCTACTTTTCACATCCACTGTGAGACAATAAAAAGCCAGGGCTCCATGAAATAAGTATCGTCTGTTTTGATAAACTCTGGAGTAGAATCACTATCGCTCGACATTTTTAGTTAACACTAATATTGCCATTGATATAATATATTACTAGAATATTGCAATAAAATTCACTGAAAAACACAGCACCAAACATCTATTTTGTTTCACATTCTTTAATATCGCGCCTATTTCTTTTTTTTTTTGAGTTTTTGCCAGTTTTGGTGGCCAGTTCGATTTTCGAACAAACCTCTTTACAATGCCAGATGAAAATATTTTTACTAGGAGTTTTCCACGAGTTTCCACACGAATTTGACGTTCCAAATTCAAATCACTTTATTCCCTAGGGAGTTTCATACAACTTTATATCCCTAGAGAGATAATGCTCTACTTTACGTTGAGGTAGCATCATTTGTAATTGGACATTGTCGAGCAGGTGGTGTGAAAAAAATATAATCGTCCCTCTTAGTCTAGAGTCTAGAAAAGTATCCCCCGTCCGAAATTTATAGCATGGGCTGGCAGCACTGGGCCATGTTGACTGCATTGCATGGATTGGTTGCTTTAGTCCTCCGCGCCTCTCAGCCCGCCCGCAGTCCGCTCTGCTCGCCTGCGCCTCGCCAATTATTTAGTTTTTTATCTATGTGGGTGTTTTGATAGTTGAGTGTGGTGTGGTGGTGGGTTTCATGGGTTTGGTTTGTTTGGTTGACTGACTTGGGTGGAGCTGGCTGGACAAAAGTACTCTGTGGTTGAGTTGGATGGATATTGTAAATTGTAAATGGATTTCCTGACTTTGCCTGACTGACTGTTGTGTGTGTGTGTCAAACGCTAATTCATGGTTGTTAATTTCAAGTGATTATTGGTGAATTTGGTGATTAATATAATTTTTGTAGATCGCCTTTTATTTATTTCGTTTTGTGGTGTATCTACGCAGTCAATTATTGGACATAAATGTTTATTCTGGTGACTGTGATAAAAAACTGGAGGGGGGGGCTGCTAGAATACTACGACAGGATAGTAATAAACGTCGTTTTACAACTCAACAAGCGGTCATAATAAAAGTTTCTCATCTCAGTGCGGGCGAGTCAGTCGGGCTTCCATTTTGTTTTATTATGTGGTTTGGTTGTTTACACAGTGCATCGCGATCGGGACAATGGAAAGCGACGGTGAGTGAGTAGTATAGTACCTGCCTGCCCGTCCATTCCTAACAAGACGATACAAAATAATTGTATAGTTGAGTAGTAGCCTAAAAGGCATGTAGATCTGCGCCTAGTTATATAGGCCGCACGCGAATGACAATAAACATGCAACAGTAATGTTATTCGATTTTGTGCATCGCGCGGCGCATTCGTGGTGGCTCAGTTCGAAGTCATATAGACATTGGTATAAAAGTAGTATGACTGCGGTACGTTTACATTCCGAGATCGACTACATTGATTTCAGTTCGATTAGGCATGCGCTAAATGTATGTACTGCCCTCGCGCTCACATCGCCCAACAGCTGATAGACTCTGACTGCCACCACTGCACAGCCTGTCATACAAACCTTGCATTGCCATGTTTTTTATCAGGGTTTCGTACACAAGGGACCCTATTATTAACCATCCATCATCTTCCAACACACCCTGTCTACTTTTTCTTAGGAATGGTTAAAGGTATCCACTTGAAATTGATCTACTTACACTAATATTATAAAGAGGTAAAATTTGTTTATTTATTTGTTTGTAGAGGGGCAATATCTGGAACTAAAGAATTGATTCCGAAAATTATTTCAATAACAGAAAGCTACACTATCCCCGATTAATATAAGCCCCCAAAAAATTAAGGAATTTCAACTATTTTTTTACCCCTAAAATGAGTCAACTTGGGTGAATTTACATTCGTATGTATGTATGTATATTGGTCTGAGTATAACTTTCAAACCGTTTATCCAGTCTTCATGAAATTTAGTTAGGTGTAGGTGTATAGATAATATTGATACAATTTGTTAATAAGGTACATTGGTCATGGGGTTGTTCAGATATTAGGGCCCAAGAGGGGGTAAAAGTGAGAGTCAAACTTGCGTGGAGAGGGTTTCCATACAATTAGGCTAACATAGTAACCACTAGACCAATTAACTATTTTACTAAAAAGAGTGGGGTTTTAAGTTTGAGGTCATACCAAGTGTGTTTGCTTGTCTGTGGCCTTATTTCTTTTTCCGGTCGATCATCGGAGTCTTATCTGTTAAAATGTAAAAAAAACAAAATCAGACTATATTGACAAATAGCGTAAGGTAATTTATCAGTCAAAAATTTACAAAATTATTCTTTGTTGAAGCTAGCGCAAAGTCTTGGGAATTCTATCTTCTATTTGTGACTCCTTCTTCCTTCTTCTTTAGTGACTTTACTGGTTAATTTCTGCCGATGGTCGTTTTTTATTTCAATTAAAAATAGATTTAACTTACAATAAAAATACACCCAAAAACGTCAACAACAAACCTCATTGCACACTGAAATTTCTGTTGGTCTCATACTCTGCTGGATGAGGCCTTTCCCATAGCATGCATAGCGTGCAATGGGGGGATTGGCCATAATCACCATTTGATTAGTGATCGCAGTTTGATGTTAATTACTCAGGTGGATGCTGCTGCCCAACACCTGGCGTAATCCCTTAGTTGCCTTTTATGACATCCACAGGAGGGCTGGAGGGGTCCTATTCTTAGGCCGAGACTACCAAGGCTCGTAAACATATATACATATATATATTTATATATAAAATCGTACAATATTTATTTGTATATATTATATATAGATATAAAAAATAAAGTTGTGGCTGCAAGAAAAGAGTTTTTATAGTGTTAAGGAACTAATTGACAAAAAATGAAATTTTAGATATTATAGCTTTGACATTTGTGTATTGTGCGTATAATTTTTATGTAATTGAATATTTTATTAATTTAAAGTCTGACGTAGGTATATATTGTATAGGTATGACATGTGTGATTTGTTTGACATTTAAATTCTTATAGACATACCTAGCTTCATTGATATTATTGTACACCAATCTTGGTAACATAGTGGACATTGTTTTTAATTTTTACCTAACATCTTAATACCATACCTATGTTTGACAATAAATGATATTTGATTTGATTTATATATATATATAAGCATATATTTTGTCGCACCTATGCCGGTACACGGTTGGTAATGATAATGTCGAAGTTGTTGACCACCATGTCTATTTGGGTCAGACGATTCAACTAGGAAGGTCCATTCAACAAAGAGGTCAACCGACGAATTCAACTCGGATGGGCAGCGTTCGGGAAACTACGCCGTATCTTCTCGTCACAGATACCGCAGAGCCTCGAGACGAAAGTCTATAATCAGTGCGTGTTGCCAGTGATGACTTATGGCACTGAGACATGGTCGCTAACTATTGGCCGTATAGACAAGCTCAAAGTCGCGCAGCGGGCTATGGAGAGAGCTATGCTAGGAGTTCTTGATACGGATTCTATCATAGAATACGAAATGAGGAAATCCGTAGAAGAACCAAGGTCACTGACATAGCTCTCAGAATTAGCAAGTTAAAGTGGCAATGGGCAGGTCATATAGCTTGAAGAACTGATAAACGTTGGGAAATAAAGGTTCTCGAGTGGCGATCACAAACCGGACGACGCGGTAGAAGAAGGCTCTCCACTCGATGAACTAAAGACATCATAACCGTCGCAGGAAGTCGGTGGATGGAGGTGGCTCATGACCGTTCGTCGTGGTCTAAGGGGGAGGCCTATGTCCAGCAGTGGACTTCGACAGGCTGATGATGATGATGATATATATATTTTGAGATCTTGGAAACGGCTTTAGCGATTTCGATGAAACTTGCTATGTGGGGGTTTTTAGGGGGCTTAAAATTGATCTAGCTAGTCTAGTAGTAGTCTAGTCGCTAGTCTCTGGGAAAACGCGTTATTCAGAGTTTTACGAGCTAAACTTGGTCACCCAGAAACTTAAAACTACGCGACAATTACGGATTTTCCGGATGATTTCCGGTGTGTTTTTACCACGACTAAAAATTCGGTTTATCTCGAAAAACGGTTCTCTAATGAATTATCGAATAAAAAACCATGTTTGGGAAAAGTTATTTTCTATTCTGCACTTTATTACAAAACAATACACGTAGAGTGCATGCCTATTGAGTAAAATTGTTATGAAATCAAAAAAGGTCAAGACATCAGATGATTCAAACCAGAAACCTCCCTAACTTGCTCTCAGTATAAATCCAGTTGATATTCATGTCGCCCAACAATACAATCCTACTTCAAAGATATGAAGGACCATCAAAGCATCAAAACCTGTTACAGATTTCACACTACTTACAACAAGCATGACTCATTTTGTATGGGCATGTATTCTGTCACAGCTTCTTATGAGCACAGCTAGCTCATTCTTTGATTTACAAACCCAATTCACAAAAAGTCATAAAAGTAGAGTCGCGAATTTAAATGGAAAATACTAGGTACCTGCCTCACACTTTTTAACCAACTTCACAAAAAGGAGGAGGTTCTCAATTCGGTTGTATTTTTTTTAAAATGTTTGTTACTTCGTATCTCCGGCGTTTATGAACCGATTTCGAAAATTCTTTTTTATTTGAATAGATATACTTCCAGATTGGTCCCATTTTTTTCAGAATCCAGTTCTGATGATGGAATCCATGAGTAATTGAGGGAACTCCTCAAATATTGTAGGCATACATATGGCGATTTTGATATTTTCAGCAACAAACCAAGCATTTACATTCAGAAAGTATCATAATCCTTTCACCACTATGGTTCTTTCATCATTTTTTTTTCATCCAAATATTTAGTCGAATACAATGGCGGAAGTCGGTTTTTTAAATGAAAAGTTATTTAAGGGTCTAATAATATGCGAAAATTTACCTCAACGTGAAAATGAAAAAAAAAATGAAAATATGGAAACTGATAACGGTGCCATCGCGAGGTCTCAGTTCGGGGCGAACCACTAGTTATTTAGATCAATAGAAATAACACTTCAGGTTGAATAAAAGCCTTCAGCTTTTTCTAAATTTAAATCTAGATTTTGTGTAAATTGAAATTTTACCAATACCCATTGCAATTTACACAAAATCTAGGATAAACTTTAGAGAAAGACCATGTGTTCTTTGTGTTGATCTAAATATTGTTAAGAATAAAGCTAAATTCGGGGAGTTCTTGGCTTTTGAAAACCCAACTTTTCAAGCGTTTTCGCAGACTCTTCAACTATGACATTCAACCAAATGTGTCACAGTTTTTTTTTTAATTTACTGTTATTGGTAGTTATATATTTTGTGCTATTGATGTTTAATTGAATGCAACGTCTGTCTGTATGTACGAGCCATGTGAAGTGAGTAACACAGGTATTCTCGGCATACTGTGAGTCTGTGGTTATACAAAACATGCTAAGAATTCTTAACCCATTCAACTTAAACTAAGGTAAGATTCATTGATCAAGTAGGCAGGATATTGGACCGCAATCCAAACATGTCTGAACTTGTTCAAGTTAAGTATGCTTATAATAGCAGTTCAGTAGTAGGATACAATTTAATATTTGCAACATGATAATAATCTACCCATTAGAAATATGTTACAATACACCAAACAAAACCAAAGTAATAAAATAAGTAAGTAATCTGAAAGATATAATATCATTTCGAGCAGCCTTTCAAAGATTTAGGAGAGCTAAATATTGAACTCTGGTCCAACACAAAAATGCACTACAACTAAAAAGTGGTAGTTTGCTGTTGCAGTTTGCGGTCTGCAGCCCATCTTGGATGACTAGCTTTATACATTTTTTTTTGTTAGTAGTAGAACTTCTTGTGAAAGAGTTTGTCCGGGGAAGTACTACCACTACCTATTTCTGCCGCCAAGCAGTAGTGTTCGCATTGCTGTGTTTCGGTTTGAAGGGTACAGGTACCGGCGAAATTACAGGCACATGAGACTATTCATCTTTATGTCTCAGGGTCGGCAGCACGCGTGCGATGCCTCTGGTGTTACAGGTGTTCATAGGCTACGGTAACGGCTTTCCATCTGGTGGGTCGTAAGCTTGTCTGCTTGCCAAGTAGCATAAAAAAAATACATGACTGAATTAGGTAGTTAATTTTATTATAGCAGAGATATGATAAAATTCATTAGTTTACTAATCGATATGGTAACTTCCCTAAGCGAATGCAGTAATTAGATATTAAATTTTATAGGAGAAACAGTAATGCGAGTCTTTGGTATACCAATCATTGACCTGCTGACAACTAGGTAGGTTGTTTGTTTTTTTTTACTATTAATTAGAATAATTTTATTATCTGCCGATATTTGATCAAATCCCTGTTTTTATTGTGTATATTTTTGCGTGACCTTTTTCGGTGGAGCAATAATTAAAACTGCATGGAAATCTGCGCAGCAATAGGAAGGTAAGATAAACATTATCGACCGCAGTACTGTACGCTAAAGTTAGAAATGATTAGTGCCTCGTTTATTATTAAAGCAGATAAGCGCTAGCTATTCCGGGTTGTAAAAAACGAAACAAAAGGTAAATACCTCTAGCCCCAGGTTATTGATCCGAACATAATCTATTTAGATTTGACTTAAAATAACCAACTCGCGAATGTGTATTTGCTAGAAAAGAAGTGGGATCAGTACCGAATGGAAATCTTATGAGAGCAAAATCCCTTGCAGTTGTCACGTTAATAGTACAGCTACATTACTGTCGAGGCCCGAAATAAAGCAACAACACACACAACAACAACATACAACAACAAGCAACATTGGGCGAGTAACATTGGAACTTTTTAAATAAACGAGTCCGTTAACTGGCATTTCGGCCGAGACTTTTCTTTAATTTGCGAGGAAACAATAAACAAATAAATTCTCACTGAAATTTATATTTCGTGTCTAACTATTGGGCGATATCAGTCGGATCGGATCGTAACCCGTTTTATACTCAACGATTTTCATGTAAACAACATTGAAAATAAGGCTGCTTAGCATGAGTCACACAGTCGCAAAGCATAGAAAATATCTTTACATAGTAATGTAGAGTGAATTTGATAGATCAAGATAGAAATCTGCACAGACGAATTTTGTTCGTGACATGACATCATTATTATGGTAGTCGGGTGGTGTGAGCAGTGAGGTCACTGTAATCCGTCCACCTGCAGTCGCGGTTCGTTGCCTCTTGAATTCATTACTAGAAACAGTTGAACCGTATCAGCTGAAAGAGTTAAATTGTTAAACCGTATAGAGACATCCTGTCTCCATGATACGCAACTTTGCTTTCGTAGTATTCAATAGCTACTCAAATACTCTTTGGTAATAATTACTTACATCAACCATATTGGGGAGAGGGGCGCGGGGAAGGGGGGGGGGGGGTACACAGGCTGATGATGATTATGATGACCTTCATCTATGCAAAAATCTTGCATGCTATGAATACTTCTGCTCGATTCAATGTACTTACATATTTTTAACCCACTTCCCTAAGGAGGTTCTCAATTAGTTTATTTTTTATTTTTTCTTTTTTTATGTTTGTTACCTCATATTTCCGGCGTTTATGAACCGATTCGGAAAATTCTTTTTTTATTTGAATATAGATATACTTCCAGATTGGTCCCATTTTTTCAGAATCCAGTTCTGATGATGGACTCCATGAGGAATTGAGGGAACTCCTCAAATATTGTAGGCATACATATGGCGATTTTGATATTTTCAGCAACAAACCAAGCATTTGCATTCAAAAAGTATCATAATCCTTTCACCACTATGGTTCTTTCATCATTTTTTTTTCATCCAAATATTTAGCCGAATACAATGGCGGAAGTCGGTTTTTTAAATGAAAAGTTATCTTTCTTTCTTTCTTTCTTCTTCTTTCTTCTTCTTTCTAACTTTGTCGTCGACAGGGTTGTTAGTTGATGACATAATGTTTCGTATCAATAAAGTTGTATTAAAGAATTTATTTAGACAGTAGTTTATTGAATGTTTTTGTATAGTACGGAATGCTTTAGATAAGATTCTGTATGCATTCCTAGTCATTGATTACATATGTTACTTCGTATTGTATAGATATTTGCAGCAATAAAATATGTAGCAGTAAGACGATGTCGTATTCAAAATCGTGATAATTTAAGACCTTGGAAAGGACTCTGTTTCGGCAACAGTGGTTGTTCAACACTTCTTTATGTGATGCAAGAAAAAAAACCTATTTTTGTTGTTTTTGTTGGAGTAGGAACGCATGTAACTAGGAGAGTGATGAAAATGAAGGTTAGTGGATGGAAAGGATGAGGAAGACCTAAGAAAAGATGGATGGATTGCGTGAGAGATGATAATGAGAAAGGAGTGAATGATGAGGTGACGGCTCACAGGAGAGAGTGGATGAAAAAGACGTACTGCGCCGACCCCAAATAAATTGGGATAAGGGCAAGACAATAATGATGAATGATGTTGGAGTAGGAACAGGATTAGGTAAACCTTCTTGGAACTCGATCGAATGAAATCAATCTCATTTACGTTCTGCACATCTTGGCCGTTAAGGCGTTATCGGTTCACGAAATGTCTATAATGAGCTTTAGAATTTTTAAATTGATTATAATTCTTTTAGTTTCCAAGAACAAAAAAATACATGGTATTCTTAAGCTTTTTTATTCATTTTTTTTTGTTCGGTGAACCTAAGGCGCCTTAAAGAACGTAAATAAATATTTTGTTTTAATTTATTTCCCATTCGCCTCTTATCCAACATTCTGATAGCTCACGTTTTCAGAACTCTATGCAAACACGTGAGTAGTAATTGCTTGCGTTTAGGAAAAACCCGAGTACCTAGTAAGCAGACGCACACATATCTATAATCTAAATCCTAAAATAGATGTTACTAACCGGAGGAAGTTCACATAACTTGAGCACCTGTCTAGTGTCTCTCTCTCTCTACCGCAGAATAAATTAGTAAGTTACTCTCTGAATCAGTCTCATTAAAAATGAAATCGAATTAGAATCATCTCGGTAGAGACTTTATCCGTCTATACGTAGAAATGAAGTGTCGGCTTTTGTTTACCAGCGATTATCGGTACGGACCCGCATACCACACCGTCATACCTACATGTAATCGTTTTATTATGTCTATTCGCTGTCCAGTGGTAGCAACTGGGATCTTTTCAGTGGCGCGATACCACTGGTATGTTTATATTTCCAATTGTCCTAGTAATTGGGCAAGAAAGTCCGCAAACTGATCTATCTAATTTTACTAAATATTGTTTCATGCTCAAAAGCATAAATATTTGAATAAAAAAGTGGCTGCCATTTTGAACTTTGCCGCGCACTAGGTACCTACTTTTTTTAACTGTCTGTACAAAAAGGAGGAGGTTCTCCATTTGTGTTTTTACTCTTTAACTTCTTTCGTGTCCATGGCTAAGTCAATGACGTAGGTTGATTGTTTTTGACCAAGTAATAATTTGCCACGTCTATGCCCTTTTTTTCGTTCACATTTACACATCGTTTATATAACATTTAGTTCGACTTGTAGTTTGTCGTTTTATCTGATCTAACGCCTCATCATCATCACCATCAGCAGCCTTTAGACGTCCACTGCTGAACGAAACCTCCCCCATAAAATACAATGGAGGGATTTGCCATTCGTGATAATGGCAGACGGATTGGTGATCGCAGTATTCATGTTGAGTACTCAGGTGGATGCTGCTGCTAGAGAATACAATCCCGAGCATATTTTTCAATCCCGGGATTACGGGATTTTGGATGCGTAATCCCGGGATCCCGGGGCTATCCCGGTATTAGACTGTGGTATTATGGACAAAATAATAATTTATTACGACTGTGTAGGTTAGGTATGTGAATGTGCGCGTTGTTGCGAGTCGCCGAGTTAGTTTTGGTTATTTAACAATTATTTGTTATAATTGATAAGTAGTTTTTTTGTGATCAATATTTTCATCACAAAAAAACGAAGTAGTAGTATTTAATACTCTTTGTCTGTGTTTGGTTTTAATGGGTTTTTTGACCAATAAACTGAAAAGTGTTTAGGTTGAATTTCAAATTTAAATATTGCAATTGACAACTTTAATATAATCTGGGCAAGGTTATTGTCAAGGCGCAACGGACTATGTAATGCAAACTAGACCTGTTTGTGGCAATCCCGAAAATCCCGAGATTAGCCAAGTACAGTCCCGGGATTTTCGGGACCAGAAAATGGCCGGGATCTATTGTATTCTCTAGCTGCTGCTCATCCCCTGCTGTAATAGCTTAGTCGGGTTTTACGACATCCACGGGAGGAGTCGGAGGGGGTCTATTCTTAGGCCGGACACACCACGGCACGGATCTAACGCCTATTCTGACCTAATGAAAGTTATGATAGAACCTATTGTTCCAGGTATTAGCTACCAGCAATGAGTGATCAGTGGTAGCGGGGGCGGTGATGCAGCGCGGTCACGCGGGCGGCGCCCCGCACCCGCAGTCCTCCGTCGCCGCGCCCGCTCCGACACACTACCGCATCTACGATATCGACGATCAGGTAATCATCATCATCATCAGCCTGTAGAAGTCCACTGCTGGACATAGGCCTCCCCCTTAGAATGCCACGACGAACGGCCTTGAGCCGCCTCTATCCACCGACTTCCTGCGACGTTTATAATGTCTTTGGTCCATCGAGTGGAGGGCCTTCTACCGCGTCGTCCGGTTTGTGGTCGCCATTCGAGAACCTTTATTCCGCAACGGTTATCAGTTCTTCCAGCTATATGACCTGCCCATTGACATTTCAACTTGCTAATTCTGAGAGCTATGTCGGTGATCTTGGTTCTTCAGATCAGAATCAGAGAATCATTATCATCACTCGGTTGATGTCAACGCCTATCCCTTATGAATGACACGACGAACGGTCTTGAGCCGCCTCCATCCAACAACTTCTTTTGTAATGAACCCACGTTACAATGTTTACTATCGAGTGAGGAAAGAATATACTTATTATTATAGATGAAATTTTCAAATAGCAATCCAATTTAAGATTTTCATTATTTACTTCTTCGTTACTAGTACCAAGATCTTGTAGTTGAGTTATAATGACGAGACAGTGTTGCACAAAATCAATTTCGTTTCCGCACAGGCACTAGTAGGATTTAAAGTGACTCTTATCTCACTCTGAGTATGCTTGTTTACTTACATTCATAGTAAGAAATTATATAGGTACCTACCTATCTGCATTCAAACGTTTTCCTCAATGAACTCCATATAGATTGAATTAGTATTTAGTTACAGCTGGGTGTTTGTATTAGCGTATTGAATATCCGTGTTATTTACCTGTTTTATTTTCAGATTCCTGCATCAGTGATAAGCAGCGTTGGCACAGTGAGCCTTTCTCAATCCTCCTCTCATCCCACTCCGAATATAACTATGGCGAATCCTACCAATCCTGGTAACGCGAGCAGTGGCAATGCGCCACAGCCGCCTGCCCAACAAACACCAACGCAGGCCCCTGTTAGAAACTTGCCTAAGAAACGCAAATTCGACCCCTCGGTCCTGGAAGAAATGGTGCAGACATCTTGCGCCAACAATAACACGGTTACGATCCAGCCACCGGTCGAATACCACCCTCAGCAGAACTATCAACGCACTGTTCTTCAGCCATCTCCAATAATCCAACATCCGTCGCCTCCCCAGGACATCAAACCGTTCTGTCTATACCCGAACATTGATCTCTCCGAATGGCGTGACCACAGGGTCTTAGCCAAACACAGAGAGATCTATATCCCGGGTGTGATACGCCAAGCGGATGGTTGTAAAGTGATTGTAGAACTAGACGGTTATGAAAACGAGCCCGTGGAGTATTGTGATGTGTTTGGGTTGAACAAAAACGATGTGATAAGTGATGCGTGCCCACAAATGAGCCATCTTCTGACTGGCTCGGCTTGCGTCGTCAGGACTTCGGATCCCAGTAGGGAGAGTGTGCAAAATGTGTTTGTGAAAGGTTTTGTGGTACACGTGATAAACTCGCCTATCAGGAGGATCACAGTCAGGGTGAGTGAACTTTATTTTTAGGGCTCCGTACCTCAAAAGGTACCAACGGAACCATTATAGGATCACGCTGGTGTCTGTCGGTCACAGCCTATTTTCTCCGAATCTACTGGACCAAAAAAGTTGAAATTTGGTACGAGTTAGGTAACCCAATTTCGGGAGTTAATTTTGGGGACAAACTAGAAATAAAAATTCTTGTTAAAAATGTATCATGTGACATATCAAATGAAAGAACTCGTTTAACTCGTATCATTTTAAAAACATAGTTTAAAAGGTATGCTAAAATTGTCACCCCCATCTCCGAAATTACCGAGCCAAAAATTGAGTAAAAAAGGATTATTGGGCCTTACTCATACTTACAGGAAAACCTAAATGAAAAATCACAAATCTTCAAATTCCTATGGGAAACGGAAAATATTCATAATGATAAAGTATGTATAAAGTTGTGTTGATTGACTAATAAGTTAATTGATCTAGTGATTATTATGTTAGCCTACTCGTGCGGAACCCTCTCCACGCGAGTCCGACTCGCACTTACTGGTTTTTAAATAAAGTGGTATTCTCGTCTCGATGCATGCTAAACAGTTACCAAAATTGTAGTGATCTAAGCACATAATATTGTATTTCATTCGTTGATCTGTAAAGTTGGTACCTAGTAGAGCAGATGAATTTTTCCAGTTGACTATTTGAGGTTTCATTTTCTATGTTGCATCATTCATTGCATTTCTAGCAATTCGTTCCGCTTTAATTCTATCTTCAATCTGTAGTTTCGATTTTCCTGTTGAAACCAAATATAATAACAATAATATAATAATGCTGGACATTTCACACAACATTATCTAGCCCCAAGCTAAGCAGAGCTTGTGTTATGGGTACTAGACACAACTGATGATGAAATGGTATACTTATGCTTACATTACATAGATAGATATTTTTTATTATGCATAGGAAAATACCCAGAACACCCTGAACAATTATCTGCAGATCGTACAAATATTTGTTCCTCGGCGGGAATCGAACCCGCAACCTCCTGCGTCGCGGGCGACCTTCGCCCGCCGCGCCACAGAGGTCGTCATGACAAAAATATATTTAAAAAAAATATATGAAATTTATTATTTATTTATTTATTAAAAAACTATTATAACACCTTAACAGAGTAGGACCTAAAGCGATGTTATATGCACATGATTATATAAAATAAAAACAAAGAACCAAGCTTAAAAATAAGTAGGTACCTACTGGGGAATACCTATAATATTACTAATAGGCACCACAACTATTCAACTTTCTCCAAAACAAGCTGCGCTATCTCCATGAGTTTCGGCAGGCTGTGATGAAAAATGTCAACATTGTTCTCCGAAAGAACATTAACTAAACGGATGGCGTGTGACATTGGGGCAAATTTGAGTAAGTTTGTTCTAAATATTGGCTGGCAGAGCAAGGCGGGGCGGCGGCGCGTGCTCGCGCAGCCATCAGGCGCGCACAGCCGCAACGCCGCCAGCACTTCCTCAAAATGTTAATGATGTTGAAATGACAATGAGTTGACAACAGTACCACTTGTAGGTACCTAAAGGTCCTCGGCCAGCGAAGGCAGCGACTATGTTTACGGAACGGAGGTCTTACCATGCTCTAATAGCGATTCAGTTCAAAAACTATTCAGTACAAAATATCGGTTCCGTGATGGCCGCAGCTATATTTAAAGGCACAGTAGCAGAAGGTGTTTAAACTTCTGCGATTAAAGTTATTCAATGATGACGTATATCAACGATGAACCGATATTTTGTACTGAATAGTTTTTGAAATGAATCGCTATGAGAGCCCATGGTAAGGCCTCAGGACAGCGGTAGCGTTGCAGGGTTACATCACGTGCCGATGCCTGAATCTTATTTGAATAGCTACAAAGTTCACAATCCACCGCAGGTTGGCGACATGCAATCCTGCAAGGAGCCTCTAGAGCTGGAAGTGAAGCGAGCCGACATTCGGCTGCTGCAGCCACCCTGGGCCGACGAGCTTGAAGACGCCGGCTCGCATTCCGCCTCTCTGCATTCGCAGCAGTTACGTCTTCACCAGGCACCCATGCAGGTCAGTTTTAGCCAATCAGGGTGTGTTGCTTTCACCACAATTTGAGTGGATCGCATCATTCTCATTTTCTGTTTAGACAGTAGGAAGTTCCTAACTTCCTCGCATCCAGTTTTATAGGGGGCTTGAATCACTTTTACACTTATAATAGGTATATAGGTAGGTAACGTATGAGTCACTTTCCACTTCCAAAAATGTATATAATTATATCTGGCAGCTCATCACTCCAATTTATTACTGAACTAACATTGTAGTAAGAATAAGGGATCATTATCATTATCAGCCGATAAAACAGCCGTCAAAATATGTCTCCGGCATAGAATGCCACGACGTACGGTCTTAAACCGCCTCCATCCACTGATATCTGCTATCGTTACAATGTCATCGGTCCATGGAGTGGAGTATCATCCTACACTGCGTCGTTCGTTTTTAGGTAACCTTTATTCCCTAATGGTTATTGGTTCTGCGAACTAAATGGCTTGTCCATTGCCACTTAAACTTGCTAATTCCGAGAGATATGCTGTTTCTTTTACGGATTTCCTCGTTTTGAAACTCTTAACATAGCTTTCTCCAAGTTTTACGGATGAATTGATGATACTGGAGCTCCAAAAATAAATTGTCCAAAAGAGCTGCTACCAGAAAAAACCTCTGAGTATTGAACACGCTTGTTTCTTCGAACTACGTCGAAAATACATGATTATTTACATAATTCTTGCTTACGTCACAATTTAATCTATCTTCAGATGGGCGGCGATAACTTCTACACATCGTCACCGATGCCGGGCGCTGGCCCTGGCGTGGTGAACGTTGGGGCTCTCTCCAATGGCTCTATAGACGACCTGAGGAAACGAGCCTTCGACGACTATGGGGAGAGTGATGATGACCTTCGAAGGGAGGACATCATGTTTCCCAACGACGTCTCTCATATGGGTGAGTATGGTAGGAGACTGTGGAGCATATGATATTATACTGCACAGACACAAATGAAAATAGGGCAAAGACGGGACTCCGGGAGCTGATCAAGTCCTATTTCACGTCATCTACAACACCCTTGGGGACGCTAGAACTGTGCTGCTATCAAAACAAAGCCCTTCGTTATTTTAAGGAGTTGGGTTGGCTGGGGACGGGTCGGCAGGGGGACAATAATACAACCCAATGTGGGACGTCAGTGCAGATCTTATCTATCATTTTATTATCTTGAATTCGAATTAAATGGGTAAACAGCTTGATGGTCCTTGAGCTTGATTGACCTCTTAGTCTTAGCTTAGGGAGCGGGTTTAGAACGGATGTTGGGGCTCTCTCTAACCTAACCTAAGGAAACGAGCGTTAGATGAATAAGATCTTCGTTTTTTTTAATAAAAAAAAGTATGCAAGCAAATATGGCCCACCTCATGGAAAGTAGTTACCGTATCCTATGGACGCCTGCATCACCAGAGGCATCACACGCGCGTTGCCGACCCTGAGATGTAAAGATGAAAAGTCTCATGTGCCTGTAATTTCACCGGCACCCATACCCTTCAAACCGAAACACAGCAATGCGAGCACTGCTGCTTGGCGGCAGAAATAGGTACGGTGGTAGTACTTCCCCGGACAAACTCTTTCACAAGAAGTCCTACTGCTAACAAAAACTGCTAGTTTTGAATTTTTTCCTTTATTGAATTTGACGTGTGCTATTTGTCCACACAGGCCCAAAAATGGGATAGGCCATGCATTCTTTGAAAAATATATTTACCATAAATTAAGTGCATGTGAAAAAAACTGGAGACAGTCACCAGTTAGGTGACTAGTTCATGGTGATAGCAATTTTTATTTGGGATATAATACTTTAAGTGTAACGTAATAACGTTTAATTTTGCAGATTGTAGCAACAGCAAACGCAGCAGTCTACAAAGTCGCGGCAGCACCTCCAGCTTGCTGGAACGCTGCCTCACACCCAGATCTCAACCGCCTACTCCTAGGTGAGTAACTATTTTAGATTGGATATTATACAATGTGTAAAAAAATACCCCTATAAGCCTGAGGGGAGGGTAATACACACGTCATGGCGAACAACATTAGTACTACGACTTTATAAATTTCGAAGTTTTTCATTCATGAAATGCCTCGTGAACTTTCCTCCAGAAATGTACATACCACTACATGGAGCTACCCTACTACAGCTGTTCATTTGATCTCTATGCGTGAACTCTGAATGCTGTAATAGGGCAGACTCATGTTGTGTTATGTACATTTCTGGAGGAAATATTACGAGGCATTTCATAAATAAAAAAATCGAAATTCATAAAGATGTAGAATTAAAGTTGTTTGCCATAACATATGGAATACCCTCTCCTCAAATCAAAATCAAATCAAAATCATTTATTCCATTTACATACATAAAGTACACTTGGAAAAGTCAAAATTACAAAATTACCGCAGTTTCAATATTTGATTTAAATAACAATTACAAAATTAAAATAGGATAAAAAAATTACAATTTAAGAATGCCAACATGGCAGTACAATACTAACTACCACAATCAGCAAATAAAAAATAATACATTCATGGTATAATTAGATCATCAGCAAGTTCTTCGTCAAGGGTATAATATGATTTTTCCACTAATAATTTTCTAACTTTCATGCTAAAATCTACATGATCTGTATTTCTCAGATCATGTGTTAGTTTATTAAAAAGCTTAACGCTTATACAAAGAAAACTATTTCCAACTTTGGCCAGTCTGTGTTTTGGAAGACAAATATTATTTTTATTTCTAGTATTATAATTATGAATGTCACATTTAAAATCAAATTTATTTATGTTCAATTTCACAAACATAAGATTGTGAAAAATATATTCTCCAGTCATCGTCATAATGTTTAACTGTTTAAACTTTTCCCTGCAGGACTCTAAATTTTTGATTTGCAAAATAGATCGGATTGCTCTCTTTTGCAGTATGAAGATTCTATTTGATTGCGAGGCATTTCCCCAAGCAAGGATACCATATACCATAATCGAATGAAAATATGCGTGATAAACAGTTTTAGCAGTTCGTATGTCACTTAGTTGTCTCATTGTCTTTATTGCGTATACAGCTGATTTAAGTCTCCCAACGAGAGTGTCAATATGCTTATTCCAAATTAATTTACCGTCAATATCTAAACCTAAAAACTTAATGTTGTCAAGAGTAGTCATAAAGTGTTTATCAATTGTTTCCTTAACTAATTCATCATTATGGCCATGTCCTAAAAAGAATCTTACAATGTTCGTTTTTTCTACATTTAGCAATAAATTATTAGCATTAAACCATTCCTTAATATTGCACAACAGTTTATCTAATTTTACACACATATTCATTTTATTCTTATCACTTACTATCACCGTTGTATCGTCAGCGAAGAGGACCATATCCATCTCATCTTCAACACAAACTACAATGTCATTTATGTAGAGAATAAATAAAATCCTCGGGCTTATAGGGGTATTTTGTTACACGTTGTATAACAAAATACCCCTATAAGCTATTCTATATTTAATTTAATGAAACCAAAAGTTGAAATTAGCTTGCAGTAAGTCCGAAGATTATTTTTGAGGATGTCGTAAAAGCCGACTAAGGCATCACACCAGACCAGGGGATGGGCAGAAGCATCCACTTGAGTAATCAACGCCAATACTGCAATCAGCTTGCCAAGCGTGTTAATAATGGCAAATCCCCTGGTGCATGGCGAGGCCTCGTCCAGCAGCAGTCGTCTAAACGCTGATGATGTTGGCGATTATGATGAAGTCCGAAGAGCAACAATCAATGTTGTACAAACAGGACAAAAAAGGCAGAAGCACATTTTTTTTTTCTCGATTGACCATGAACTGGACGAAGCAATGTAGGATTGAGGTGGCTCAAGACCTTTCGTCGTGGCACTCTATGAAGGTGGCCTATGTCAAGCAGTGGACTTGACAGGCTGATGATGATGATGATGATGATAATTTTTTTCTTCATCAACCAGTAGACATCCACTGCTGGATGGGTCCTCCCACATAGCATGCATAGCGTGCAATGGGGGATTTGCCATAATTACCACGATTGGCAGGCGGATTGGTGATCGCAGTTTGCTGTAAAGTACTCAGGTAGATGATGCTGCCCATCCTTTTGCGTAATTCCTTAGTCGCCTTATACGACATCCAAATGAGGAGTTGGAGAAGTCCTATTCTTAGGCCGAGACTACCACGGCTCTATGAGGATATTCGATAAATATAACTTTTCATTTAAAACACCGACTTCCGCCATTGTATTCGACTAAATATTTGGATGAAAAAAAAATGATGAAAGAACCATAGTGGTGAAAGGATCATGGTACTTTTTGAATGCAAATGCTTGGTTTGTTGCTGAAAATATCAAAATCGCCATATGTATGCCTACAATATTTGAGGAGTTCCCTCAATTCCTCATGGATCCCATCATCAGAACTGCATTCTGAAAAAAATGGGACCAATCTGGAAGTATATCTATTCAAATAAAAAAAGAATTTTTCAAATCGGTTCATAAACGCCGGAGAAATGCGGTAACAAACATAAAAAAAAAAACAACCGAATTGAGAACCTCCTCCTTTTTTGGGAAGTCGGTTAAAAATTACATTGAAACGGTAGGCTTGGAGGCGGATTCTTTGAGGAGGCTTTGCAGTGGAATTCTACGGCTAATTGATACCGCATGTATTATAATATTTCTGTTTGTAGATCTCAAGCGGCGACCCCGCACAAATACAAGAAGGGTGACGTTGTATCCACTCCAACCGGCATCAGAAAGAAGTTCAACGGCAAGCAATGGCGAAGACTCTGCTCCAAAGATGGCTGCACTAAGGAGAGCCAGCGGAGGGGATTCTGTTCCAGACATCTATCCCTAAGAGGCGTCACAAGATCTTCCAACACGCCATTGGCTCAGGGATCTGCGCATACTCCACAACAGAGGTAATAATTACAGCATTTGCTGATGTTGTGTCCACTCTAAAAGTTCAATGGCAAGCAATGGTGAAGACTGCTCCGAAGATGTATGAACATAAGCCAACAATGGGAATTTTAGTTTAATTAACTGAGGGGTTTTAATTCAAAAAGCTTTTAAAATGTAATGAAAAATAGATCCCTCCATTTCGTCCCGTGGATGTCGTAAAAGCCAACTAAGGCACTCAATACCTATACACGATACAACAAATATTTATAGATCATGCAAACATTTGTCTCGCAGCGGGAATCGAACCAGCACCTTTTGCGTCTCAGTCAGCTAATCCCCGCCACACCACAGAGGTCGTCAACACTACATCATACGTCTGTGTAAATTTCTTCATATTAAAAGTCAGACTTCGGTCTCTGAATTATTTAATAATTTCAGGAGTAGCAGTAAATCCCTCTCGTCGAGTGGGACTGGCGTGGAAGGTGACGAGACATCGCGCGAGTCGGACACGACCCCGCCCAACTATCGAGTCACCGGCAGGTTCGACTCCGACGAGACGGAGGCCGCTAATATGCTCGGTAACCAATCATCATTTTCAACAACTAATTAACACTTTCATATTAACTTCACCAACATCTTTTTGTTAGTACTACTGCTACTTATGAAAGAGCTCGTCCGGGAAAATACTACCACCATACCTACTCTACCGCCAAGCATTAGTGTTGCATTGCTGTGTTCCGGGTGTGAATAGTATGGGTGTTGGTGAAATTAAAGACACATGAGTCTTTATTTCTCAGGGTGACAAGCGCAGTGCAATGTCACGTAGGGCGCGTCCTAGGTGGACGTGCCCTAAGAGGTATTGCATCTCAACATCATCTTCTATAGATGATGATGATGATGAAGGGACTTGAGCCTACTCTCGCTCGACCAGCGACAGTGAACGATCTGAATTGCGCCCGCATCAATAACTTTGAACTTATGCTTATGTATGTGTGTAACCTTAAGGGTGTGGGTGTTGGTGAAATTAAAGACACATGAGTCTTTATTTCTCAGGGTGACGAGCGCAGTGCAATGTCACGTAGGGCGCGTCCTAGGTGGACGTGCCCTAAGAGGTATTGCATCTCAACATCATCTTCTACAGATGATGATGATGATGAAGGGATTAGAGCCTACTCTCGCTCCACCAGCGACAGGGGACGGTCTGAATTGCGCCCGCATCAATGACTTTGAATTTATGCTTATGTAATGTAACCTGTGTGCAGTATCGCTTGGGAGCTCTCGGTCGGGCAGCCCGGGCGCGTCGCCGGTGGGCGGGGGGAACTCCCCCCACAGCGGGTTGAGGAGCAATGTCTTCGTGCCGATATCATCACCGCAGCCGCCGCACTCCCAGCCGCACTACAACAACCACCACCATCTTATACGGTAACTTACCAAGGCTGTTTACCAACGCATAGCTCGATTCTTTTTACATAAAAACGTTCCAAATATTTGATTATCACTCATGTTCTGAAAGTAGGTTTAATTCGAAAACTGCTCCGTAAATCCGATTTACCATGATCTAGGGCCGTAAGGCTGCATTTCCACTAGAGATGAGCGAGGATGCGTAGCGAGGGATGTGTTTGTTAAGAACCAGTAGAATCACTACATTTACCTAGCCTCGCTCAGCGCAGCTCTTGTGGAAACGGCTTAGCGAGCGAGGTTTTTATACGTACAAAACAAGCGATGGATGTGTGCGAGGGATGTGTGCGAGGAATGTGTACGAGGAATGTGTTGCGAGGGATGTGTGTGAGAGATGTGCGCGAGGGATGTGCGCGAGGGATGTGTGCAAAGAATGGACGCGAGCGAGAAACTACTAGCAGTCAGTCTGAAAAGAGCCCGCTACACATCCTCGCACCGCTCATCTACGCTCCGTTCCATAGCTTCGCTACGCACCTCGCACCGCTCATCTACCTCGCACATCTCTGATGGAAACACTCACATCGTTTCACAGCCTCGCTACGCATCCTCAAACCGCTCATCTACCTCGCACATCTTTGGTGGAAACGCAGCCTAAAGGATATATCTTATCTATCTGTCCTTTTTGGTTACATGTTGCCACAGACCTGAACTGGTGAGGCCCGGCAGAGTGAGCTCGCCAGTCGGCGGAGTTGCCACCAGCGTCATCAGAGTTTCACCAGGACCCAACTATCATTACCAGGTATTTACCACTGCTGGAAAAAGCCTCCCGCATAAAATGCCACGGTGAACCGTCTTGGGTCGCCTCCATCCACCGACTTTCTGCGACCGTTACAATGTCATCGGTCCATCAAGAGTGAGGCCTTTTTACACTGCGTTTTCCGGTACGTGGTCGCCACTTGAATTAGAATTATTTCTTAATTAAAACTGAAATATACTCTGCTGTTGTATTTTTAATTCATTAAGAAATTAATCATTAAAAATATCGATATGTTGGACCTCGTGTACGAATGCGTTAAAAAGAGTTAGCGCCCTCAGTGTTGGCGCGTTGCTCGCGTGTTTAGTTCGCGGCGTGACAGGAGTGAACAAGCGGTGACGACGACGGCCGCAGACCACATAATTATCAGTCACATACAGTGTCATACTATTTAATATGACCAGATTGTTAACCTTATTGCGTAGTATGAGACAGTAGTGCATAGCTAGCTCCAGTTTTTGTCTCATTTCTAATGTATCTATGCCGATCATACCTGATACAAATAAGGAAGGGAAAAGGTACGGGTAATAACCGTACATTCCCTTGTAAATGTACCTATAAAAATTTTCGCTGGAGACGTTCTACCATCAGCGCATATTTGGCCTCCCGCGAATCCCAGCCTAAAGCACTAAATTCCAGTTTGCTACGTACAAAAGCATTATAAAGCATAATCGCAACTCTTATGTCCACAAATTGGGAAGCCAATTGAGGACCTTTATTGGCATGCCATTCCCTTTTCAACATGCTAATTCTGATCGATATTGGTGATATTGGTTCTTTTAAGGATCTCCTCGTTTCAGATTTTGCCATGTAGTAAAACTCTCTATAACCCATTGTGCGAAAGGACACAAACTCATTCACAAGCTTAACAACCCGCTGCGGGACAAATGTTTGCATTGTCTGTAAATATTTGTTCTGGGTCTGGGGTGTTGTGGTACTATGGTACTTGTAGTTCCTGATACCCATTACAAGGAATCCTAGTGTGGGATATGTGACTGTTGGGTGCTATGTTATTGTTATGATAAGGGATCTTGTGAATGAATTTCGACACAGATTAATGAATATTATTAGAAGAACATTGTCAATAGTATATTAAATTTCACAGGTGGAAACACAGAACCGAAACGGCTCTACGATACTCCAAAACCATCACATGAATAACGTCTCTCAATCAAACGTCATCGGTGTCCAAACAGGACTGAGTCTCCAAAACTCCATACAAACCAGTGTTGCTCCTACCTCACTTCCCAATCTGTCATTACCAAGCATATCCCTAAACCTCAACAACATAAACACACAGAACATACAAACAAGCATACAGAACACCAACGACTTTGCTCACAACTTGGTGTTAAACCGTAATATACCTCTCAACAACGGCATAGAAGACTTGTACAGACAGCCGATGCACGTAAGGAATGGAATTCATGAATACCGAAGAGACGATATGTCACCATCATTGAACTTTCTTCAACGTGATTATGAAGATGAAGACTCTCCACAGAGTAATGTACTAAGGAACATGATAGAAAGACCGCCAGAAATAACAGAGAACAGGGTAATCGAGGACAAAAGGATATTGAAACCGGCGCCGTTACAGGCTACTCGGCTTCTGTCGGTTGTGGATGCGGACGCTAAAGACTTTATAAAGAAGTTCTATGTGATACCGAATGAAAAGAAGTTTGTGGTGATCAAAAATGAACCAACGGAGACTATGCAAGTAAGTTTTTCATCCCATCTATTCGAAAAGGACGACTTGGTTCGTCTTTAAGTGCACCCAAAGTTGGTGTTTTCTATAAGAAACTTCTATAAATGCGCCACAATCATCTATGCCGCGCACTTTTTGAATTTGGAACATCTTAGTGTTCAGCGCCAAAGAAATCGAACGCAAATAAGTGCGCCGCAATTATCTTTGCCGCGCACTTTTTGAATTTGGAACATCTTACGTTGACGTACTTTGAATGCCAAAGAATCTCTCACTTCGCTCTGGTTTAAAAAAAGCGCCCTCGCCGTAAAAATATTATTTTGCTCCCTATGATACAATCTACAATTTTTTCTGTTTTCTTTGTTCGATTGGTGGTGGACTATAGTCCACCACCAATCGAACAAAGAAAACAGAATCTAAACAAGAACAAAAACAAGAATCTATCCACCCATCCGCCTATAGGCGGATGGGTGGATAGATTCTTGGCGTTAGGGTGATGTCACCCGTTCCCTCTTTATAACAGGAAATAGAGGAAAAGGGTTCTTTTCAACCGCTTTGTGCGGCTTGGATTTACAAATATCGTCCTTGCTAGCGAGTCGGCGTGAGTTTTGAGGAGATCTTCGTATCGTTTTCCTCTTTGATTTGTTTTTTCATCAACTGTATGGACCTAGTCTTGGGACAGTCATGTCACCTAGTTGTCACCGGAATGTAATGTATTAATCAAAGGTATTCTTTTCCCGCAATGTCCCAAGAGTTGGTTTGAATTATTGGTCTAACTGTGAAATGGCTGAGTCTCTTAGTCGTGACGTAGTCTTGGGACAGTCATGTGACCTAGCTGTCACCGGAATGTGATAAAAGGCTCAGTACTTAATTTTTTGTAAATATTTGGGTTGGTATTGCAGATTGAACAGAAGCTGAGTCAATATGCCCAACACATGAACAACAACGAACCAGAGATGGATCATAGGAGTATGGACAATGGTGCCATGGACAATGTCAATGTAAGTTGAGGCCTCGGCCAGTTGAACAGTTAGGAATGATTTAGAATGAACATATTGAACATGACGCTTGTCACGTCTATATTCCTGAGATTGTGCAATCCATGGTGAAAAGAGGCCCTTTGAGGCCTACTTTCTCCTTCGAGGAAAAAGGTGTGTGTTGTATTGATGTATTAGAATAAACATTAAATTGGCCAATTTGTAGTCTGTCTCGCTCATCATCAGTCTATAAAAGTCTACTACTGGACATGGACCTTCCCCCATAAAATACCACGACGAACGCTCTTTATCCGCCTCCATCCACTGATTTTCTGCAATCATTTAAATGTTATCGGCCTCCCTACACTGTGTCTTCTGGTTCGTGGTGGCCACTCAAGAACCGTTATTCCCGAACGGTTTTTAGTTCTGTGAGCGATATGGCCTACTCATTGCCACTTAATTTGCTAATTCTGAGAGCTATGTCGGTAATATACTGGTTGTAATATACTGTTGCGTCTCATTCTCTTACTGAACGTTACAATATGATAACTCCCAAGAGTCTCATACATAGTCCTGATACTACTCTTATGCCGAGATAAATAGACGTTACTTACCACAAGCTTAGCACGTACTAGTGCTTAGACCTGTCCCTGTCACACAAATGTTAAAACAGGCGGATTAGAGAGAGACGGACGATTTCAAAGTAAGACTTAGACTTAGTCACCGTGAAGTACGTTCTATTTATCTGGACCTTAGATTCTAAGGGTATCAGGAACTATGATAGTACCATGGTACCACAACACCCAGACCCGTAACAAATATTTGCAGAACATGCAAACGTTTGTGCCGCAGCTGGAATCGAACCCGCACCACTAGCAACACAGCCTTATGTTTTATGTTTGTTCCAGGTAAATAGTGTGAATAGTAGTGCTGTTATAGTGCACCCAAACCAGCTACTGCCAGTATTGCCACCGCCTACTTCTCACACTGCTATCATTGGTATGTTCGCTTTCTTTTCTGAAGTAACATTTACCCGGGACGGTAACTGTCGGGTACATTGTTTGGGTAAGGAGTCTATTTAACGTCAAACAGTAATATGGTATTTATTTATAATGTCACGGGTATTTTATCGCGTGTTACCTTATTAGTTGGTAACACGCGATAAAATACCTAATAATAATAATAATAAAATATAATATATAACAAAACATGTGTTCTTATCGCGAAAGTTTAAAAAAATACTAGTTACATGGTAGTTTCGTGAAACTGAAAATATTATATTTCGTTGAATAATAAAAAAAAGATTCGATACGATTTAGTTAAATGTTAAAACAAAAAGAAAAAGAAATAGGAAATAAACCAGCTCCAAATTATAGCATAACACTCAACAGTTGTAATACACGTGTATTAACGTTGTAAACATTTACTCAACGTTAACGTTAACGTTGAGTAAATGTTTACAACGTTAATTCATAACTTGGCCACGACGGCTCTCTTTCTGAACAGACTAGTAGAATCGGAAACACTAGTAATTTGATGGTATCTGAAAGTTAATTTCACATACCTGTTTGTACAAGCAACTAGCATATTCTCCTCAGAAGAACTTGAAAGGAAAGAACACAATCTTGGCGTGTTCGGCCTAAGAATAGACTCCTCCATCAGTTTATCTAGTACCCATAACACAAGCTCTGCTTAGCTTGGGGCTAGATAATGTTGTGTGAAATGTCCAGCATTTTTTTTTTTAATTTTTTTATTCCGTGTATGTCGTAAAAGCCAACTAACGGATTACCCTAGGGGATGGGCAGCAGCATCCACCTAAGTTCAAAAGCCAAGGGATAACACCAGGGGGTGGGCAGCAGCATCCACCTGAGTTATTATCACCAATCCGCCTGCCTGGTGATTTTGACAAATCCATTGCATTCGATTTACAAAGGTAAAATTGGCAACTGTATCTCATCATCATCAGCCTGTAGACGTCCACTGCTGGACGTAGGCCTCCCCCTTAGAATGCCACGATGACGAACAGTTGTGATCCGCCTCCATCCACCGACTTGCAACGTTTATAATGTGTTTTGTCCATCGAGTGGAGGGCCTACCTCTACCGCGTCATCCGGTTTGTGGTCGCCACTCGAGAACCTTTATTCCCCAACGGTTATTAGTTCTTCGAGCTATATGACCTGCCAATTGCCACTTCAATTTGCTAATTCTGATAGCTATGTCGGTAACCTTGGTTCTTCTACGTAAACTGTATCTAATGTGACCATAATGTTGTAATATTTTTTTCCAGTATCAGGCAATGTGTCAACCGGTGCGTTTCCCTGGCACTCCCTGGTGCCCCTTCTAGCAGCCACGTCACCTCCCCCCGCGGTGCAACCATCCCTGCCTTCCCCCCGCACGCCCAACACCCCTCACACCCCGCATACACCTCATACGCCGCATACGCCACACACGCCCGCACATATAAAAGCTGAGGACATCAAGACTGAGAACAGCGGTAAGTTGTTCCTTTACCTTTATTCTTTACAGCCACTTTTTTAATCAGAGATGTGTATCTTTCGATTAGTGAAAGAATGTTATCGTCTTATAGTAGTTCCAGAGATTACCCCTACAAGCAAACAAACTACATATTACCATTAGACTAAGCGATAGACGACTATGCTATTTCTGAAGTGAAAAATAATGTAAATATGGCTAGGGAAGTAGTTTCTTCTATGTATGATTTGTTTAATCTAAGCCGTTGCTGGCGTGTTCCTTGTACGTAGGTATATGTAATGTTATCCGCTTACTATTACCTTATGCATTTAAAGTGGAAGCCTGTTATTGGCCATACTTTCTACAATTTAATGTATCGCTGTTGGTTTCCCAATAAATAAATAAACCCTACCAAGCTACAATTTCAATGGTTTTAGTATTTATGTGACAAAGTGTAACTTATTGAGTACAACAATCTCGCTTGTTTTTGATTCTATCAAGTAGCGAAACTTATAACTCTCTCTATAGCCCGTTGGACTAGATTAGTGTCTTATTATTTTTGTTGTTCTAGAGCCAGTGACGTCAATGTGTACTGATGAAGACGACGAGGTGTTTGAGTGCGAAGAATCGCCTGGAGCTGTGGATGACCATAAACGTCACTCGCACGCCTCCGCTCTCAACTCGCCCGCTAGCGCTAATGAAAAGGTTTTATTTTATACTACTATGCAAGCAAACAAGCATACGGCCCTACTGATGGAAAGTAGTTACCGTAGCCTATGGACGCCTGCAACACCAGAGGCATAACACGCGTGCTGCCGACCCTGATACAAAAAGATTAAAAGTCTCATGTGGCTGGAATTTTACCGGCACCCGAAACGCAATGCGAGAACTACTGCTTGGCGGCAGAAATAGGTACGGTGGCAGTAATTCTCCGAACAAACTCTTTCACAAGAAGTTCTACTACAAACTATGTATCTATTTATTGTGGAACGAGCATGTGGTCCCCCTGATGTATTAACCTCTGCCTTGAGGTTCCCACAGTACAACTTGCCGAATTTTTCGGCTGAACTACGCTTGAAGTCTCTATAATTTTTTTTCTGATTCGTTATTTAAAAAAATTTAGATTACCTCGTACGTTGATACGTCTTATCCGATTATACGTCACTGGTGTTGATCATGGATGTAACCCATGAGTAGACTTATATCAGACGCGACTCCATGTCTTCCATCTCCTCCCGTGGATTTCGTAAAAGACGACCAAGGGATTACAACCGGGGATGAGCAGCAACATCCACTTGAGTACTAAACATGAATACTGCGATCCCCAATCCGCCTGCTAAGCGTTGTGATTATAACCAGTGATTGGTCTCTTCTAGTAATGGACGTCTGAAAACTGCTGATGTCGACTCTATTTCTTGATTTTTAATTATAAATAAATAAATGCTGGACATTTCACACAACATTATCTAGCCCCAAGCTAAGCAGAGCTTGTGTTATGGGTACTAGATAACTACTGATATACTAATTACAATACATTACATAGATAGATATTTTTTATTATACATAGAAAATACCCAGAACACCCTGAACAAATATCTGCAGATCGTACAAATATTATTCCGAGGCGGGAATCGAACCCGCAACCTTCTGCGTCACAGGCGAACCTTCGCCCGCCGCGCCACAGAGGTTGTCCAATGAAATGAAATTATGGATCTAGCACGTATCACACGAACTATAGTCAGCACTATTTTTGTATATTTTTCAGAAGGAACGAAGTCGAATCCGTCGTCCAATGAACGCGTTCATGATATTCTCGAAGCGTCACCGTCAAATCGTGCACCAAATGCACCCGAACCAGGACAACAGGACTGTGAGCAAGATACTGGGCGAGTGGTGGTACTCGCTGAAGCCAGAGGAGAAGCAGAAATACAATGAACTTGCTAGTGAGGTACGTACTTCGATTTCATTGGCTTAACCGGCATAGCATTACGATAACATCCTAACGCTCATTGGTATATTTATTTAGTATATTTGTCAGGAAAAACATGGACTTTTTCCAAGAATTTTCTCGCCCTCAAAATCTTCGCCCCCCTAGAAAATTAGCCCTCCCCTTTTCTAAGCTTCAGATTTTTCATTCCGGAACACATGCTATGTCGATAAAAATTTATAATACTATTCCACAAGATATTAAAAATGAATCTAACTTTTTAAAATTCAAAAATATTGTAAAAGCATACCTAATAAAAAAAAGCTTGTATAACTTGGAGGAATTTTTTGAATAATAATTGCTTACTGTATGGAATTAGGTACCTATTTATATTATCTTAATTTAAGACTGTAGTACTCTGTACAGTAGGTAGTAATCATTTTTGGCATAAGTAGGTATAAAATTGTAGCAAATAATTGTTACCACCTACAAATTCATGTTCCATATTGCAGCGGCCAACCCGGGCTCATGTTAAAGCTGTAACTTATCCATAAGATCTTAATTTGTACAACATGAACGCAATAAAACATTTTGATTTGTTTTGAGTCCGATCGGACTAATGAGTTCCGAGTCTACGGAATATCGGCACGGCATGTTATTTTTACCGATGGGCCGATCAGGCCCAAATCATACATATATGCGCCAGGAAAAGGTATCCTTCCCCAACCCCCTTTACTTTCCAAACCCCCCTCCGGTACTGCATTACCGAGTCTATTCGGACTCACTGCGAGTCTACGGAATATAATAAACACAACAACAACACCAAACAGTCACCTACATGGTACTGATCCCATACTAGAATACCCTGTGTCGTGGATATCAAGGAACTACGACTACCATGGTACTACAACACCCAGGCCCTGGTACAAATATTTGTAGATACACATCATGTTGATCTGCCTATGTATCTGTCAGAATTAACAAATTGAATTGGCAATGAGAAGGTCATATAGCTCGCAGATTTGACAACCGCTGGGGAAAAGGTTCTCGAGTGGCAACCACAAACCGGATGACGCAGTAGAAGAAGGCCTTATATCGTATATATATATCGATGCACAAAAGATATTATAAGGGTGGCAGGAAGTCGCTGAATGGAGGAGGCTAAAGACCGTTCGTCATGGCATTCTAGGAGAGATGCTCTCTATGTTCAGCAGTGGACTACTACAGGCTGATGATGGTGATATTATATTATATTATATTATATTATATTATATTATATTATATTATATTATTATTCATTTATTTCAATCAACATGGATCATATTGTGTTAGTTAGTTTCTTATCCTAGATTAGTTAAAGGGTAAAAAAAAAAACAAATAGAATTTACACAATCATAAAACACTTGCTTTAGTTGTTATCCTGAGAATTGAATTGAATTTGAATGAAGTATGTCATAATTAGGTTATTAAATGTCAAAATTGTAATGTCATTGAATAAATAGAATTAGAATAAATAATTTAGTTCCTTATTAAAATGTATCATAGAACAGTGGCTGAGGTACGCACAGTCAAACCTGTCTGAAAAAGCCTTCAGTATGCTGTTGGAGCTGGCCCGTACCCTGCGCACCAGGGACGTGCATCGCTTACGCATGGTGGCGTAGAAGCAGTCCACACGCGCCACGGCGAACATCCCCGATGCGCTACAGAACCGGGGCAGCCCCACCAGCACCCTGAATGCGTTATTATACTGAACGCGAAAGGCGCTATACTGTCTTTGCGTATAACTAACCCACAAGCTGCTCGTGTAGAAGCTAGAACAATAGGCTCGGAATAGGCAGATTTTAACATCCGTTGAACAACGAGCAAACCTGCGAATATTGATGATGATGATCTGCTTTGTAACATATATTGGTCTGCTTTATTTTCATCTAATATAAATATTGATATATTTACTATATTCTAGGTGAAGGAAGCTCACTTCAAGGCGCACCCAGAATGGAAATGGTGTAACAAGGATCGCAGGAAGTCTTCCAGTAGTCGGGACCCTACTGGCTCAATGCCACAGGTAAATCAAGATCGTTCATACAGTCTCATAAAACCACAAATATAAATAAAATGGGGGGATTTGGCATTATCACCACGCTTGGCAGGCGGACTGGACAACCTCTGTGGCGTGGCCGGTGAAGGTTCACCTGCGACGCAGGAGGTTGCGGGTTCGATTCCCGTCTCAGAACAAATATTTGTACGTTCTGCAGATATTTGTTCAGGGTGTTCTGGGTATTTTCTATGTATAATAAAAAATATTTGTCTATTACATAGATATGTATATATTGTATTAAGTATATCAGTTATCTAGTACCCATAACACAAGCTCTGCTTAGCTCGGGGCTAGATAGTGGTGTGTGAAATGTCCAGCATTTATTTATTTATTATTATTATTTATGTATTAACTGGTGATCGCGGTTTGTTAAGTACTCAGGTGGATGCTGCTGCCCATTCCTTGGTGTAATCCCTTAGTAAGGTTTTTTTTACATCCACGGGAGGAGATGGTGGGGTCTATTCTTAGGCCGAACATATCACGGCTACGCCTCCCCCTTTAAATGCGCCCTTAGCATTGAAAATATCGTGATTATTAGAAAAAGGGATATTTTTGTAGTAATAATCGTGTGTGATGATTGAATTAATGTTTGTTTAGAGCCCCAGAACGCCGTCCGAAGTGCCGAACAGCGGTGCATTGACGATAAACACCGATGCTCCGGTGACTGTGTCTTCGTATCACATCGGATCGCCGGCGCTGAGCGACGATGATCAAATGGTTAGTCATTTAGTTCAAGAGTTTATTAACAGGACCTTCCTACCCTTAATTGTATGTAAGAAAACATCGGCACCAAGAGTCTCGCCTCCACGAACCGACAGTGGGTCTTCCTAGTTAATTGTTACAGCATAATATAAACTCAATGGGAGCACAGGTGGCGTAGTGGCTTGTCACATCGACTTCCGATTTTCTGTGTTAGTCCAGCAGTCTTTTTATTTATTTGATTGTACTAAAATAAATAAAAAGACTGCTGGACTACTAGATCCGTAATGTGGTTAGTAAAACACAGCACTTATGACGTTATTGTTAGAAAAACAATAATGAGTTGTTTTTCTATCTGTCATGACCACACTAAACTTTTGTTTGTTTAGTGTTGTTGTTGTTGTTGTTGGTTATGTTAAAACTGTCAACTCTTAGGTTGAGATAAATAGACGTTACTTAGTCCGTACTAATTCTTAGAACTTTCCTTGTCACTGTCACACAAATGTTAAAACACGCGTGCTAGAGAGTGACAGGGACAATGCTAAGCAGAAGTACGTGCTAAGTTACGTCTATTTATCTCAACCTTACACTAACCTAGGGTTTCCAAGATACAGGCTCAGCCTAGTTTCGGACCCACCGTGGGATTGTATCAAAATTGGCTCGTTCGTTATTATTATTTTTGTAAAGAAGTTTGTTTATAAAGAAAACAAAATCATATAATATCTTATCTTATTTTATCTTACAGCCGTTACAAATAAACCAGGCGATAATCGACGAACCCTTGCCGCCGATCCAAGCGAACTTGGAGATAGATCTGAAGTGCGGAGAGAAGGTGACAGATTCCGACTCGGAAGGCATCGAGACAAGAGACTACTTGACCCATCACGATCACACTAGAAGACCCAAGCCGATCAAAGCCAGGTGCGTATTTCAATATCACAGGGGCTTCCTAGTAGTAAGAAGGATTATTAACAAGTGACATATTATGCTACTAGCTGCGACCGTGTTTCCACCCGCCTAAGTCTCGATCCGGTGGAAATATCGGGATAAAAAGTAGCCTATATGTTAATTCAGTTCAGGGTATAAGCCATTCCAAATTTCAACCAAATCGATGTAGCTGTTACAGCTTGAAGGAGTAACAAATATACTCACAAACTTTCGCATCTATAATATAAGTGAGATTTCTAGCCTTTTGTGTCCCACTGCTGGGCAAACGCCTGCTCCCATTCTTTCCAAAACATCACGATCATATTATTAAAGTTAACCGAAGTTAGTTGGGCCGAAGCGTTAACGATAGGGTTCCGAAGTCAAATCATGATTGTTCCTTTATATCTCAAAAAGTTTGAATCACATGATATTATAGATAGTTTTTGATGAAAGTTTCCACCGTGATCAACTTACATGGGGAATTACCAGTTCCGATTTAAAACGGATGAGAAAAGGCAGGGGCTTTGGCCAGGCTGCTAAAAATAGTTTAGGAACACCCTTCCTCATTTAACAAGACCTCTTTTTAACGATATATCACATGCCCCTTATGCGATGAAGCGCTATAAAAAAAACCTATGTTACTGTTACTACTAAAAGGTGGAAATGAAAATGAGTAATGTTTTATTTTGTTGAAATTATCTACAGGTTCAATTGAAAAAAAAACTCAAATATATGTAAAGTATAAGTATTTAATGTAAGTATTACAAATTTAATGCATTTTGGTTCATATCTGTGAAAGTTATGACGCTGTGACAGGCGGATGGACGGCCCGAATGATCTTAGGGTTCCTTGTTGGACTCTGAACCCTAAAACACGACTGCCGTAACAAATCATAAACTAGTTACGCCGTCAACTAGGCTATGTTCCCGAATTCTAACGAGTCCACAGTCCACACACATCTAAATCGGTTCAGGCGTTTACAAATGTTGAAAAAGGAAACTGACCACGTGAACCCTAAAAAAAATACATTCATTTTTAAGGCAGCCGTGAAAGAAATAGGCCGTGCCGAATAATTTGCTGCCTAATTCTCATCTGTCTTGCCAAAAAATGCCTAAAAACTAACTTAATTATTTTTCATAGAGCGGGCTCGTCAGACAATCTTCTCGGTGGAATTACTGCGTCCAGTCCCGGCGGCTCTAAAGTATTCCAGCCCACTGGAGGTGCTTTCAAATCTACACATGCTGATACAGGTAAATTACCGCTGCTTTTATGTAAAAATCACTAGTATATAATACATGTAACTTGATCAATGTAACTTATTTGTTCTTTCCACAGGCGACAGCCACAGACAATGGGCAGCGTTCACATCTCTCAACAAACCCCTGAACCAAGTACCCAACTCCCCCCACCCGTCATCCATAGCCTCTACTCAAAGCATCACAAACAGCGTCCAAGGCATATCCCTAAGCGCTCCTAGTTTATCCACTCAAGCTGCGTTGGATAGCGCTATAGCATCCATCATCAATTCGCCGACCACTAGTGGTGTGCAAGTGATATCGAGCGGCGTGTCGATGCCGCATTCCATGTCATCGATGTCGATGTCGATGCCGCAGTCGATAGTGTCGATGTCGCAGGCGGGGATGTGTCAGACCTCAATGAGTAACGCGATGGTCAAAAGTGTAACAATTGTGAAGCGCGCTGGAGATACATCTTCAGGTAAATATGCTTGTTAATGTCCATATCGGAACTAGATGGCGCTAGTGTGTTTAGTCTCCTTCCGTGGATAACGTAAAAGCCGACTACATAACACTCAACATTCACATTCATAGTCCTTGATCCCACACTATGATTCCCTGTGTCGTGGGTATCAGGAACTACAAGTACCATGGTACTAACACTCAGATCCGGAATAAATATCTGTAGATCATGCAATCATTTGTTCCGCAGCGGGAATCGAACTACCGGTTTACACCAGGGGATTGGCAGTAGCGTCCACCTGAGTACTTAACATGAATACTGCAATTATCAATCTGTGGTGGGAAAAAGTTTTTATTTTTTGTCCAGCAGTGGACGTCTAAAGACCACTGATGATGATGATGTTGAGTGTGCTCAGTGTGTTTGTGGACCTAGCTTGATGTAGCTATTGTATTAGCTGATCTTAGTAGAGCGACATACAAGAGGGGTCTATTCTTAGGCCGGAAACACCACGGCAGTTTTCTGTAAAAAGTTTAAATAACAAGCGTTACTAAAGTAACTTTCGTGAATTCATTCATTTTGAAAAAATGGGAAACTTTCACGTACTGATATGTTGGTGGAAGCATCAACAGGTTTCGACCCTAATCGAGGGTCTTCATCAGGGTGTTGGTGCTTCCACCAACATATCGGTACGTGAAAATTTCCCGTTTTTACAAAATGAACAAGCGTTACCATAGCGACACGCTCATAATGCGTAGCTTGTATGTCACGTGAAACAAGCCCCTGACCATAATATTGTTGCAGGAATGTCCGGTCCGCTCACTTTATCAGTGGATGCGTCTGGAAATCTGCTCCTGAAACCGAGTGCGGGCGCGGAGCCGCCCCCCGACACGCCACTACACTTTGTGCAGTTACAGCGTCTCTACGTGCCAGCATTTAGCGCAGGTAAAATGGCGGTTAAAAAGATAAAAAAACTAATTTTCCGATTAATATAGTGTTACGAGCGTGGGGTTCGGGTTTAATAGAAAAAAATGCACTAGTTAATCCACTAATTAAAACAAACTTTATTACAAATTTTACACACAACTAGCTCAAACTGTACTTGAAAACTTCACTAGTCGCACTAATTACTTATAGACCTTCGCTCCGAGTTATCACTTTGATCGCATTGTATCGCAGTTAAAACTGAACTGACTCCGTACCGGCAGTCGGCCGCCTTTTATAGTCCAAAGAACAACTCTCTCGAACGTCCACACAATGCGCGTATATTCCAGTAATTTCTAGCCGTGGCGTCGGGAACGTTCTCGTCCATTGCTGTCTCTCTCCAAAGAACCCATCTCCGTCACGCACTTCCCGATCTTCCCGAATGTTCTGAGTATAGCTACCTCTTTCACTCCTATTGAAAATTTCGCCATATACTGAAATGTACTTCAAAGGCCTATAAGGGGTCCTGAAAACGCCTGAAAACGGGTTTTCAGGTTATTGCGTCATCGGATAGAGGTTGGCCTGAAACGGACTGAAAACATGTTTCAGGCACCTGAAAACGACGGAAACTTGGGTGAATTTTTGATCTTCTACTATGTGATAGAGCCACTCCTGAAACGGTCTGAAATGACTTTTCAGCCTGCTTAAAACGCTTCTAAAGCACTGAAATTGACGTCTGCAGTATTTAGTTTAATCCACTGGCGTAACAGTAGGTTAGAAGTTTTTTATAACTCTTGTACTAACTAAAAGCCACGCTATTGAATTCTTATGTTGTGTGTTCGGGCTATGGAGAGAGCCATGCTCAGAGTTTCACGAATCAGAAACGAGGATTTCGTAAAAGCCGCCTAATTTGGAGCCGGTAGTCGTCCACAGGTGCATGAGGCATTGCCATAACCACTACGGTTGGCAGGCGGATTGGTGATCGCAGTATTAGTGTTGAGTACTCAGGTGGATGCTGCTGCGCCGTTGACTGCTTGTGTGTATTGAATAAATTGTATTTTTGTTACAGAAATAGAACCAAACAAAACTCCGAACCAATGCAATGTACAAAGCGGCCAATCTGTGATAGTATCCCAAAGCAACCATACTGTGCCTAAATCTACCGCGTAAGTTTTTATTGTATATCTTTAATTGAGTTTAAAGTTTATTGCAATGCACTGAGGAGTCTTTTTGACGTAAGCATCACCGAAAATACTGCGAATGTTGCTCAATATTAGGCCGGCCACATACACTCGGAATTCCGTTTCGGAATTTCAAAATGACATATCGAACGCAGTAAGTCCATACAAATCTATGGACCTACCACACACACTAGGTAATTTTCCGTACGGATTTTTTTTCGATTCGGAATTCCGAATGGTGGCCAGTGCGTTCGGAATTCCGCACGGAAAAAACCGTTCCGAACGCAACTCTTCCATAGATTTTGCACGAGTCGCACCACACACTCCTTAATTCCGAACAAACGCTTTCCATATTTGCTGTCAAAATGTCTGAAGTTCTGAACTCCGAATGAAAAAAAAACCCAAGTGTGTGGCGTCTGTACGGAATCCCGCGAAGGAATTTCGAAAAGGAATTCCGGAGTGTATGTCGATGTGTGTGAGGGCCGGCCTTAAATTAAAAACATTCGTTTGACAGCGGAACAGTGGGGTTAGCACGCATATTTAACGCTATCGAGCCGATAGTCGATGTCAAATATTGCCCAATGAAATCGCGGTGGCTTAAAATCTTTGTAATTTGATATTCACGATTGTCTCGCTAGCGTCTCGATAGCAAATGTTCGTGCTTGGTCCTCGGAGCCTACTCTCGATAAAAGCGAATGGGCCGTTACCCACCACCCTGGCCCAATACCCAGTGCTTGTGAGAGTTGACAATATACCTTTTTTTTATACTACTTGGTAAGCGAACAAGCTTACGGCCCACCTGATGGAAAGTAGTTACCGTAGCCTATGGACGCCTGCAACACCAGAGGCATCACACGCGCGCTGCCGACTTTGAGACATAAAGACGAAAAGTCTCACGTGCCTGTAATTTTACCGGCACCCGTACCCTTTAAACCGAACCTTACACCTTGATACCTTTTTACAGACAATGGGAAACCCCTGTAGAAGAAGCTCGTCCTTTCCCGTTGGCGCCCACACCAGCTCAGCTTGGTAGAGCACCACTACAGAAGAGACTTAGTCGTGGTAAGCAACATCTCTTGTGTTTTTTCCTGTGCACATTGCTTTAGGTACTACCATCTTGAGGTCAGTGGCAAAAGAACCAGTGTGGCGAAATAATCCTTTACTTCTCGCGGGGAGGTTCCTATTTTTCTAACAACATATCTTTTTTTATAAGATACTAGCATCAGCCCGTGCCTCCACTCGCGTTTAACCTAATTACTTATATGGATGTTCTGAGCACTATAATCTTCCTCGATAAATTCCCTACTCCCGAAAAATGCATGAAAATCTGTCCAGCAGAAATAGATGCAAAAAATACAACCATAAAGTTGTTGATTCTATAATTATTACAAAATATTATGTAATTTTATTTTTCTTATGTCTTCAATCTTAAGTTTATTAAGATTGAACTAAATCAATTTAATATAACACAACTATATAACTATTACTTATTCTTCGCATGCATACGTTATTCTTCTCGCTCTAAGGCGCAGGCCAGACAGAAGAGACGTAAGACGAGGACGGGGCGCAGACAAATGTCTCTTCCGCGTCCTTTTCATACAAAATGTATAGAAGCGTCGCGACGCAAAACAAACAGAAAAGACGGGGCGCAGGCGTAACGCTTTTACCTCTGCTCTGCTCGCGACGCGTCCTCGTTTTACGTCTCTTCTGTCTGGCCTGCGCCTTACGAACGCCTTCCTGAGCGCTAGAAATGTTGATGATTAATCGAAAGATGTCTGAGATTATATTGTGGATTGAATGTCCAAATAATTAGGAGAATTGCCTTCCTGTTGAAAACTAATTCAAATCAGTCTTGAATTAGTCTAGAACTCCCAACGTTGCTATGATAACTGATCTTGGATCATAGATGGATCAAATATTGAAAAAGGCGGTCAGTAAATCCAAAATGGCTGTGGTGGTCCCGGCATAAGAATAGGACGCCTCCAACTCCTCCCGCGGATGTCGTAAAAGGCGACAAAGGGATTACACCAATACTAAGATCACCTATCCGCGTGCCAAGCGTGGTGATTATGGCATATCCCACCTATTCTTATATTTGAGGACCTCTGCGGCGCGGCGGGCGAAGGTCCGCCTGCGACGCAAGATGTTGCGGGTTCGATTCCCGCCTCGGAACAAATATTTGTTCAGGGTGTTCTGGGTATTTTTCTATGTATAATAAAACATATCTATCTATGTAATGTATTGTATTAAGTATATCAGTTATCTAGTACCCATAACACAAGCTCTGCTTAGCTTGGGGCTAGATAATGTTGTGTGAAATGTTCAGCATTTATTATTATTATTATTCTATGGGGGTGGCCTCGTCCAGCGAACGTCTACCGGCACGATGAAAGAAAAACCCAGAAGATAAAGATTTTTTGTCGCAGGAACTTCGACCGGTTCAAACGGTAGCGGCGAGCACCACATCCCGCGGTCGGAGAGCGGGCCGGCGCCCGCCACGCCATTACCGGTGCAGCCTCAGGAGGAGACGCCCCCCTCGCCCAGACATGCCGACCTGCCCAGTCCAACACACAAAAAGAGCATGTTCAAGAAAGGCAACGAGGATGGAAGGGATAAGTATGCAACCTCTTCTTAGTTCATTAATTAGTTTAAGGCTAGATGATAAGACGGTCTGTCTGGGGGAACCTACCCCCCTAGCCTAGACACGCTGACCTGCCTGAGTGTTGGACGGCCCGCCACTCGATGGACCACTAAATATTCAAGGTCGCAGGAAGTCGCTGGATGGACGCGGCTCAAGACTTCTTTATGTCATGCTATGACATAATATGTCCGGTAATGGACGTCCTGCCAGCTGATGATGATTATGGTTGATTTTATGAGTGAATTCATAATTATAGATATCGTATACAATTGAACTGGAATCACACAAAATGTACTGAATTGAATAATTTGCGGCTGTACTATTCGGAACAAAACAGTGGCAGCCACGGCTTTTGTTTTTGTTTTTCTTTTCACTGTGGGTGTAACAGTCGTGGGAACATTACAGTGGTATACGGCCGTATACGTCCCCCAGTGGGGCCAGACAGGTGGGGGACGCTGGGAGTAAACGGTATATTCAATTTAAAATGATTCCAAACCTCTTGTTAGCCGGCTGAGACGTTGTGTGACAAATGTTTGCATGATCTGCAAATATTTGTTCCGGGTCTGTGCGTTGCGGTGCCATGGTACTCCGTAGCTCCTGATACCCACGACAGAGGGGAATTCTAGTGTGGCTTAGTACAGGTTTTGATAGTTTACGAAACTATATGAAGTTTCGTTTCCATCCAATACATTTACTGACAGCGTCCTTAGTTTTCTTCTCGTTTTCGCTAGGAGCGCTGCAAGTAAATGTATGGAAGGAAACGAAACTTCATATAGTTTCGTAAACTATCAAACCCTATGAACCCTATAACCCTATAAACTATGTCTTGGGTGTTATATTCTACATCTTCATTATTTCTTCACCAGGGTGCTAGAAACCGTGAATTTCCAGCAGAAGTTCAGTACGCTTCCGCGATTCAAGCCTGAAGCTTGCAGCCCTAGCGGTATGGTGGTGCCGAGGAGCCCACAGCTTTACATGAGGAAGAAACACAATGTTATTGGAAAAGGTACGTGCGCCATTAATATTTTCCTTGTTCAAAACTAGGTATGCAACGATACTGATTAGTCGATACAATAACGACCACGCTTGGCAGGCGGATTGGTGATCGCAGTATTTGGGTTGAGTACTCAGGTGCACATCACCTGGTTACCCTAAAGGTCGTCGCACATTAAAACAACTCAACGGCGACTCGACTCTATGCCAAATATTGAAATTTAAGCCCTGTGTCATATGTTCGAGGTTTAATTTCAAAAAATTATATTAAAGTAGTGTACGACGAGTGGCCTACGCATCGTACACTAAAGGTGAGTGAAGAGTGGAGAGTGTGAGTAGAGTTGCTGCCGCGTTGGCGTGGAGTTGTTATAATGTGCGAAGACCTTTAGTCGGCTTTACGACATCCACGACATCCACGGGAGGAGATGGAGAGGTCTTCTTACTACCTATCTATTCTTTATATGTTACCTATGCATTTAAGAATATTAGGTTTTATGTCAAAAAGGGGTGTATGTTTGATATGTGTGTCTGCTGTGGCACCGTAGCTTCCAAACGAATAAACTGATTTTGATTTAGTTTTTTTTTGTTAGAAATTTGACCTGACCCTCTATTCCCTATCTTGAAAGTCACTCAGTGAGTAACGTTTGACAAGTATAACTTTTCATTTAAAAAAACCGACTTCCGCCATTGTATTCGACTAAATATTTGGATGAAAAAAAAATTATGAAAGAACCATAGTGGTGAAAGGATTATGATACTTTTTGAATACAAATGCTTGGTATGTAACAGAAAATATCAAAATCGCCATATGTATGCCTACAATATTTGAGGAGTTCCCTCAATTCCTCATGGATTCCATCATCAGTACTGGATTCTGAAAAAAATGGGACCAATCTGGAAGTATATCTATTCAAATAAAAATAGAATTTTCCAAATCGGTTCATAAACGCAGGAGATATGCAGTAACAAACATTTAAAAAAAAAATTACAACCGAATTGAGAACCTCCTCCTTTTTTGGGAAGTCTGTTAAAAATTACCATCAATTGATAATTCTTAATGACGATTTTGAGCAATTGATAGTCATTTTACTTGTCAAACGTTAGTCACCGAATGATTTTCAGTTAGGGGTGCTGATCGAGAGTGTTCTTAGCTATGTTTGATCAAGTCAGGAGTTCTTAAAAAAACTATTTTTTACTTGTTTTCTTTGTCAGACGAGGAAAGCACTATAGTGACGCCCATGGAGACAGACACAATGAACGGCAACGGCATACCGACTCCAATCTCGTATGGAACGCCGCACACTACCACCACCAACAAGCTGGTCGGAAATACCTTCTTCGGACCGGACTTCAATCTCGACACGTTCAGAGGTGAGCATTAAGTTTTTCTTTTAATAGTTATACTACTACTTAGGCTTACGGCCCACCGGATGGAAAGTGGTTACCGTAGCTTATGGACGCCTGTAACAGTAGAGGCATAACACACGTGTTGCAGACTCTTTAAGAACTATAAAACGACTTTTTTGAAGAACCACATACTGTAGTCACTATAGAAAACCTAAGCAACTTTCCGAGACTATTCCACAACTTGAGTGGTTGCGGGAGGAAATTCCTCTGAAACCTCGCGGAAACATCAGGTGGGTCACATGCATGTCCCGTCAGTTAAACAAACTAAAAATAAAAAAGTTGCTCGCCTTATGGTACTAGGATCCATCTTTTCAGGGGCCCAAGCATGAATATCTTACGTTATCGCGGTCTAGCGTCTGACGCTAGACCATTGATAGCCTGGTAGCACGTGAAATAAAGGGGATTTCGGGAATTTTATTATATTTTATCTTATTCCCGAAATCCCCTTTAGCTTGAACTTGCAGCTCTAAAGCGGATTTCGGGAATAACCTGATGAGGGCAATCCTCCCAAAACTATTCTCTGTTGGACCCGATTTTATCATTGTGTAAAATGTGAAAAACGTAATATTTTACGACGACGACCTCTGTGGCGCGGCGGGCAAAGGTTCGCCTGCGACGCAGGAGGTTGCGGGTTCGATTCCCGCCTCGGAATAATTATTTGTACAATCTGCAGATATTTGTTCAGGGTGTTCTGGGTATTTTTCTATGTATAATAAAAAAATATCTATCTATTGTAATGTTATTGTATTAAAAAGGTATATCAGTTATCTAGTACCCATAACACAAGCTCTGCTTAGCTTGGGGCTAGATAATGTTGTGTGAAATGTCCAGCATTTATTTATTTCCAGCTAGTGAAGGCCTAGAAGACATGTCTCCCCGCACCCCGCACTCTGCTACCAGCGTGGCGGGTGCGGGCGCGCGCGGCGAGGCTGGTCACCGTCGAGTCTTGGAACAGAGGCGCCACCTCGTGCTGAAGCTCTTCCAGGAACACGGCATGTTCCCGACCACGCAGGCTACCACCCATTTCCAGGTATACTATAATTTAACACTCAAATTTTCCTTTTATAAGATTTGTCCTGGCTGCTAGCTTAGTCAGGAATGTGTTATTACTGAAAGAAAGCGTTGGCCGAGTCGTGGAAAGCAATGGCGGCGATGAGCTCACCACTTGTCACGTCTATATTACTACGATTGTGCGACCCACGGTAAAGAGGCCATTGGAAAACCATCCACACAAAATGGGAACGCATGTTACGCTCGGGTGGTCGTCATAGGAGCCTTGAGTCAAAGTATTAAGCAAGCAAGCAAGCCTGTAGGAGTCCACTGCTGGACATAGGCCTTCCCCTAGAATGCCACGACGAACGGTCTTGATAGGTTTGTATAGTATTTTGAATAGGTTGGATAATATAGTTACTGATATTGGAGTTGTTCATGAGTTGTATGATAAATAAGTGTATGATTGGAGGTGGATTAAACTGTTTGGTGGCACAGCACACAAGCTTTTGACAAAATATAATACATAGTAGATGTAGGAGTAAAACCAACATAAATTACAGGAGAAGAACTCAAACCGGGTTGGATCCAAAAACACGGCCTAGTTACCTACCTACTAATTTGATTTTAGGCCTCCCACATGGACATATTCCCGACTAAGATGTCACTGCAGCTCAAAATCCGAGAAGTGCGACAGAAACTGATGGCTCAGTCCAATCTCACTCCACATTCTGAAGCAAATACGCCTACAAGTAAGTCATGTAATCATAGTTTATTTAGATATATCGCCCTTAGCGCTTAGGGGCCTATATGGGCTCCCTACGTGAACAGGATTGGCTAATTTCCCAAATTGGTCCATCTGAAGCCCCAATTCTCGTAATAAAAAACAGTCAATAAATGTCACGAGTTGTATTCTCCTCAACTAACAATACGACACGGAAATGTGAACATATTATCGAAATGTGACCGAAATTTGAACGCTTATAACGCTTCGTTTCAAGTACTTGGGCCACTGGGTCGCGGATGACCTCACGGACACCGAGGACATTGAGAGGGAGCGCAGAGCGTTGGCTGTCCGATGCAATATGTTGGCCCGTAGATTTGCACGGTGTACCGACGAAGTGAAGTTGGCTCTTTTCAAGGCCTTCTGTCAGTCTTTTTACACGTGCAGTCTATGGACAAGCTATACGCAGAAGACCATCAACGCCCTGCGCGTGCAAAATAACAACGCGTTTAGGGTTGTGTTGGGGTTCCCGAGGTACTGCAGTGCTTCAGGCATGTTTGCTGACGCTCGAACTGATGGCTTCCATGCCATCCTACGCAAGACAGCCGCCTCACTGCTGAGCCGTGGTCGCGGCAGCAACAACGCTATCCTGCGCGTTGTAGCTGACAGGGTTGACTGTCCCATACTGGGCCATTTGGTTGGGCTTCATTTTGTTTAATTATGTTTTATTTTTAATGTGTTAATTTTATGTGTGTGCGTTTTTCTGACTGTGTAGTACACACAGTCAGAAAAACGCACACAGTTTAAGTTTTATGGACATTTGTCTGAAATAAAATAAATAATAATAACACATACTTTGTCCGCTTTTTGGAACCTCCAATTTTGTTTTATTTCAATTTCTGGTGATTTTTTGTGTAATACCGGTAGGGTAGCGGTTAGCGCCTTTTGTTCGCAAACCAAGTTTGCTTCTATTTTGGCTATTATTTCATCCAATTCCATGAAATTTTGCACACATGATCATGATTAGTACACTAATATCTAGACCCGTGGTGCGTTAGTTTCTTATAAAATAATTTATTATTTGGTAACTAACGCACCAATTAAAGCTTTTAAAAAACTACAAAGTTTGTTCTCTTTTATTTGATTGAATTAACTTTGTTGTAGATGCGAACTCGCCAGCAGTGTCCGCTGCCCTCCAGCCTTCTTCAACAGCTAGTTAGCAATTCGGGTACACCCTCTCTATTGTGCTACGGCGATAGCCTACAATACACATCTGACTTCTATTATACAAGCGTACTGTGTTATACAATTGTACTTCTATTATACAAGCGTGCTTCTATTATACAAGTGTACTTCTATTACAAAAGCGTGCTTCTATTATACAAGTGTACTTCTAATATACAAGTGTGCTTCTAATACAAAAGTGTACTTCTATTATAAAAGTGTGCTTTTATTATACAAGTGTGATTCTAACACACAAGTGTACTTCTATTATACAAGTGTGCTTCTATTGTACAAGTGTGCTTTTATTATACAAGTGTACTTTTATTATACAGTAGTTGTGTAGTTATTCACTCTCGTAACCGGAAGCAAAGGGATCATTATTGATTGATTGGCCATTGGCATGTTTCGTCCGCGGCTAGAAGCATAACTTTGCTTTCGAGTCTGTGCGAAAAGAGAATAGACCTCAACTACAAGATCTTGACAAACAAAATGCAAAGGTAATTATTAAAATAAAAATCATAGATGGCAGGGTTTGGTTGCCATGTGAAAATGTAATTCAAAATAATGCTTGTTCCGTTTTTTTCACGCCTATTCTCTTTACGCAGACCATAGCTGTTATTTGTGGAAAGGTTTATTACCTATATTTATTTATAAAACTAAAACGGCCTTAGCTAACGAAATATTACATTGTACGAAACGTAAACGAAACTCGTTTGCAACTTGGAGAATGGTGTAACACAAAATGCCTATACAATACAAGTGAACTTGGAACATATACTCGTATACAACATCAAAAAATGGTGTATGTAAGCACCGAGCCGGTGCCGGTGCCGCCCTATCGATGACGCAGCGCTCTGTCATTGTTAAAAATCATTTTCAAATGTTATAGCTAAATGTTAAGATGTTATGAATTAGGTTTAGATATATGTGCAATAGTTTGCGCGTCTAGCCAGTGGCAAAATTACAAGTTAATCGCGTACAAATGGAGTTGAACCAATAAAGACAAGTCTCACAATTGAAGTAAATTAATCGGCACTTTAGTATTTTCAATGTATTGAAAAGAAATTTAAATAATAATTAAAGTATTGTATTACTATTCTTAAATAATATTATTAATAAAACCACAAAAATCTTATAAAAAACTAATAATTGGTAGCGATAAGTCCGCAAGGATTGGCGATGTGAGAATATTGTGCATTAGTAGATGAATGTATTCAGATTGAAGATATTTATAGCTTAAATATACCCAGACAAATATTAATAATTATACGCCATTTAAAAAAACCACAAAACACTGAAAAAAAAACTTCATCATTCAAACCGCTTACTCTGTTCACGGAGAAGTCATGTATCAACATGGTTGGGCGATGATTGATTTTAAATGGAAACCATTCTGTCTAATTACCTTCTCGTAAGGATAAATAGAACGTTCGAGCAAGTATGCAGTCAAGGTTCGAGCTATTTCGCTCGCGAACTTAATCCAACTGGATACGACAATTTGTTTTTAGTTTGTTTTCCGTTGGTCAAGAATATCTGAATAAGTTTTGCGAGAGTAGAACTTCTAAATAACAGAAGGTTTCTTGCCAACATCACGAAGAAACATTATCAGCTTGCGTTACCTTACACGTGTTTGGCAACCTTTAAAACCGGGATCTTTATGTTCTTAAGTGATATATATATACTTATGAACATAAAAGCTTCTCACAAAGTAAAAGTTATTCCTATATTGTGTGTGATAGCCGTTTACACGTGAAGCCAATTGTGCCGAGGCATTTCATTGGTCAGGAGGCGATTCAAGCCTTACTGCCCAATAAAATGCCTTGGCCTATTGGCCTGTCTTGGCTTTTGGCAGCGGTGGTCACAGCAAAAGGTTTTAAAAAATTTAATATCGAAATCTAATCGTCTTGATACTTGCTTGGCTTCGAAAACAGAGTACAGTTTAGTTATATCAAACACATCGTCATTATGGGCACGATCTCAAGTGTGTTAAGTTGATCATTTTAATGTAAGGAAGGAGTAAGCGTTATTCAAATACGTCATGTTTATGTATCACGACTATTTTATTTTCGCGTATACAAACGATACTGTCTCTCTTTCATAAATTATGCCAAAAAGAGACAGGTGTAGTTAAAACAGATAGTTTTAAATCAAATAGACAGACATGCTGCATTTTACTGTTTAATAAAGCTGGTATTATAGTTGAATTGTATAGAATAATCCAAATTAATAAAGGGGTTAAAATATTTTGAATTCTACCTGTTCGTTCACTCCCACTAACTTAACCACAACTCCCGAATATGCGGATTAAAATATTCACTTTGTAATAACAATATTTTAATAAAATCGCACAAAATATTAAATGAATTATTACTTCATTAATTGCAGGGTTTCATCCTACTAGTAAAATGCGGTTTGTCTGTTATACTTACGTTAGAGTAGGATTCAGCAAGTTAATAATCTATACTTAAGTGTTTTATTCTATTGACAAGGCTTAGGTGTTAAAATAATTGACGTGGTAGCTTAAACGAAAACGAAACTACTAAGTCCTCTTATGAAAAGTATCGTAATCATGGATTTTGTATTGCATTTATATGTATCGTAATTGTTTTCGAGAATCACCATTTCGAGGTGAGTAGAGTTTTGTATTCTTTGATGATAAGGAAATGCGAGTTATTTTAGGCATACAAATATAATGTGTCCTAAAAATGTTATTATTCACCCTCATACCAAGTGAACCACGCGTAAACGGTTTCTTATTTAAAGTTTTTTATCTATCAGCGCCAGTAATATAAGCTATTCATATTAAATGTATAAGTTATTCATAAAACGTCCAAAGGCGGCGAGATGTAAAAAACAAAATTTTGGTGCGATTAATTAATTTCATGTTTTTATCTTATTTATGTTGTGATGTTAGTCTTCCAATTAATAATTTTCCTTTTTTGTTATATGATTTATTTACTTACCTTACTTATTTTTGTTGTACGGTTTACAACGGTGGTGAAGAGATTTAAGATTATCGAATGCCATGTTTGAATGACCAATATTGAGATACGAAAAAAATAACATAGTTCTTAATTCCGTAGGTATCTAATAATAATCTTGATTGTAACTGCTCTAGCAAAGTTTTAACTGATTGACAAAATAACAGCTCAAATCAATAACGACATTAGTTAAATCAATACATTATAATCTCTATGTAAATATTAGTTTTACTTCGGCTAGGTATAAGGATTCCCGGCTCTCAAAGTAATTAAGTTTTTATTTAGATAAATGCTAAATGAATAGATAAAAAAATATACTTAATTTTTACGTGTTTCGGCCAATACAAATGTTATGTATATCAAAATTGTATTTTTGAATGATCTCTTTGGCGTTAATAGTATTTAGATAATTGCTTTAGGAGTCTGGAACTGATAAAGAATTTATAAAGAAGTATAAAATATAAGAGATATTTTCGCACTGTTTATTAATATTAGGACAATGCGTACCGAACGAACCCTTGATGTTATTCTACACAACCAAATATAAACATGGAAATCAATATGTCCAAATCATAATATCTAATTATAAGAAACTTGTTGTAATAGTAAATTTTTCCACCTGCAACTTCAGTGTGTTCAAACGAGCGACATTTATCGATTTTCTTAGTTATTCCTCTGCCTAAGAACAGTGAAGACGCAGCTCATGAATTGCATACATAATTACATACTTATAGTGTTGTTACCAGTTAGAATTACATTATATACAAACTTGTAGCAAATACGTCCATAGTTTGAATTAATTATATTTTTATACCTCATAAGTAGGCTCAAATAATTTCAAAACACTGCATAATAAGAGTCTGGATTGGCCTAATTACCGTTTTTGATTTTGAAATGAGTAATTAATTCAAAATAAGGAAAAGATCTTGCGAGTGTATTTTTATAATTAAATAATTGCATTGTCATTCTCACTATATTTCTTGAAAGTAATCATTTTAATTGCTGTACCAAAATATCAATAACCTATTAATTGGGTAGGTACATTTTAACTATGCAATAAATTTAACGATGCAAGATTTTTGAAATTTCGATCGATAATTTTTATTATAGTTAAATTATTGTAGTTAGTGTTTCCCTTTGATATTTAACAATTTTAACGAAATTATCTCTAAGGATTGAACGTGCGGTTCGTTTTACGAAATAAATAGGTATTCTAAGATGAATCTTCATTCACGAAGTTTTTGAATAAATGCACATTTGAAGTATGTTTTAATATTATTATGGATTCAATTTTAATTACCGTCAATATTATGAACATTGCGGAATTTCGTTGTTAATTTATTTATGGAGTAGTTTTTATTTCTATTTTCTATAATTGGCTATTGTAGAATCTCTTCAAGGAGCTATTTTTCTAGAGCTTATTTTTATATGAAAGCATACTATTTGTATGAGTCTTATACAACTTTGTTGCAATATTTTAAAGTAGGCATAGTATGATTGTGATGTTTGTACTAAATGTTTCAATTTGTTCTATACTGTCCATTTCTTTTGAGTTTCTCTTGTTACATTATTATTTCTATATAGTTTTGAATGTGTTAAGGTTTACAAGATAATGTGTTTTAGTTTTTTAATAACAAATATGAAAAATCTTAAAGTATTCTGCATATTACTAGTGCCTTATTGACTTACAAAACTTAGTGTTGAATAACATCAAGAATTTTGATAGCATTGATTATATTCTAAGATTTGTTAGTCAATAACTAACGGAAATAGGCAGTTTTTATTAGACTGAACTTTGTTGCAAATAACAAAATGTTATTATTTAGAAATATCTAGCAATTATTTCAAAAGAATATTTTAAATGAAGCATTTCATATTCGTTATTTATTTCTTCTATGGCATTAGTTTAATTATCTACTTAGTCAATGTCTTTAAATGTAAATAACTTTTATTGGTTTATATAGATTTAAGTGTTCAATTTGATGTATATTAGATTGAAATAGAAAAAAGAAATGTAAGCAAACCAGTTTCTGCAAAATTAATCACATTTTTTTGAATTAAACCACTTTATGGACCAACTGTGGTGTTAGTAATCTTTCCTTTGGAGGTAGAAAGTAATCAAAAAACATAGCATTGTAGACAGACTGTTCAAACATATTGGATCATAACTAGTACGAAATTATGTTAAATACAATAAAACTTAAAAAAAAAAACTGTTTGAATTTAATTTCAATCCCTCATCATCATCCTGTAGAAGTCCACAGCTGGACATAGGCCTCCCCCATAGCCGCAACAACCAGTCCTGAGCTGCCTCCATTAACCAACTTCTTGGAACTTTTAAAATGTCATTGGTCCATTAAGACTCAAGGAACCTTTATGTATATACATATAACTGTTGAGAACAGTTGTCAGTCCGTACAGTGTTCAAACAGTCTACTTGAAACAGCTTGTTGATGTATTTGGATAGTGAATGAATTGAAGCAGGAATAAATATAACAAGTTATTTATTTTGTTTATTAACAATTATTTTCCATAAATTAATATCCTTTATCAATACACTAGTCACCTACAGTTTTGATTAATAAATTAGGGTTGCCTTGTTCCAACAAAGATAAAGCAGCTTGCACATGAATATTATCTCCTGGATCAGTTATTACTAAGTATTTCAAAGCTGGCATTCTCGCCAAAGCAAATACACCACCTACACATAATTCACACCCAGATAAGTCTATATATTCCAAAGATTTCCCATTTTGACCAGCTATTCTATCTAGGCACCATACATCAACATATTTGGCATTTTTCAAACATAACCACTTGAGAAAGTTGAGTCCGGATAGGTTTTGTAGACCTTCATACCTGATGCCGTTGTGGTGGAAATTGGTGCAGTCTATAGCCTCAACAAAGTAGCCATCCTCGTATTGCTCAGGCAGAGTGAGTGTACTTGCATCTCCTGCTATCCAATCTTTAGAACCCTTCAGTCTGAAAGGTATGTCAGATTTTAATTATAACACATAAATAATTTTGTAACTTTATGTGCGTGGGACATGATGATTCCTTACCTTACAGCCCCTTGTCTGAATGTAAAGAAATGCATAGCGGCTAAATTTGAGCCCAAAGCAGCCACCCGTTCAGCTAGGAACTTCTGATTGTGTATCTCTTGAATATCATGCATTGACTTCCACCACAGTTTTACTTTTTCAACAGTTATATCAGGTATTTGGGACATGGCATTCATAATATCAGCGTTTGGGTTCTTTTCAACGAAAACTGATAATTTGCTCTTCCATTCACCATCTCTTTGAATCCAAGGCTTCCGCCATTCAGGGTATAGTTTTCCGTGTACTGTTCTGGGGGGTGTTCCTTCTTCTTCACGTTGGTAAATAGATTTTTCACAGTAATTTCGAGTTAGTATATTAAAGGGCCGACAGTAGCGAGTAGGCTTCAAATAATATGTCATTTTTAACAACTCAGGGGTCAGGATGCTGTACAAATCACTAGTTTCATTTAAATACAAATGAAGTTTATTGATTGGGAAGAACCCAAGAATCTTCAATATATAATTAATTATTTTTGTTTTCGGTTTTTCATTGCTTACTTTTTCTTGTAGAAAGAGACGACTAGACGAGGTTATAATTTTTTTGACATTGACATTGCCATACCATTTTGGCATAAGAACCTATCATCTCTTATGACAGTAACGTCCTGGGTGCGTCCATAGTGCAATGGACCTACTAGTAGTAGGTCCATTGCCATTCGAGACCATGTTTGGGTAGTAGGCTACTACCCAAACATGGTCTCGAACATGGTCTTGAACATGGTTTTGAGCTCTCGATTTTCTCTCAAGATTTATTGAAAAATGTACACGAGTACGTACACACATAGGTAGATACATACCTACATCCGGACAGACGAATACCAATTTTGACAGTTGGTGCAAGGCCTTCGCTCGCTCGGTAAATTATAGAGGGTCAGTGAAATAAAGAATAATAAAATTTTGATATTATTGGAACAAAATAAGAACTCTAAAAACTGATACAGGGATTTAAGGTGACCTAGCTTTAGTATTGTTCTGAGGTAGTACTACCACGTCTACACTATCTTCTCACTATTGGAGTATGTGTGACTGAGCAACTATTTAAGTACTTAGTACTTACGTGTGAAAAAATCGCGCTTCTCTGTAAATAAATAAAACCTAACTAGGTAGTAGGTACTGGTACTCAGAATAAGGACTAGCAATATAATACCTATAAATAATAAAGATATGTCCATGGTAGAGTTTCAGTTAGTTTTAGCCATGGAAGTAATAAATAAGTACTACGTACAACTAGTACTTATTACTTCCATGGTTTTAGCTACTTCCACAGTGTCATGCCGTATGGCATAATGCTTTGGGGAGGAGCAGCTGATGCAGAAGCTATTTTCATACTTCAAAAAAGAGCTATTATGAAAATAGCTATTAGGGCTATTTACAGGCTTGGCTCGCAAGTTTCCCTAAAAGAGCTATTTAAAACAATTAATATATTAACAATCCCATCCTTGTATTTTTTTTTAAACATAATACATTTATAAACATAAAACAAATAAACATAACATGGCATGCTAGGAAAAATATGGAACAAGAGGACAAAGTTGGCGACTGGCATACACACAATACTAGAAACAGGAATAAGATAGCTTGCCCCTCAGTATACAGAAAGAACTGCCCAATGGCCCAATAACTAGATTGGCTAGAATTCGTAAGTCGTTCATAGGACAAAGCACTCTGTTTTTTAATAAACTACGTTAATCTTTCTGAGAATAAATTTAAGAAAACTCTGATGACTGTCTTAATAAACAAGGCTTACTACAAAATAATTCATTATAGTCCGATGAACGAGGCAATTCTTTGTATGCACACCCTAACAATAATTCCTCTGTCGCTGAAACTTTGCTGTGTGATAAAGTAAGGTTTATAGATTACGGTTGACAGGTTATCTAGGATTTTTTTTATTTTTAAATTAGGTATTCCTACCTAAACATGGAAATCACTTATAACATTCGGTGGAAAATTGCTCAGTCTGAAATTTCTTCGGTGTATGTTAGTATACATTAATAAGTATAGATATGTAATGGTATCCAGGAATATTTCGATTTCGGTGAGGCAGAAATTAAAGAATATCTGTTTTTTTATCACAACTTTTTCAGGAAAATTGCTCAGTCAGTTTTTATTTTTTTGTACGCGTAAGTTTGTTTAAACGAATCGCCTTGCAGAGTTATCTAAAAGATTTGCCTTTTCGTTCATAGCTTTATGGTTTTTTGGAAATAACTTTCGGCGGAAAATTGCTCCGTCCTTTTTTATTCATTTATTAGTTAAAGTACACTTAAATGCAACAGCTTTTTAAAGTATCCAATAAAATTTCGGCGTCGCATACGCATTTTAGACTATCAACATTACGCGCACAGCCGCCGGGAGCTACTTTTACTACTTCTTGAGACAATAGTTTTGATCAATGAGAATCAATATATATATAAGGCAAATATCATTCACCTACTTGCTGACTCTCACGATATCTCAAGAACGAAATAATAATAAATAATGTTTCTTTCGGCTTCTAAGTGCTTGTAAGTTTAATATTTGTATGAAAAAAGTTAGAGCCAAATTGAACCTAACGCCTACGCGTTACAGCATATGACATCACATAGAAGTTGAAAGCCGAAGCAAAATCGTAAAGTTTCTCAGACGAAAAAAAATGAGAGACAGAGTCGTCGTGAACAAACAGCTACAGAGGGTCCACTCAGAACATAGCGCCATTTCTGGTAAGGACACATTGACTTTACGTTTACATGTACTCTCACGCAATCTCGAGCAGAGCTCAGTCGCGACTATAATAGCGAGTGCAGGCATTTGTCACTTGTTAACAAAATGAGTAGCGGTATTATTACGCTTGCAGTGTATTTGGTTGTTTAAATACAACCAAATGCAAACGTTCTTCACCTTTCCAAACGAGATTGTTTGTAACTTGTTCCAACTCCTAATAATCTACTCCTTTTCAAAATTCTGAATGAATACAGTAGCAACCTTAGTGAGTCAGGCAAGTTTAGGTAATTATTTTCAAGGACGGTGGGAGCGGACCTTCTGTCTATTTCTATATTTTGTGGTCTTACCTAAACTGTCAAATTTTGTAACGTGGATCATTTCTTCTTCGATGCGTTGGCTGTTTTTATGACGACTTCTAGGTGGCCAGTATGTTTCAATTGATTTCTAACGAGATTTAAAAAAAAGTACGACTACATACAAAATAAGCTTGCCAAGTGCGAGTCGTAAGTACTCGAGTAGGTGTGCTGACTGACGGTTTTGAATGTGGTAGTTTTCCATGATTTTGATATATTTTCAGTAAGTAATTTATTTTAATTTTTTATTCAAAAACGAGTTGAGTGTCCCTGGGAGAATTTTCAATAGCGTTATAGTTTTGATTGTTTTAACAGACACTCGCGATAACTTTCGTTTAATTCTTCATCGTGTTCTCAATATTCTTATTTTTTCCACATCTTTTTTACGTTATTTTGGAGATAAGTTTAAGGACAGCTACTTTTAGGCGTTTTTTTTCGGTGCAAAAGTGATAAAAAAGTTGCTCATAGTATCATCCAAAAAAAAACAGAACCTCGATAACCAAAAACGGAATGCGGATCCCTAAGCAAAAAAGCTGTGTCAAAAAAGAAAAAGCGGTATATCTGGCAGCCCTTGCGCGGAGCGCATGCGTGGTGCGGTGCCCCGCTGTATTATCAGAGGCCCAAACACGAACATCTAAAGTTACGAAGACACGATAGTAAACTTCAAATATCTACTCACAAATATTGAAAATTTCAAGTCACTCCTGTGTCTTTGGCCAATATTTGACGTTTGAGATCGTCTCGATTGCGTCTCGGTAACATTAATTGTTCGTGCTGAGCCCACAGAACTCTGCGCGGTACGAAAATTGTCTAAGTATGAAATGTTGATATTTAAAAGTTTATGTGTTTATGTGTTTTGGCGAAATTTTATTGGATAACTTAAAATTCTATTATAATAAAGTATACTGTAACTAACAAATGAATAAAAATGGACGGAGCAATTTTCCGCCGTAAGTTATTTCCAAAAATCCATAAAACTATGAACAAAAAGGCAAATCTTTTGGATAACTCTGCAAGGCGATTAGTTTAAACAACCTTACAAGTACAAAAAAATTAAAACTGACGGAGCAATTTTCCTGAAAAAGTTGTGATAAAAAAACAGATATTCTTAAATTTCTGTCTCACTGAAATCGAAATATTCCTGGATACCGTTACATATGTATACTTATTAATGTATACTAACATATACCGAAGGAATTTTGGACAGAGCAATTTTCCACCAAAAGTTATTAGTGATTTTCATGTTTAGGTAGAAATACAACATTTAAAAATAAAAAAAATCATGGATAACTTGTCAACCGTAATTTATGAACTTTACTTTATCACACTGCAAAGTTTCAGCGACAGAGGAATTATTGTCAGGGTCAAACCCCCTCACTGACTGGACTATTACCTCGATGACAAAAGGGGCTGGGAGCTCGGCACATGATGGTTTTAGACTGTTTTTTGTACCTACCACTTGAGAAGTAGGGTAGTTACTGTGATTTTGTTTAATCTGTATTCTTATAGGTACCTACTATGCATAATTTTATTTACCTAATTGTTAGCATTGTGACATTGTAAATATGTGTATTTACCTTTAACACTTATTTGTAAAACACTTACAAGAAATAAATGATTGAATTGAATGCACACAAGTCACTAGCGTATATATAGGTATACCTATAGGCAAGTACATAAACCAAATTGTTTCAATAAATATGTGAAATCATTCAGGCAGTCGCATCACGCACGTCAGGCTTTTTGCGAATCGGACAACAAACAGTGGATTGTGGATAGTCCGCCAAATTGCTAGACGACCGAATCAGCAGACCATTGGCCGGCCAACCAATCGTATTAGGTAGGAATACCTATCTACACGTTGTAGTACTTAATTATAAACTGTTGTAGGTAGGTATTTTTCAATCAAAGGAATAAACCTACCTATACTCTGATTTTTAATTTTAGACAATTTTTGTAAACAAAGAAATGCCACTGTGTGTATTAGTGTCATGTATGTGTGTCATATGTGAATTTACACGTATGGTATGCTACACAATCATGACACTTATACTCACAGTGGCATATCTTGACATTTATTAGTTTACAAAAATTGTCTGAAATTAATAATCAGGGTATAGACATAGTGCGTAATATCCTAACCCTCAATTATCATTATCATTAGGTACAGCCAGTTGACGTCCACTGCTGGACATAAGACTAGAAAGATGAACGGTCTTGAGCCGCCTCGATCCACTGACTTTCACGGTCCAACGTGCGGGGGCTGTCCACTGCGTCGTCATCTGGTTTGTGGTCGCCACGCCCCCCACTTGAGAACCTTATTTCTACTCGCCAGCGTGTCGCTTCTGCGTGCTACTACTACGTGGTGTGAATTCTGACATTGACACATTAATTTGAGTCATTTTGATTTAACTCTCGTGAATCCAAGCCAAGGCTTTATTTTCTCTGTACGTTACGGTTGGTTTAATCAAAGCATTCTCAAGTGTTTCCCATCGACGTCGGCCCAACCAAAACATTATTATTTTACATAACAAGACATGAATCTATTGAGTTATCATATTTCCGGTCCGTTTGCCAGACTCATGGACATGATTAAGCTACTATTATTGTGTCTTCATGGCATATTTCATCTGTGTCTTTATGGCTTATTCGGCTTTTGGACGGCTGCCAGCACGGTATGTGATGTATCTCGGTCTACTTCCTTGCTATTAATCATAATTCAATGATGGTCACCGATGACTTGGCCCAGTTTTGGGCATTATCTTATTTTTTTTGTGATGCCTCTGGCCTGCTTTGACTAGAGGGTAGACAAATAAAAATAACCAATAGATTATTTTAACCTACTTAAGCTACCTAAAAGTACAGGTTGGCGTAAAATTAATGGCACTAAATAAATTATCTATAATTTTTACTAATGGCGTCAGATAGGCCCATATATCCCATATAAGGGCCATATCTCTTCCCATCTATAAAAATATGGTCACGAAACATTATTTGTCTTGCTGTACTGCCATGGTTGAACAATATGTCGGTATATACAATAGGTAGGTAATATATTTATAAATATAATGTAAGTATATCTATCTTTAAGTTTTAGTTTTAGGTGTTGTATGGTTGTTATTATTTATTGTGTAGTAGCCACACTAATATGCCCATGCATTCTCTTTTTCTGTATGTTCCAGTCCGTACAAAGGTTGCCTGTCAGAGATCGCTGTTAGCGATAAGGCTGATCTTCATTTTCATCTAATCTATCTGAAGAAATCTATCTTTCTTGTGGTTACGGATTATGGTATATTTTATTTTGGCGTAATTAAATAGTTCTAGATTAGACGCACAAACGACAGTGATATGCCATGCTATGTTTAGACCATAGTTAGCAGAGTAGTTATATCACATGAAGATCTGTTTAGTTCCTGAGTACCTATCTAATTAAAAATCATTTTGCGGTAAGCTCCAATACATACCTTCTTGCTAGCTATCGAATCCAGTGAGCTCCTCGTAGGAAGTAGATTAGATTGCCAAAGTGCTTCGGGTTAATTGCCACTGGGATTACCTATTCTATAATTAATTTCGCGTACAAATGCTCTAAACGCGTGATATTATAATAAAATTTTAATAAGGTTGGTACCTAACAACCTACCTATCTCAAAATTGAATATAGATACTTAGGTACATTCTATATTGTGCAAAATGTCCCAAAGGTTTTGTTATTCTACCATAAACCTGCTCAGTATCGGCTGTTTTTAACTAAATTGGTTAGATGTAGGTGATGTCCACCGGCTGGACGAGGGCTCCCCCATAAAATACAATGGGGGAATTGCCATAATCACCACCCTTGGCAGGCGGATTAGTGAACGCAGTATTCATGTTGAGTACCTACCTACTCATGTGGATGCGGCAGCCCTAGGATTACGACATCCACGGGAGGAGATGGAGGGTCTATTCTTAGGCCGGATACAACACGGCAGATAAATATAATATAGAAGTAAAGTGATAAAAAACAAAGATTTTGAAAGGGATCTTTGAGAAAATGCTAAATAAGCGAAGGCTACAAAGAAAAGTAGTCCGTGAAATTCGGAGAAAGGAAAAATTTGGAGATATAGCAATCGATCTATTCTATCTATTCTACGGCCAAAAGCTGTAGTAGGTAAACATTAAAAATAATTTATTAATGGCAACAAAGCGTTCCCATTGTTTTGTCGTCCTGACGCAAATCAAACATTTTGAGCCGTTATTATCTAACACACACCAACGGGATCTATTCAAAGAATTAATCAGTGGAGCAATAACAACGCACGAGTACAAATTCTCTATGAATATTGTATCAAATCAAAATAGGACGGCATCAGTAGAGAAGAACATGAATAATTATTATTCGAATACTGATTCGGAAGTATGGAAATTAGTGCCACATTGCATGGATTTCAAATGATTTACGCTTGCTGAAGGTAGCGTAGGTAGGTACAGAGTTTATTCAGGAAAATGTAGGTTCATTCGCTTACCAAAGGTATATAAGGTTGACGACCTCTGGCGCGGCGGGCGAAGGTTCGCCTGCGACGCAGGAGGTTCGATTCCCGCCTCGGAATAAATATTTGTACGATCTGCAGATATTTGTTCAGGGTGTTCTGGGTATTTTCTATGTTTGAAAAAATATTTCTATCTATGTAATGTATTGTATTAAGTATATCAGTTATCTAGAACCCATAATTATACAAGCTCTGCTTAGCTTGGGGCTAGATAATGTTGTGTGAAATGTCCAGCATTTTATTTATTTATAAGTATTAAAGACTGGTGATGATATTACAGGCACTTGTAGAGAGTCTTCAGAAATTCACGCGGTGTCTATGAATCTCAAAAGTAGTATTTTGAACGCCCAGTGCGACCTGACGAGATTAAATAATGAGATGCATCAAAATAGTGTAGGTAAAACAATATACTTACTAATAATAATAGTAAAGGACATGAATTAAAAAAAAAACCTACCACCCTAAAAAGTTTTGTCATTCAAATGCTCATGTCAACGCAATTTTATTGCCTTATATTTTAAAGTTCTAACCGCATATTTTTATCTATGATTTGTATATTTCGATTAATAAAACAAACCCTCAAAATTAAAAAAGTTTGAATTATAAGCAAAGTTGTTTGGATAAAAAAATATTATGATGTTTGGATTTTAGGATCATACCCGCCTTAAAGATATTGGTTTTGTAGATACTTATTTTTATATCACGGTTTCGTTCATAGAATCAGGATCTGCGTCATAGTAGGTATTTATAATGATGAAAAACCTGATGAAATAATCGAATAAGTAATTTACATAACTGTTGAAATTATTCCACTGAGCAAATTTCTAAAACAATACTCAAGAAACTTGAACAATGAACTTTACTTACACAACTCTACGTTCTTGCAAACAACTTAAAATTATAATTTTATTTGTGCTCAAACCGAAAATTAGTGTTTCTCTTTAGTTGTCATGGGATTCAAACTTGTTCTTAAACCCCTGCTTATTTTTTTATCACTGAAATCTGTACTTTCCTACCCTTAGATAAAGGCCTACCTAAGGTACTTTGTTGAATTTTGGAGTCGAATAGGTCTCATTTTTAATAATAATGAATAATTTATTTAAAACGAAATAAGTACCAACTTTCTACCTACCCAGCAAAGGATGGCGTAGATATCTAGTTGCTGTATCAGTCCCAGTGCCAATATCTTTGTAACGTTACATTATTATGAATTTTGTACGAAATAGTGGGTGAAGAGATATTATTTATGACCAGCAGTAAATCAGAGTGCGCTTAAATGTATCGGAGCACTATTCACGAGATGTGACTTACTACAGGACAAACGGGAATCTCTGGGAATTTACGACCGTATTTTTACAACTAAATTGCAAAGGCCCGGCATTTTCACAACTAAATATGGCCTTATAAAAATCTGTCAAAAGTTAGTTAGTAGTACAGTCAAATTAGGTGATTTTTTGCAAAAGTGTGGAACTAATTAGTCTTGAAAACTTTTCTAATTGTTTTGTATGGCTTTAAAATCACCTCTAATAATAAGCATCAGTAATTTCACCCTCCGGAACAGGGTGAAATAGGGTGAAAACCTTATAATATCCGTAACTTAATGGGGGAAATAGAAGTAGTCGGTGCAATTTGGCATAGACTTTGAACCGTTATGATCTATATTTGCACCAAGTATTTTTTAAATCCGACATACGGAACATACAAATAAAAAAACATTTACAAAAAAAACTTTTTTTGGGTATTGCGGCTCCGGGAAAATTATGGTAGTCGGTGCAAATTGATAGAATTATCAGATAAATGTTCGAAATACATTACCAGGTTTGCACCTTGGTGCGTCTCACGGAAGGCACTTTTCCATATTTTATTGTCGCTCTACTACGGGGAAAATTAATGTAGTTCTGGAAATTGACTTAAACTTATTCATTTAATTAGTACTACATTCGCCGGAAGTTTTATACTGGTATTTATTTACGGAAGATGCATTTTTCAAGTTTTGTAAAACTTGTCAAGTTAGTTACCAATGAGTTATTCAGTTACAGTTACCAATAGTATTTTTTATGGAATAGTGTACTTTAATTTGGATTAATTCCAAATTAAAGTACATTTAATAAAAGGCATAATATTAGTCAAATTGTTTTAATACAGCCTTGTAAATTAAAATCTAACTATTGTTTATCCCCCCTAAAACCCACCTAAATCTTGTAAAACGTGTTAAGAAACTTCATATAACTTTCATATATTGAAAATGTATGCAAAAGACTTCGTTTCGCTGAGCTCTTTGCCCACCAACCGCCGCTAAGCTGAGCGAAGATAGGAAAATTAAGCGACCCTATTGTTGTTTTTTTTCTAGCACGCTGCTATAAGCTTCTTCACACATCTCCTGTGTGATACTTGATGAAATTTTGCGTAATAATTTGCCATATAGCTCGCAAAACTGATAACCGTTGAGGAATAAAGGTTCTCGAGTGGAGACCACAAACCGAACGACAAAATAGGAATGGCTACCTTTCGATGCAAATTGATGCAGGCAATAGTTAGATAACTCGATGTGCTAAATTATAGTGATTTGGTAATGGTGATACTGAGTTGTCATAGCGAGATATAAAATAAATTGCATATTGATGCAGCAATAGTTGGATAACTCTATTTATTAAGTTAATGGTGATCTGGTAATTGTGATTACAATGAAGAGGTAAAAGTAATACTTACAAGAAAATGAGTCGATATGTAAGAAAAAAAAGAAAACAGATTTTGGGATAACGACATGTCGATATGTTCAAATGTTTTTCTACTTAGATTATATCCATTTTTACACCACTCGTTTTCTCCTAAACTTAGTTGAATTTCTTGAGATATCAAATTCCCGTAGCACGACAAGGTGCGCTGGGAGTCGAAAACTGATATAAAAAAATATAAATGATAAGTCGACATGTCAATGTTTTCACGCCAGGCATAGAAATAAGCCGCCTCGCACTTGCCAAAACTGTAATTATTGATAGCATCATAAGATGTTGCCACACGGGCGTTGCCGGTGCGTTGCGTCGGCGTCGTCGTGACGCAACGCAAGTCATGTCGTTCAAATTTGTATGTAGAATTACGGAGCGTCACCGCTCAGTCATCGCAACGCAGCGACAACGCTCGTGTAGCATCGCCCAATAGATCAATGAATAGTAGGCACGTCGCGCGGTATATTACCGTTACGTCCAATACCAAGGTGCAGTCCCGTCCCAGAGGCACCTCTGCGCACTGTTGATTTTTTTGAGATTATTTATTCATGTACTTCCGGTACGAAAATTGTGGTTTTTTTTAGGTGCAAATGTAGTAAACATTGAATAGATATCATAGTAAAATTTGCACGACTACATCAATTTTCCCCGAAGCACAATTTATAAATATATGAAAAAGACATGATCCGTAATTCGGTGTAGCGTGCAAAACTAATACAGTGTATATAATACACATAGAAGCCTTGTGTAAGTTTGCACCGAGTACATCAATTTTCCCGAAGCCACAAACTAAAAAAAATAATAACACTGTGTTCCCTACATGCACGTGGTTTTTATTAAAATCATAATGCACTTAGACAGTCTCTCTATACGTAATTTAACTTGCATCAAGTAATTTTTTTCTATTTTAAAATTTACGGCCTTTTTAAGTTTGTACCTAATATTTAAAAGGGTTCCGTAGGCGCCAGAAACGGTGCAAACCTAGGATAAGCTTCTTTTCGTGTCATCTAACGTTTCCATAAGAATCCACGACAACACGACTTAGGTCCACACTTTTTGCTAATTTGCCTGTACTATAGACACTAATAGCGATTCTGTGCTTATTCTCTAAATTTAAACTGCTCTAAAATTATCGCGATCCCTTACATTTCAGTCTATTTTTTTATTTACTTATTTATTTTCATTTATTCATTTTATTTTTATTTATTTTATTGCTTTAAATAAGATTAAACACTGTATATAAGTACATTATGTTGAAAACAAAACGAAAATAGCCAAAAATTTGTGGTAACTTTGGTTTTTTCTATTGAGAAAATATTGTTCTACTAATAATGTTTTTGAAAATAATGCAAAAAATATAATGCATGTTTTTTTTTAATCTACAATCGTCATTCAGCTTGTAACTGCTAAAAGCGATTTTTTTTTCGGACGTCTAACTAATGGGCGTTCTACCTACACGTGCGATTACTGACAGTCGCAAGATTTTGTATGGTTTGAAGGTTACGCTTACGCCAGCCATCAAATCGTTATAGCGGTTGACTGAGAACCGAATAGGTACATGACCCATACAAAATCGATTGAAATGAATTTGTCGGAAAAAAAACAACCTCTTCTTTTGATGATTCGCAGAAAAATATTGTGCACTAGGTGACGCCAAATCTCGCATGGAACCACAATTTTGATGGAGTGATGCCGTGAATCTGAGAATACGAGCCCGCAACATTTTATCAGATTATTCGACGCACAACATTTTTGACATCAAATTATTTACCAATAAAATTCCTGTTCTGCGAAATATTTTCAAAATTATCTTCAAATTATCGTCTTGTAATTTTAAAGATTCCAAAAATTATGCTTCAAAAGAAATAAGAGAGATTCATTTTAAGATTTTGTTCAGGAAATTGGCCCCAATATTGTTCTTTTACTTAATAATTTTAACTTTTCAATACTGTAAATTTTGTTCCTAACCTATTATACGCCCCACAGCTGGACATAGTTAGAAAGACTGCTAAAAGCCACCATCAGCACTCTCGCGGTGCTCACAGCAGCGATTCATGTGCCAGCAACGGTTCCAGGCCGGATTGGTTGAACACCCGACCACCCGAACCTAACCGGATATAAAGATTTCATACCACCCGATGTCATTAGGCAATATTTGACATTTACGATGGTCTCGATAACGTCAGATATTCGAGCTAGCCCTGGGGGGGCTACTCTTGAAAACAGTTCCAATCGCAATCCAGTTCCAATCTCAATCCAGTTTCAACGCTTGCTTGGCACTCTTGAACCAAATCGAGTTTGAAATCGAGATAGAACACGATTGACTTTGCGTAGAAGAACAACAGAGACAGAAAGTCGATTTCACTTAGTTCCATATAATTCCACTCCAAATTGTGCGCTAGTATTGAATTCAAAGACTACCAAATGACCAAGGAATCTAGTGACGAAAAATTACACTAAATCCTGAATTAGGATTCAGTAGAGCGTCAAGAATAGCCCTGCTGGCTTTCACCATACGATACGCCAGTTGAGCGAGTTGACAGGTGGAATTATTACAAATACACAAAATAGATGGCAAATTCAAGATAAGCCGCTCTGATTAAACGCGTAAAATAAATCCCCTCTGTAAACAGTCGGCCGAATCCGTTTTACGTAATTATTAGCTATTTTATTTATACTATGGCATGATGCATCATTGGTGAAATCACCGGACTATTTTTCTTCTCTCGCCGGACATTTCATAAAAGGATGGCAATATTTCATTTGCTTTTTCGTCTCGTTTTAATGGTCGCTTATGGGTTACGTACGGGGCCGTAGCAACGGCTGTATTCCTGCCCATGACAGCTCTAGTTTGTGGCTGTGTATCTAACCTTTTCTTATTTATTTTATAAAAATAAAGTTAAAATTTAAATTCAGCATGATAGAAGAGTAAAGTCTTTTAGAAAAGGTTGCTTTAACCTTTCGAGCTATTACCGAGATAATAAAAGCACTTAAGTATCTATTAAAAATAATCGAAACTCAACGCTTCAATGGTAAAATTGTTAATATCGCTAAATCAGCTTTCTTTTTCGAGATGGCCAAATAACGTAAAGCCTTGCTGTATCTGAGTTTGCGTTACCTTCTTTAATTTTGAAGAGGAACGAGGGATCAGGTTATTTTGGTGATCTTGTATCAATTTATCGCTGAACTGTAGAGTGAAGGTAACTGACGCTGAAAAATTAACTATTGAAATCAAGAGCTTTGTGACTGAGAAATTAAGCTGTATATTCATAACTTGGTATAGAATATGAGATTGGCTATTATCTACTGGCGACGCTGTTGATTCCAGTATCGAATTTATGGCTTATTTTGCGCTGATATATACAATCTCTCAGCTCTGCGGTCGATTTAAGCGTGTATTTGAATTATCAGTGGTTTTAACTTATTTTTGATAATTGTTTGTTAGAATTGGCAGGTCTGCAAATACCGTACCGCACTTATTAGTTCGTTAATACTTCGTAAAATAATAAAAAAATCATATTACCTGAGGAAGATGTTAATGTGGGTACTATATTGATTTACCGAACCTAATATAGCGATAATTAATTGATTCAAGCGTGACTTTGCGGAAATCCATTCTACAATATAAAATAGACGAACAAATAAATACTTAGTAACAATTCCGCTCCTCTCCAACGAAAACTCTGAAAGTCCAGAAAGAAAGAAGAGAAGTTTTTTTTTTCTGTTCGTCTTTTGGCGAGACAACATGGCTGCGGAGTTTTTGCAGTAGTGTGTCTTTGTTGTTCTAGCACGCAGTGAGCCTACTGTTTCCTGAGGATGTTTCGTTGAGAGCCGAAACACGTGTCGAATTCTTTCAGAGTTTTCGTTGGAGAGGAGCGGAATTGTTACTATATATTTGTTCGTCTATTTTATATTGTAATATAGCGATGATTTCTCTGGAAACTACTTTATGTTGGTACCTACTTGGAAATTAAGTAGGTAATAGTTTTACAGAACCTTAGTTCGCGTCCTTTTCACATTGTGCAATTTCTTTAGCTCATATCAATTTCAATATCTTTTGTAATATTTTCGGCCAGTCGCTTCCTCGTACGTGATCTACATTGAAGGACAGACCAATTGTCTTGGGGGCTGACCAGCTGTAGGCGACTGCTTCAATTCACTTACCTCCTTCTTTTCGTAAGATATTTTATGGAATACACAATACAATAATAATAAATACATAAATGATGGACATTTCACACAACATTGTCTAGTCCCAAGCTAAGGGGTTATTCGCTATAACCTAAGAGATTCCTTGTCAATAACGTGTGACGTCACCCATACGATTTAGCGATGATTCTACGCAGATATCGTAACGAGCCCGCGTTATGTTACGTTTGGTCATAGGGAATAAGGGGGCTGAGCTTGTGTTATGGTTACTATCTAACTGATTTATTACATAGATAGATATTTTTATAATACATAGAAAATACCCAGAACACCCTGAACAAATATCTGCAGATCATATAAATATTTGTTCCAAGGCGGGAATCGAACCCGCAACGCAGACGAGCCTTCGCTCGCCGCGCCTCAGAGGTTGTCAAAGATCTTAGCTATTCCTCTACATTAAACATACCAAATTATTTATTTTCGTAACTTTATACAATAATTTTACCTGATTTGATTGTGTATTTTATATCGGTGGATGAAGGCGGCTCAAGACCGTTCATCGTGATGGCATTCTAGGGGAGAGGCCTATGTCCAGCAGTGGACTTCGATAGGCTGATAATGATGATGATGATACAATGTACCTACCTACTTAGTGTGTTAGTTTCGCCTTAATACCAATCGCGTCTGTTTTGAACTTGAACGCTGCTGTGAATGGACACAGCAAAAATTCACTGAAAACGCCGTGAAAACGAAACGAGCTGGTAGGGAATAAAATAAAATTGGATCAAAATTATATATTAAAGTTACATCGACTCTGAGACCAAGTACTTAGATATTCTACAAACCAAACAGTGGAAAGTAGTCGGCTCATTTATTATGAAAATAATTTTCGGTGTTCTGAGGAAAACTCACAAAATAACTTCGTTCCTGAAATGTTAACTATTAAAATTGAAAAAAATAACGGGATTTCGTCTCGAATAAGAATTAAATTTTCGTAGAAACGCCGAAAATATTCCAAAGTTTAGCAAAAAGTTGCGTGTTCATTTAATGCCATTTTTGGGAGTAAAGTATTTTTTTTAAATAAACTATGCTACGGAAAACAGCCCCACAACCAAACACATTTTAAATCAGAAGCCCAATTCTTGTAATTATTTGACATTCAATTCAAAATATAATCTCATCTCAGTCATCTTTCGATAAAACATCAATTTTTTGACTCTCAGCAGGAAGGCGTTCGTAAGAGAGAGAAAGTTAACGTACACATGCGAAGTATAAGTACTACTTCAGGTGGGCCGCATGCTTGAAAGCTTATCCAAGTAGTATAAATAGTAGATTGTATCATAAGGGAGCAAAATAACATTTTTACGGCGAGGGCGCTTTTTTGAATCCAGAGCGAAGTGAGGGATTCTAGAGTAGAATCCCGAGCATAGCGAGGGATTCTTTAGTAGAATCCCGAACGTAGCGAGGGATTCAAAGTACGTCGCCCGAGCCAAAAATATATTTTGCGCCCGAGTGTTACACTCTACTTTTCATCACCCACTATGAGAAAATAAAAGGCGCCTCATATTTTATTTCAAAACAAAACCATGAATTTCTAACAATCCATGAATAACTTATCATTTAAAAAACAGACTTCCGCCATTGTATTTGACTAAATATTTGGATGAAAAAAAAATTATGAAAGAACCATAGTGGTGAAAGGATTATGATACTTTCTGAATGCAAATGCTTGGTTTGTTGCTGAAAATATCAAAATATTATGTATGCCTACAATATTTGAGGAGTTCCCTCAATTCCTCATGGATTCCATCATCAGAACTGGATTCTGAAAAAAATAGGACCAATCTGGAAGTATATCTATTCAAATAAAAAAGAATTTTCCAAATCGGTTCATTAACGCCGGAGATATGAGGTAACAAACATTAAATAAAAAATACAACCAAATTGAGAACCTCCTCCTTTTTGTAAAGTCGGTTAAAAATGACGAAATCGCGGGGCGAAGTTCGCGCGTTTCTAATTTGTTTTTTTTTATTCAGCCGGTGGCGCGACTATGGGCCGTCGTACCAGCCAGTATTTATTTAAACAATATTTGCGTTCGCCTTCTTTGGCGCTGAACACTAAGATGATCCAAATTTAAAAAGGGCGCGGAAAAGATAATTGGTGCGCACTTATTTGTGTTTGATTCTTTTCAAGATATTCCAAATTCAAAAAGGGCCGTAAAAGATAATTGCGGCGCACTTATTTGAGTTCGATATATTCCAAATTTAAAAAGTGCGCTGCAAAGATAATTGCGGCGCACTTATAGAAGCTTCATACAGAAAACACCACCTTTGGGTGCACTTAAAGGCGAACCAAGTCGTCCTTTTCGAATAGATGGGATGAAAAAATAAATAAAAAAAAAGTACATAGTAGTTGCTACGTATCCACAGCAGTGGCAGACGTGACAGTTGACTGAGATGAGATTAGATTGTGAATTGAATCCTACTAATATTATAAACGCGAAAGTTTGTGAGTATGGATGTTTGTTACTCTTTCACGTAAAAACTATACTGAATGGATTTGAGTGAAATTTGGAATGGAGATACTTTACGCCCTGGATTAACACATAGGCTACTTTTCATCATCTTCATCATCATCAATTTTCATCATTATTCACGCGGGTGAAACCGCGGGGCGCAACTAGTGTTTAATAATTACGAGAATCGAAGGTCAGATTACTATTCGAACACTTAATTTGATTACAGCACTGCCGTCAGTCATCAGGCCAGAGGCCCAATTCTCCAACTAAAATATAGTTAAAATAGAGTTCGGATCCTGTTTCGATCTTGTGTCAATTGTATTAAATGTCAGAAATGGTATTCTCTTAACTTAAAATACACTACAGTGTAATGTGATTATATCGAAATGTGACCGAAACTGGAACGATTCAAGGTTTTTTCGATATTTTAGCTTATGTAGATGGAGTCTCTCTTTACTCTTTTCAATTATTATATAACCATCCTACTCTAATAGTAGTCACCCTAAATTGAAAGTAGACTAAATTGTTATTTAAGAATACCATCTTTCTGTCAATTCACAATTCAGTCTCGATTCGGTTAACTTTCAGTGTAGTTATAAAATAATTTAGAGAATTGGGCCTCAGTTAACGTTTGTGGAGTTATAAGGCCACAGCACACCGGCTGCGTATGCGTAAACATGCACGTTGACGTATCATGATGACCATGACGTTGTAATGTATGGAACTGAGAGCTGATTCTAACTTTTGCCAAGCAATCGACACGGACGTATGGTGTAGTGTAACACGGATTTTTGTATGGAAAATGAGGTTCACAGAGTGTACGCTAGGGGCGCTCATCGGTGTCTTCATACAAAAATCCACACCACACTACACCAGACGTCCGTGTCAATTGCTTGTCAAAACTTAGAATCAGCTCTCTGTATGAGACATGGTACACCGCTTGCGTGACGTCCACGCGCGTCTCTACGTAGTACAGATACTTTACTACGTAGTAGAGACGCGCGTGTCTACGTTACGTGCTGCATACGCATCCGGTGTGCTTTGGCCTTTATTCCTTTTTGACATTGTAATGTCCAAGTACAGTGTCATAAAAATATAGGTAAGGTAGGTATTATGTATTCTAGAAATAAATCGATGAACGAAAAATAAAGTGGTCTATTTATCAATTTTTTTTATGAAAATTCTATTGTGGCTTTCAGTTCATCAACTTTTAATTGTCAAAAAGGAGTGTTAACATGCCACGTACGTTAACATACACATGTAATGTTACATAGTAGACTTAGGTAAGTATAATTAAAGAAGATTTTTTTCTTTAGAGAGAAGTTAAAGAAAGTTATAAAATAGAACAAAATTTTACGTTAGTGCTGTATCAGGCAACATTTTATATATCAAAATAGGCAGAAAACATCACAGGCCAAATTATTGTATCCAAAAACTGGAAGTTTGCCAGCGAATGGGCATAATACCGACCGCTTTTGCCATAGGAGCTGCAAAAAATATGTATAAATCTACATATAAATTGGTAGAGACATGTGAGGGCTTCAAATTGAAACTAGATTGGTTGAAGACAGTGACGACGCGAGGTAGAGAGACCTCAAAAAGGTTATGGCTTATGCAGCGGTCATATACTTACATGACACAATAAGACAAGCATCACTCACACCCTCTATAATAATGAAAGAGGTTATTTTGTGCATATTTTGTGAAACAGTTTTCTTTAAGAAGGCGTAATATGTGATTTTGCCCAAAAAAATCGATCTAGAACTCAGTATCTATAGGTTCTACGAGTTAAATATTTTGGAATATGAAAATTTTATATCATACCATTTTTTGTGTTATGTTGAAAACACGATAAACCTCGATAGTTTTATTTAATGAAAAATCCTTGTTTCGCACACGTTTTGAATGAGGTCTCATAAACCCAACGGTGTTTCAAGATAAATGTTTACTACAACAAGTAGGTAATAACTATTTATTCTAATGCTAAAATCAGTTTTTTGGTAAACACTTTACTTTCGCACTAATAAACATAAAACTACATTTTTGTGCACTACGCTCGCTAGCGCGAGCGAGATGGCGCGTGAGTACTAATATTTATTCTGTGGCGCGGGCGTGCGTTAAAGAGGTAGCCTAAATTGTAGTATAGTGTGGATATATAGTGCCCTCTTAAGACTATTTTGTAACTCCGTGACGACCTCCGTAGACGTACGGCTCAATACGGCCCTGGCCGACGCAGATGTGCCAATCCATCCGACGGTCAGAGACTTGACTCGAATTGAGATGAGATTTCGTGTGTCCGATTGCATATCACTTAACCGACAGGTTAACGAACCGGAGGGATTGTATCTGAGTGACGCTTTTGTGTGCCACTTGGCGATGAATAAGTAATAGGTACTGTATCAAAGTATCAAGAATATTTGTAAAAGTGGGTGGATGAAATTACAATTTAGCTCACTCCCAGGGATGTGAAATGCCTCATTGGCAAGGGTTCTTCAGAATTTAATTTCTTACCTAAGCCAGTGACCAGTCAGCCTCTTTATTGAAACATCGAAATCAAAAATGTGATTGTGAAACCGGCCCTGATGTTATGTTTTTTGTTATGTTATTATTACAAGTACCTAAACCTAATTAAAGTGCAGGTACAAAGAACTCGTACAACCCTCTAAGAAACTAATACCTAAGTAGGTACCTGATAAAATAAAATTGAAAAGTGTGAGCCAAGTTTTCTAATTTAATTATGACACACAGCTTCTTAGCTCATTATAACTTTACCTGCGAACTTGTTAGGCTCCGAAACGTTAATTAATTCTTCTAACAAATAATACCAAGTTTGGATGTTGACACGAAACATTAGAACAAATGGTGCGTAGGGCATACCTACTGATATTTATTCTGTGGGCAAACACAAACACACAATCAGACTGTTAAGTTTGTTGTTCGGATGTTGACCGTCTCGTGGCCGCAAATGCCATAATAAGGGCATTCAAACCTTCATTCGAACAATAGTGTACCGAACAAGTTAAATTGAAGTCTGAATATTGGATGGTTTCATGACCCCAAAACCACAAAAAAATAGCACTTGAATTGAGTAGGCAAAGGGTGAACGATGATTGAAGTGAACGAATGAACCCTAGCAGAGGGTGAACGAGAACATGCTTACGAAGACGTGGGTTATCGTAGTAAAATCTTGTCTCCTTTCAGGATGTGAAAAGCACGAATAATTTGTCTACCAAATCTCCTGTAACACATTTAAAGAAATAAAAAAATTTGCCGTTTTTGAGTTATTAAAGAAAAATTGATTTTGTTAAAAAAAACTAGCAAAAACTTTTGTACCTGGTCGGTAGAAAGTAGATTAGGTTACAATTAATAAAATCTTTCACATACAATTGAGTTGACGACCTCTGTGGCGCGGTGGGCGAAGGTTCGCCTGCGACGCAGGAGGTTGAGGATTCGATTCCCGCCTCGGAACAAATATTTGTACGATCTGCAGATATTTGTTCAGGGTGTTCTGGGTATTTTCTATGTATAATAAAAAATATCTATCTATGTAATGTATTATATTAAGTATATCAGTTATCTAGTACCCATAACACAAGCTCTGCTTAGCTTGGGGCTAGATAATGATGTGTGAAATGTCCAGCATTTATTTATTTAATTTATTTCAGGGATATTGCATAGTTTAGGAGGTATCTTGGCTCTTCCAAGTGACCCCCTCTTCACTGCACGCCAGTGTATTGTGAAAGCACAAAACATTTCCTAAATGTCTACGAAAGGACTATTGGGTTTACAGGTGTGGAATGTCCCGTGGGTGGTGCGTACAATTGGCAAGTTTATTTAGATAGCCGGTTAAAATTTACAGTTTCGGATATTTTGTGTAAAATACTGTCCACAGTGTCGTTCCTGGTATTGTCTAGTGTAGAAAACATATGTAATATACTCTGATTTTTAATCAAAACAAAAATGTACACGAAATTACATCAATATCCATGTGAAAAAAACTGCCGGCCTAACATTTTGAAAATTTTTTGTTGAACCTCCAAACCAACCCCCTTTGGCTACGCCCATGATGTGAAGCGATAGCTCCTGGGGGTGCAAATCTCGAAACACTGTTTGGAAGCTATGAAATATTCAAACGCTTGCGGTCAGACGAAGCGATGTTTAAAGGCTGTAAGGGGCCGTCCATTAATCACGTGATGTTTTTTTTGGCATTTTTTAACCCCCCCTCCTCCTTGGTGATACGTGGTGAGGTTTAAGACTACCCCCCACCCGAAATCAAGTGTATTTATTAAATTAATTATTAATTAGTGTAAGAATCTTAAAATTTTTAGAATATTATCTTTAAATACAGGTATAAATTATAATCTAATTTTATTCCGAAATTAAGGCTTTTCGGTTTAGAAATGGCGCGTTTGACGAAAAATAAATACACGTGATATCTTACAACACCCCAGTCCCCCTCCTCCTTGTGATATTTCGTGATTTTTTCTAAACCCCCTCCCCCTCATTTCAAGCCTCACGTGATTAATGGACGGTCCCTAAGGTATTTACTAACTAACTCATCACCAGCCTGTTTTACGTCCACTGCTGGACGAGGCATCCCCCACCCACACATCATACAGGGGGTGGATGGATCCCCCATTGAATACAATTGGGAGATTTGCTAAACTCACCACGCTTTGCAAGCGGGTTGGTGATCGCAGTTTGGTGCGGTAAGTACTCAGGTGGATGCTGCTGCCCATCGCCTGGTGTAATCCCTTATTAAGGCTTAAACTACATCCACGGGAGGAGAAGGAAGGGTCTATTCTTAGCCGGACACTCCACGGCAATACTTTACTAACTACCGTTGGTAATAAAGTCTACTAACACTTTGTTACTAATAACATCATTATATTTTTTCCACAATACACCAAGGTTATCTGGAAGAGAATGCTTTTGACGTGACAACGTCTTATAATTCGATAGAGCCGGCTGCACGCACGAAAAAACATGACTCATGCGGCGATACCTCGCTCTGAGGCGTTTCATGTAAGGCTTGAAGTGCAAGCGAGAGCGCGGAACGAGCGACAAAGAATACGTTGTCACGTTCAACTATCGTCAGTAAACCGACTTTACAGACAACCAATTTTTTTTTAGCATTAATTTCGCCTTTGTACTTCTTTTTCATGTGCAATAAAGAATTTTCTATCTATCTATCGAGCACATACCTCGATGACTAACAGTTACTAACAAAGGATATTTTCAGACCTTAGAAAGATCAAGAAAAAACCAGTGAAGGAAAAAAAGTAAGATCATGAAACGTTTTATGAAAATATTTGTCTAATTAATTACCTTTCTTATCTGAAAATTAATTAAAACGTAAACGCAAAAAACTTCCGTAATAATGGTTAGATCCGGTTTCCCGATCCGTAAATCGCGAGATTATCGGTAATCCGGAGTCGAACATCGCTACGGGCTATCGGAGAATATCTACCAATAAAATTAAAAGTTTTCTGAAGGAGGCCATCAATGCTATCTGGCCTTTTCCTCTAATAGTAGTTTGTGTTGAGGCTATAACCGATATAAATAACATAACACCCAACAGTCACATACATAGTCTTGGTTAAAGATATTTATAAGAGAAATATTTTTAATATATCTATAAAAATATATAATAAGTTACCTGAAGAACTGAAAGCATTAAATGGAAATATATTTAAGAAGAGGCTAACTCATTGGCTATTAGATAACTGTTTTTATAGTCTAAGAGAATTTTTTGAAACCTAAATTCTTTATTAATTTGACAATTATATATTTTCACACCACCTGCTCGACAATGTCCAATTACATATCATGCAACCTCAACGTAAAGTAAAGCATTGTCTCTCTAGGGATATAAAGTTGTATGAAACTCCCTAGGGATTAAAGTGATTTGTATTTGGAACGTCAAATTCGTGTGGAAACTCGTGGAAAAGTCCAAGTAAAAAATGCCCATATGGCATTGTAAAGAGTGTTTGTTCGAAAATTGAACTGGCCACCAAAAGCAGAACTCAGAAAAAAAGAAATAGGTGCGATTTTAAAGAATGTGAAACAAAAGAGATGTTAGGTTGGTGGTTTTTCAGTGAAATTTATTGCAATATTCTAGTAATATATAATTATGTCAATGGCAATATTAGTAGTGTTAACAAAAAATGTCGAGCGATAATGATTCTACTCCAGAGTTCATCAAAACAGACGATACTTATTTTATGGAGCCCTGGCTTTTTATTGTCTCGCAGTAGGTGTGAAAAGTAGAGTATGCTCCTCTGGAATAAAGCCTGTCTATGTCTTGGGCAGATTGAACCCCTCGCTTCACTCAGGACTCTATAAACTCCCTCGCTACACTCGGGAGTTAACTTTAGAGTCCCTCGTTACACTCTGCGTTCAATATGCCGCCCGCGACATAAGACACTGCTTTATTCCCTTAGTGCATAATCTACTATTGTATGCCTGCATGCAGGCTGAATGCATTGTCTAACATAGATTTAAGAACTAAACGTGTAAAATTATGTGTATTCTACAAATAAACGATTGAATCTTGAATCTTGAATCTTGAATCTTGATCCCACACTAGGATGCCCTGTGTCGTGGGTATCAAGAACTACGAGTACTAATAGTACACCCAGACCCAGAACAAATATTTGCAGATCATACAAACATTTGTTCCGAAGCGGAAATCGAACCCGCAACCTCTTGCATCTCAGCCGGCATTATTCACTCAAGAGATGGACGCTCTCATTTATTCATATACCTATAAAAAACCCATCCCTTAAAACTATTCTAAAAAACAGACGAATTGTGAACCTTTTCCTTTTTGTGAAGTCGGTTAAAACCCCGAATTCCGCCATGTTAACGTTTTTATTGTGGTAGCAAACAAAATAAATCGGACAAGTGCGAGTGAGACTCGCAGTCTGAGGGTTACAATGCGTAAATTATTTCGAAATCGTCAGAATTCGAGTTTCAGCCACTCTTTCCTACAAACTTCACCATCCCATTTAAGGGGCAACAAAATTTTCAATTTCTTAATTTTAGTATTTTTTCTGTATCTGTGTCACAAAGCTTTCTAGGATTCCGGGACTAGGTAGTTAACGTGACAAAATGTTCAACGGTTGGAATGTGCAGGGGTCAAAATGTATATATACGGACCGGCCTAGCTTTTTAAATTTCAGAATTGTGAAACCACAGGTCATTTTTGGTACAAATTTTTTTCATTTTATTGCCATAACATTTAAGAGGAGGTTTACTGGTAGGGCGCCCTTTTGTATGTGAACGAAGTTTGCATCTAATTTGGCTATTATTTCTTCAAACTCCATGAAATTTTGTACACATGATCAGTACACTAAATATCGAACCACCTGATGCATTAGTTTTTTTAAAATTAGTTGTTTTTAATTTATGATTTGATAACTATATAATTTTATTAGAAAATAACGCGCCACAGCCCCTTTATTGGCTAACGAACTGATAATCGCTTTCGATTCCGATTTTAAAGTACATTGCGCATTATGCTTCGAATATTTCTGCTCTTGGAAAAAAAGCAATACACGCAGCGCAATGTACTTCAAAATCGTAATTGAAAGCGATTACCAGTGAGTTAGACAAGTCTAGATGATACTAGGGGGGTGTACTAATTATATGTACAAAGTGTCATGGAGTTTGAAGAAAATATTATAGCCATTTGGCTATAATTTTTTTTTTTTTTGCTTATTTAAGCTCCCTTTTGTTAGCTACAGGTGACCTCCTCTTAAGTACATTGAGTTAGACGCTTAACTTTTGTCTAACTTTTTATAAGTCGATTGATCATCATCACTCCTGTAGAATCAGCCTGCAGAAATCCACTGCTGGACATAAGCCTCCATAGAATACCACAACGAACGGTTTTCAGCCACTTCCATCCATCGACCTCCTGCGACCTCTATAATGTCCTTGGTCTACCGAGAGGGCCTTCCTTTACTGCATAGTCCGGTATGTGAGTCGGTTGATCACTGAAATAAAATGAAAGAACAGTAAATACAATATTTCCTGCACAAATATCAACTTAAAATCAAAAATAAAATGCACCCTGATTGGGGTTGCCTCGGAAATAGTCCGGCTACCCAGCGCTTCAGCATGTAAAATGTAATCAATTTAAATTTTTGATTGGTATACCCACATTGATCGTATGCACTATTCATCCGGATGCATTATTGTTGTAAACCACATGTGTTTGTAATGGTAACCTACTAAGGTCCAATGTTCACTAAAGCGTCGCTAAATAAATGCGCGCGTGCGATATTTTGCGCCTTCTGTTTCAGTCTTCTACACGTTTTCGCTCCAGTCACAGGAGCGGTAATGGTTGCTGTTTGATTTGGTCGTCCATTCCTACTGTCCCCCAACTATTCAACCTACAGAGGTAAAAATGAATATTTCAAAAATTGTGAGAAAAAGTGCCGCTTGTGACACCAGAAATTTAGTTTTTATACAGTAGAACTTCAACTTTTTATTTTGTAATCTGTATCTGAGCCCTAGTAGTCTTGGAAGCCACGCTAGTCTCGCTTTAAAAATAGGACTCTTCAAACTACTGTGGATGTTGTAAAAGGCGACTATAGTACAGTCAAATTAGGTGATTTTTTGCAAAAGTGTGGAACTAATTAGATGTAGTCATGAAAACTTTTCTAATTGCTTTGTATGGCTTAAAAATCACCTCTAATAATAAGCATCAGTAATTTCAACCTTCGGAACAGGGTGAAATAGGGTGAAACCCTTATAATATCCGTAACTTAATGGGGGAAATAGAAGTAGTCGGTGCAATTTGGCATAGCCTTTGAACCGTTATGACCTACATTTGCACCAAGTATTTTTTAAATCCGACATACGGAACATACAAAAAAAAATCATTTACAAAAAAAACTTTTTGTGGTTATTACGGCTCCGGGAAAATTAAGGTAGTCGGTGCAAATTGATAGACTTATCAGAAAAATGTTCGAAATACATTACCAGGTTTGCACCTTGGTGCGTCTCACGGAAGGCACTTTTCCATATTTTATTGTCGCTCTACTTCGGGGAAAATTAATGTAGTTCTGGTAATTGACTTAAACTTATTCATTTAATTAGTAATACACCCGCCGGAAGTTTTATACTGGTATTAATTTACGGAAGATGCATTGGTTCAACACTGTGTTCCCTAGATGCACGTGGTTTTTATTAAAATCATAATGCGCTAAGACAGTCTCTCTATACGTAATTTAACTTGCATCAAGTAATTTCTTTCTATTTTAAAATTTACGGCCTTTTTAAGTTTGTACCTAATATTTAAAAGGGTTCCGTAAGCGCCAGAAACGGTGCAAACCTAGGATAAGCTTCTTTTCGTGTCATCTAACGTTTCCATCAGAATCCACGACTACACGACTTAGGTCCACACTTTTTGCTAATTTGCCTGTACTACTAAGAGATTACGACAGGGGATGGGCAGCAGCATCCACTTGAGTACTTAACACTAATTTACACTAAACTGCGATCGCCAATCCGCCTGCCAAGCGTGGTGATTATGGCAAATCCCTTCATTGCACGCTATGGGGGAGGCCCATGTTCCTTGGGGAGGCCTTATCCAGCAGTCGATGTCTACCGGCGAGTTTGATAGATTTTAATTATATCTGAGGATCCCTGCGATCACCAAACACGAATCAGTTGTCAGAATTGATTAAAAGTGGCAGACTTGGCGTTACTTTTCAAAGCGTATACGCAGCGACCGGTTATGTGGACAGTGTGCCTAAAATTATTCATTTATAACTCGGTTCAATGCATGCCGATAAATAAATCACCTTCTATTCATGATGAGCTTCCGGTAATCGTAGCATCATCACATTTATCAGTTTGTGAACATTTATCATTCATCAATTTAATTCCACTAATAATTGAAATCTTTAGGTTGCTAATTGTGTTTTTTTTTCTATGTTGTAAGTATACAGGCTGTTTTTTTTAAATGGGACAGTATGGGGATATCTGAATCCATAAGAGATACGGGAAAACTGTCTTTGGAACCATTTGCTCATTTTGTATGAAAATGATTTTGGCATAGTTATTTTTTTGGTCAAGCGTGAGTTCTCCATAAAAATGAGTAGTTTTGATCAAAAAAATTTTTATGCGTATCGACTCAGTTTCATGTAAGGATTGTTTCATTGTATCGGAAGAAAAAAATCTGAGCAGCAGAAGTTAGTCAAATTTTATAAAATATTTTCTCATACAAATTGTAAATAATCTGGTACCTACGTTAATAAAACTATCGCAATAAATTTTCAAAATGGCCTCCCTCTTGCTGTTTCCAGGTACGGGTACGTTTCAGAACATCTCTAGTGGCATTAGACAAAGATTTGGTACCTATACATTTCAAATTAATACCGACAAAAAGGGTTTTGACAGACCGACAGATGGACAACAAGTTTTCGTATAAGGGTCCTGTTTTTCCTGTTGAGGCACGGAACCCTAAAAACTATAGACGCAGAGCAAGCTGTAGTGTCCGCCCACGGCCTACTGTGGCGTCGAGCCAGTACGGACGCCTCGATAGAAATTTGTACTTCAGAAAATGTGTTTCTCACGTCGTCTTCACGTGTCAGAGACGTGTTCTCGAGTCGGGTGTTGCCAGTAAATTTATAGCTTTATAGCTAACTTTAGCTAAAAAGCTATATAGGTTTATAGCTTTTTAGCCACGAATGAAGCCAAGTTTGAGCTGACTGTAAACTTTTCTTATTTTCATGTAGACACTATTTTAACTAGTGAAAACTTTTTCTCGTTAAAAGTGTTTACCCTGGAAAACATAAATGAACAAAATATAGTTTATCACTTGCTGATGAGCTTCAAAGGCTAAATCTCATGTTTTATCCCAAAAGATAAACTTATCTATTTTTTTTTGCATGGTCTGTCCTGCGAAAGAATAGACCCCTGCGTCTCTCCTCCCGTGGATGTCGTAAAAGCCAACTAAGGGATTACTCCAGGAGATGGGCAACAGCATCCACCTGAGTTATCAGCACCAATACTCCGATCACCAATCCGTCTGCCAAGCGTGGGGATTAGGTATAGAAAAACCCTCTAAACGATTTTTTTATGACTTAACAAAAAATACCGACCTTTGACGACCTCCATGGCACAGTGGGCAGTCCGCATCTTAAGTGATCCTAGGATTCCCTGTGTCGTGGATATCAGGAACTACGAGTACCATGGTACCATCAACACACCAGACCCAGAACGCGCAGCAACAGCGAAAACCAAACCCGCACCTCTTGCGTCTCAGCCGGCTACTCGCCCACTGTGCCATATATTGAAATTGTTTACCACAATTAAAAAACACATGAAGAAGGAAAAAGTGCTTTTGAAAAAAAAAACTCTACTTTTTTACAACATATCCTCAAAATACAGATTCATAATATTATAAAATCCATTTATCCTGAAACCTTCCATACAACCACTCCAAATAAAATGGCGAACGCGTAATTTCAATATGTAAATCGAGGTACGTATGAACTATCGGGAAGGATTTGTCCCGCGTCAATCAAGGACAGTTCGACTGCGCCAGGGGAAATACACTAAGTGCGTGTTGCTTACCTGTATCGGGTGTGGTGCTGCGTTTGCACTACTCTACTAAACCAACATCTGTAGCTATAGCAATGAATCACTGTCTATTTTTCATGCATTCTTCATAGAGAAGGTCCACGCTATGAAAGAAGTTTTGGAGCTCTAGTTTCCATGGTCGATAGCAGCGTAGACTATCTATACCGGGAAGTATTTTTCACGTGTCAGCAAAGGTCTAGCTAGGCTATATGAAAGAAAACACAAAATTTGTTTCAACAACAACACAACAGCTACAGAGCCCGACGCGGCACCATGTTATTTGCATCAAAAACTTACTAGACTCCTGGAAGAGACTAACCACCCACACACAGGGAATCCTAGTGTGGGTACTTACTAACCCCCCTTCCTACCCCTACCCTACCCTAGGTACTTACATATACAATAATATTTAGGTATGTACATACAACTTATTTACATGATTAAGTGTTTTTGGATACGAGGAAATTTATTAAATGATATATTATTATTTTTAAAAGCAGTGTCCAAATTTTAGTAACTTGGGCCAGTTCGCGCGTGAACGCAGCACCGCGTGATATCAAACCCGGACTCGTGTGAGTTTACGTGAGCTAGAAATTCACTAATGGTCGATTACCGTTTGACAGGAGATTATTCAAAGCTCCAGTCCGTTCTGAGATCATCTAATCATCGAGATGTGGACTCACACCTAATCCACAATCAATTATATTACCGTTTTAGTGTGTACTCCTATAGAGTTGTAGATAGTAGAACCTGACATAAACTAGGAAAATATCCGAGGCCCAATTCTCGTAATAAAAAATAGACAAAATGAAGAACGGGTGGGCTATTCTCTATCTCGCGACAGGTTTGTAACAGGCGTAAACTACTCTTGAAAACAGTTCCAATCACAATCCAGTTCCAATCTCAATCCAAGTTCAACGCTTGTTTGGCACTCTTGAACCAAATCGAGTTTGAAATCGAGATAGAGCACGCGATTGACTTATCGTGAAGAACAACTGAGACAGAAAGTCGATTTCACTTAGTTCCATAAAATTCCACTCCAAATTGTGCGCTATAGTATTGAATTCAAAAGTACCAAATGATAAAGGAATCTAATACTCTATGACGAAAAATTACACTAAATCCTGAATTAGGATTGATTAGGTAGAGTGTCAAAAGCAGACATCCGTGATTTTACTTGTACGGTTTCAGCGGAAGATCAGCGTTGTGTTGCCACAACACAACAAATGCTGAGCTGCACGCCAATTTGGGACATGACTGGTCTTCTGTTTAGTTTTTATTTTCTTTGTTAACCTTTGTTGTTTGTGTCTGTGTCTTTTGTATTTTCCCGTGTCTTTTTTAATGATCTGCATCATTGACACAAATAAATGCTTTTTCTTTCTTTCTTTCTTTCAAAAGTAGCCCTTCCTTGCTGTCAAACGGTAACTTTTGTATGAGATAACGTGGAGAAAACCGAAGCGTTTGACAGCCATGCTCGCACAGTTTACGCCTGTTGTAAACCAGTCGCGAGATAGAGAATACGAGGCGGACCATGTTTCGATCTAGTGTCGATGTCATAAAAGTCACAAATGGTATTCTCTTCAACTGACAATACAACACGGAAATGTGATTATCTAAAAATGTGACCGAAACTTGAAAGAATTATCAATCCTTTCAAAGTTTTCCAAGAATTTTGACTAGCTTTTTAGCATAATAGACGCGTGAGAGTAAAGAGAGACTAAATTATCTATTAAACTTTGAACAGTTCAAGTTTTGGTCACATTTAAGATATCGACGGACTAGATCGGAACGTGATCCGAACTTAGGCCTTAGGTCTAATTACGGATTTATAAAATTTACCCTTTAAGCATTTTCTGATAACGGCAATGAAATAAGTTAGTATGATTAGGTGTATTTTTGGGTTTTTAATTTAATTAGTAAGTCATGTTGTGTCCTGCCTAAGAATAGACTACTCCGTCTACCTACTCCAGTGGATGTTATAAAAGCCGATTAAGGGATTACACCAGGGGATGGGCAGCATCATATATCCACCTAAGTACTACCAATACTGCGATCACCGATCCACCTGCCAAGCGTGGTGTTTATGGCAAGTCCCCTTATTACATTCTATGGGGGATGCCTCGTCCAGCAGTGGACTTCTAAAGGCTATTGAATAAGAAGAGAAGAATTGAGATAGCTTGTATGTTTCAGATGCTTTATGGTTGAGAGAGTTTCATCTTTCGTATAAATTAGGTAGGTACACTTTAGTGTCCTTGAAAAAGAGTTTATCCTATCTCATATATTTTCCATAAAGCTTGTAAAACATGACAGAATAAGGTTGTCCCGGCAGCGTGCCCGTCAACGTTTTGAGCTGCCATTTGATTTCCCCCGGGCCAACGCGGCTTAGATTTTAATGTTCATTCACTGAATAAATAGCTTTTGTCCCATTTTTAGGGTTCCGTACCTCAAAAAAATAAATAGAACCTTTGTAACTTTGTAAGCCGGTCTGGCTGTCAAGACTCTATCCAAACTGGCGTAAGCTAAGTTCTAACGTCAGGCAAAAACCATAAAAAAACAAGCTTCTAAATCGAAGGTGAACATAAGCAACTGAAAGTGACGGCCTCAAATAAGTATTGACTAGGATTCTTAAGGTGATTCCTCTCGCATGTGGCGTGAAATTCAAATTTTATTGCGTTTTTGCTCATTACAGCTCATCAACACTTCTTGAGATAGTAAAAACTGATTTTGCGAAAACTAGGAGACCTAACACACATGTTTTAGTTTATAATTTCACATATAGATCATTACTTCCGCTACGAATACTCTTCAATTATTTTTACAGTGTTTTTTTGGTTTAAAGATATGCGTAGCTTAACTAATGACATTTATGAGATACTATTAACTAAAACATGTGTGCTAGGTCTCCTAGTTTTCGCAAAATCTGTTTTCTCTATCTCAAGAAGTGTTGATTAGCTATGATTTACAAAAAACACAATAAAATTTGAATTTCGCGCCACATGCGAGATGAATCACCTTAACAAAGAGGTCAGCCGACTACCTACGCCATATCTTCTCGTCATACATACCCGCAGAGCAAGAAAATGAAAGTCTATAATCAGTGTGTGTTGCCAGTGATGACGAGTAGATAACGAATAATTTGTTCAATAATTATGAGAGTTGGAGACTGGGTGCGTGTTGCCAGTAAAGACTTACGGCACTTGAGACGTGCTCATTAGCTATTGACCTTACATTATTAGATTACATTACATTATTGATAGAAACAGTAATGAGAAAATTCATAGAAAAACCAAGATCACCGGCATAGCTCTCAGAACTAGCAAGTTTACGTGGCAATGGGCAGGCCATATAGTTCGCAGAACTGTCAACCGTTGGGGAAAAAGGTTATCGAGTGGCGACCACAAACAGCAGTGTAGGAAGGCCCCCTCTCAATAGATCAAAGACATTATAAAGGTCGCTGCAAGTCGGTGGATGGAGGCGGCCTGGGACCGTTCTTTGTGGCATTCTAGGGGGTGGCCTTTATCCAGCAGTTGACTTCAACACGCCGAAGATGATGATAATGACTATTCTAAAACGACCAAAATACTTATGTGTTTTTGTTCTGTATGTACAGAACCGCTCAGAAACAGCTCTTGATAACTTACGTTTTTGGGTAAAGAGCGAGACTTTTCTCAGCTGTCTCAGATTTGAGAAAAATCTCAGTTAACCAAGCTAAGTTGTTTATGCGCCCAGTTCCCGAGCAAAGCTCGGTCGTCCAATATTTCGTACTAAAATTACCTGAGTGAAAATCTCTAGGGTACTTCCAGTACCCTACAATGCAGAAATTTAGCATGCTTGTTGTTTCTCTGACAAAAATAAAGGAAAAATATTAAAAAAATTACTTTTTGACCCCAAAAACGGGAGGGTTAAGTTTTAGTTATACAATTCGGCATAGCAGAAGTTATGCCAAAAAAACAATACGGGAGCCTCAAAGCATGAGTCCAACTTGCACTTGTCCTTATTTATTTAAATTAGGGTTTATTTAATTTCCGCTATTCGTTGATATGGCAAAAGAAACAGTCAGTTGTTATCATTTTAGATAAAAATGCCCGAAAATATCGTTACCAGTTTAACATTTGCGTTCCCTCGTCGATCTTTTGAGTTGAATTTTACGATAATTTTTTCCTGGCTCATCGGTTCAAAAATCACTCCAAATCATTCAAAAATATTTGAAAAGTCGTATCCGATTATATGTATAATATTTTATGAAGATCTTTTTATAGTTTTTTAAATAAATAACAATATCGAACATTGCAGTACTGCGGCCATATTGCTCGTAGAGGCTCTGATAATCTTGAGAGCCAAGATCTTGAGCTTGAGAGATTAATGGTGATGGGAAAAGTTGAGGGTAAAAGACCACGAGGATGAAGCCGCAAACGGTGAATGGTCCAGGTATCTCAGCACCTGGCAATACCAGTCAGCTTGGCTGTTCCATCAGGCAACTGAACGAAACTGATGGAGGCAAGCAGTGAACAGACTGCAACAAAGGAGTCACGACCCTCAGCAATGAGGGAACGACGGAAGAGAAAGAGGGGGAGAAACTACGTTTTTGTTCCGTCTGGCTCTAATTTCATTTTAATTTACAAACGACAAGTGTTCTACATTATTTAAAAGAACTTGTAAATTTTTTATAATTTTAATCAAAATTAAAAATGAAAATATTTTCAAATAAATTGTAAAATTCGAAGAGGTTTCGAGAGTTTGAATTGTATTCGAATATCGAGAGAACTTGCAATTGCAAAACATCGGCACCTATTATTAAGATATAACCTAACGTAGAATCTTTCCACAAATTTCCCGACAGCAGGTAAATACAAAAGATTATGAGGGAGTCAAGTTCAGGAAGTTCGTTGGACGCCTGACACGAGACACCGCACACGTCGTCGTCTTCAAGTGTGATAATTAAATAAGTTTTTATTTTTATTTATATGCCTGTTATTTTTAAGGTATACATTTCTATAAGCCTGAAATAAAGATATTATTATCATTATAATTTCAGATGTTTCTATACTTTGGTGATTGATAATTTACATTACTTATATCTTTTTTAATTTAACCTGTGAAAATGTGTGCGGTTACAAGTCAGTTAAAAAACGATTTATAAAATGCAGAGTGAAATTTCCTGAAAAACTGTTTAATCGTTGGAACAGTGTTCACGACACGAGGTTACAAGCTTTGTAAGTGAACTTTCTTGTAGAAAATACTTATAAAAAGCTTTGTCTTTCCTGTTTGTAAGTTATTAATAAATTTAATGAATAAGAATATAACAAACTTTAGTAAAATTGTATATTCCTTGTTTAAAAAATACTAGGGAACTATTTAATTCTGAATTGATGAACACCAGCTAAGTAACAGACGCAGTAAATTCCCCCCTTTTCATGGACGATTATAAAGGTTGCAGGAAATCTGTGGATGGAGGCGGCTCGAAACCATTCGTCCTGGCTTTCTATGGAAGAGGCCTATGTTTATCAGTGGACTTTTACCGGTGGATGTATGTATGTAAGTACTGTATATGTATAAAGAGATATTTTATGTTGTTTTGCTTTAAAAGATCAATTTATAAAAGAGTGAAAAAGAGGGTAGATCGTTACGGCTACCAATAACAATAAAAATCTACTCGCAAAGACTTCACCGTCATCATGGCGCATGAAACTGTGCCGAAATATCGGGAATCAATAAAGCTCAAAAATCATGGTAAATATCCCGTTTCTAGTGATAATTATATTGATCAAGGCATTGCCAATTAGTGGCTTCGGTGTCTCTGGATCGGACTTTCGTGGTCTCATTTCAAAATAATCAGCCATAAATATGTAATATGCAAATGTAATGTTATAGTTTCAAATCTATTTCTCCAAAACAGTACCACTAAAACAGTTTATACAGAAGGGTGTTTTTTTAAGCTGAATGTTGAATTTAATTCGCACATTTTATTTTATTTTACAATACACGTTTTCGATATTATTCTAGAGCGTCTGAAGGCTTTTTCTAGAAATATAACAAGCTACTAAATGGGCGTGTGGATTTTTGTATAGATGTTGAGATTCTCAAGGGATCCGCTGGGGGCACTTTTCAGTGTTTCCATACAAAATCCGTGTAGTGTAGGTACACCACACGCCCGTAGTAATTGCTTGTTACATTTGTATACTAGGCCCTCTGTCGAAGGGACGCGTTTCCTTGCTTTTCTCTGATTCAACGCATTTATATTTCCATTCAGCGTCGCAATACAGCAACTTAGGGACGCTTCCGTCTGGAGTGATTTGGATTAGTTGAGCTATCTTTTGATCGTTTGCAATAGTCTTTAGAAAGCTCAACTGTTTCATTTGTATATAGTCGTCTTATTTGTATTATTCTTTCTGCAAAAAAAGATATTAAACACATTATTAAGGCGTGGTATGATCCTAAAATCCAAAAATCCAAAAAAATTTTTTTTATCTAAAAACTTGAAAATTGCATGTCTTATTTGAACATGAAACTGGTTTGCACTTCAAACTGCATTCATTTTGAGGGTTTTTTTTAAATTAATTGAAATATACAAATCATAGATAAAAAATATGCGGTTAGAACTTTAAACTACAAGTGAAATACAAAAAAAAATAGTGTTGTTGCCGTTCAAAATTAAGAGCATTTGTGGGACTTTTATTTGAAAAAACCAGACTTTTTTCAAAATTCTGTTCGGTCACAACTATCTATTACTAGTATATTGTTGTATTATTATTTATTAGTGTTTTACCTACACTCTTTTTTTGTATCTAATTATTTAATCTCGTCACGTCGCACTGGTCGTTCAAAATACTACTTTTGAGATCAGTCCTCGCCTTAAGATTTTTATATTGTCCCAAAAACGCATTATTGTTCTGAATCACGAAGACAAAAACAGTTATTCCACTTATAAATTATATATATAATTATGAAACGATAGACAACATACCTAACCTAAACGCTCCGAAATCTTTTACATTTTGACAAGACTAACAGCCGCCTTAGACAAGCTACAATCCAAGCGTTAGCATTACTTACACGAAAACACTAAGCAAATATATGGAAATGGTATAAGAGATTGACAAACGCCATGAAATCAACGTCTTCCGTACACTTGCTTAATTTTTGTATATAGCTAACAATTTGATTGCAACTTGTCTAGCGGCGTAGGAATCTCTTGTTATCGTTATTGTACCCTGTCCTATAAATTTAGCCTATCTCACGGTCCATGATAAACTGAAATATTATAAAGAGCCGCCATATTTAGAAAATATACGTCTGCTATCTTGGCTTGTGAAGAAGTATGGGGGATTATTTGGTTTCCAATTTGCATATTTTTGTTTGATTCAGATTTGGTCTCAGAGTTTGTCTGTGGCTTTACGTACAATACGTACATGTACGTGTGGTTATGCACTATGTGCTTTGTATCATTACAAGAATAAAAAAACATAAATTTTAATGTCTCTATGAGAAAATGAGTTGTCTGAGGCCGTAGTCAGAGTTTTTTTGAGTTTTTTGTAACAAGATCCTATCTGAGTACTGAATCAGACTCACCTATGATTGCGATATACAGGCCTATTTATTTATTGCTTAGACGGCGAATAAAAACAACATAGTAATCAATTTGTCTTTAAACCAATGAAGACACAAACAAATCGGCTCGTAGAGCTACGGCGTAGCACATATCTACGCCGAAGTTAGTAGCATAGATTTAGATGTTTCTTATTTGAACCAAGTAGCTACAGATCGCGCCAAACTTTAATTTAATTATCATCATCATCAGCCTATAAAAGTCCACTGCTGGACATAGGCCTCCTCCGTAGAATGCCACGACGAACGGTTCCATGCCACCTCCATCCACCAACTTCCTGCAACCTTCATAATGTCTTTGGTCTATTGAGAGATAGGATTTCCTATACTGCGGATTGTCGTCGCCATTCGAGAACCTTTATTCCCCAACGGTTACCAGTTCTGCGAACTATTATGGTCTGCCCAATGCCACATCAACTTGCTAATTCTGAGAGCTATGTCGGTTCTTGGTTCTTCTACGGATCTCCTCATTTCAGATTTTATCTCGTAGTGAAACTCAGAGCTTAGCTCTCTCCATAGCCCGCTGCGCAACTTTGAGCTCGTGGATGAGGCCAATAGTTGGCGACTACGTCTCAGTGTAAGTCGTCACTGGCAACACGTACTGACTTTCGCCTTGAGGTATCTGTGACGAAATGATATGGCGTAAAAACTTTCGTAAGTAGTATTCATAATTAGATAGATCATAACTGGTTTAACTTACGTAGATTATTTTTGAGTATACAACCCGAGGTTTCAAGCAATTTAGATGCTCTTAATCATGTATGAGTGTTAAACTCGCTGCGCGGCGCGAAGGGCACTGCGCCTCTCAGCTCTTGCTGCCCGGCTGGTGAGCGCCGGCGGCGGTGGGAGTTGCGACGTAGATGACTCACCCTCGTCCACCGAGCTACTTGGATATGTCGATTGAAGAGCTCAATTGCTTGAAACCTCGGGACACATACGTGAGTTAACCGGTTATATTCTATCTAGATATGGCGTAACTTTAATGTATCTCTAGTAAACTAGTGGTTCGCCCCGAACTGAGGCCTCGAGTAACACCTTTATCAGCCCGACTACTTAACTAAGTAATTTCAATATTTTCTATTATTATTTTTGAAAATTTTCCTATTGAGGTCTACCAGTACAGTACAGTATCTACCAGTAACTACTCTAATTTCCTACACATCATCAAAATAACCTTTGAATAGGGCTAAGCAACGCGGCACAGGTACAGGTATGTAGTTATACTACATACCTGTTAGTACCTATATCAAGTACCTGACGAATTAATTGATAACGTCCTTTTGATGAAAATATAGAACTCCAACGTCATTCAAATTCTTAGAAATGGGAGGTCAACAATGGATGTTATATTGGTTTCTAAATTCTTCAGTTTCAGACTTTTCCCTGTAGTTGTGACACAAAAGCCACAAGCATACCAAATTTCAGCATTGTGGGATTGCTGGAAGTACCCTAGAATTTTGGGTTTTTACGTTTTTTATTTTCCCTAATATCTCGAAAACTACTAAGGCTAAATAATTATTAAAAACAGTTTTATAATGTCCAACCAAAGCGCTTTCATTAAACACCCCACTTGATCTGACTGTTTCACTTTTATTTTTTTTACCCCCTCTTGGACCCCAATATCTCAGCAACCCCCTGATCGATATAGCTCATAACCTTACCTACAAATTGTACCAATACTATCTACCCCCTTACCAAATTTCATGAAGATCGGATTAACGGTTTGGAAGTTTTCATCGGACAAACATACATACATACATACATACATACAAACGCCGATTCTTCCAACTTGACTCAGAGAACTCGCTTTGCTCGTTCAATTACAATTCTTTGCATTTCTGTAAAAAAAAACGTAAACCCAAGGCAGTTCACTGGCGCATTAAAGTTAGATGTCTACTGTTGATACCTTGTTTTATTTTCCGAAGATTACATTATAATTTCGGCAAGCAGACGCACCTGATTAACGCTCACCAAACTGACAGCGGCGCGTTTCCAATGACACAAAGCTAATTCTAACTGCTTCATCAGAGCGAATGAAACGTAATTACACATCGGCGAGTGACCCGGCTCGCATGCCTGGCCGGACACCGGACCCGGAAATCCGGACACCGCTGGGACATAGTCAAACCAGAAAAGTAGGAACTTCAGACGCGTTTATTGTATCTTCAAAACCAAATTTAATTGCATGTTATTTCACTGCGATGCCTCACTTCTTTTACTCTTAATTGAGAAGTTCACATCATTCTCCGATTCGCTCATATCATTTTCATCATCAGCTTGTAGAACTCACTGCTGGGCATAGGCCTTGCCCATAGTAAAAGAAATAGTTATTAAAATGTCGTTGGTCCAGAGGGGGCTCAAGAGGGGAGGGAAAAAAGGTTCTGGAGTGGCAACCACGAACCGGATAACGCATTGTAGGCCTTTACTGCGTTGTTTGGTTCGTAGTTGCCACTCCAGAACCATTTTTCCCTAGTGATTGTAAGTTTATTCTTCACCGTTTTGAATTTGAAGGCTTCCCTTTGATCGAAAGCAGCGACAATCCGGTATGATATTATGAACAAAAGAATATATTTTATAGAGTATATTTAACTACACAAATGGAATGTACGTACCCATTAAATTTTAGGTCCGTCGGACCTACGCTGTGCCTTGAAGTAGTTGTGTAGACGTAAGTCAGTCACGAAACAATTTTATAAATCGATCAAGATCGTCTTACTACGAAGATGTCCTACTGTGTACACTCTGAACCAGACGGCACTGCACACCCTGTGATGTTATATTCATGTTTAATAACGACTAATTCTGACCTAGGGCACAAATTACTCGCTTTTGTCCGTCACAGGGGATTTCGTGCAGTGTGTCATGCGTTATACGCGCATGCATTATGCAGCATTGATAATGCAGGTATTACTGACGTTTGACTAAGGGAATGTCGGGAAGCAGATTGAAAGACTTCAAAATTCTACTACTGAAGATGTTACGCATAATGCGTTTAAAGTGGCTGTCTATTGTGATACTTATAAAGAAAAAAAAGGAAAAACAAGAAAAGCTTTCGAAATAAACAAACGGCTATGAAAACATGTCAAACCACAGCGATCCGCTAAAATCATTTTAGATTTTTGGTGCCTTTTATTGAACAAGTCTAGTTATTATTAGCGTAAGTTCAAAAGCTAAGAAAATATAATAAAATATTCGTTGATAATTTATGAAATAAACAACTAATTTAGAACATGTATCAGATGTGATACATGTACGATACATATATGATATGATTGTGTATCATACGTGTATATACACATATGATACACATACATAACTCTTATACACACAGTGACATTTATTTGTCTACAAAAATTGTCTAAGATTAAAAATCAGAGTACAAGTAATTTTATTGATTTTGTTTATTTTATGCATTCTAAATTATTTTTTCTTACATTTGACATAATATGTGTTTTTTTAATTTGGTAATGAGGAATTAAAAACTGCTTTAATTGACTTGCCTTGTATAACAAACTTTTATCTACTCTCATACTGAAATATAAAGATTAAAAAACTAAAAACAAAACTAAAATGTCACATGACATAGAAATAAATTTAAAAAATAAAATTACGATACAGCTCTTTTATGGACAACTGTATCATAATATAACTTTTTTTCCATTACGATACAACTTCACTTGGACCAAGGTGGTTGCAATGCAGTTTTTCTATACATAATCTGTGGACGCGGCGCAACACGCTCGCGCGTATGGGTTTTGGCGCTAAACGTTTACAAATAAATGCAAATACAAGCTGTAATTTTACGCAAATTTCATTGTCAAAATAGTTTTTGTTTTAAAAAATGTCTGAAAACGACAATAGAATGAAATGAAGAAAATTTTAGGTACACTACTGGACATTCTCGAAGTTGCAACGAACCAATGAACCTCTTATCGGCGAAATCTAGAAGGTATTACAATAATGTTACCAAGACTTTAAAATATAGATAATATTACCTATTTCATGAGATTAGATAAAGTAGTGTATGAAACTGCACATAATTTGGTCTTAAAACACTCGTGTGATGTTATAAAAAAAATCGCCTCCGGCTCGTTTTTTTAACTCATACTCGTGTTTTAAGCACCCTTATTATGCAACCGTTTCATAAACTACTATAATAGAGTTCAAAATGGTCATCTGGCAATATGTATGCAAATTTTTTTCCGCTTGTCCGATTTGGATGGTTTTTTCTTTGCTTTAACGGAGTCGTTTGTGGTGAAAACTGAATCCTAATTGTTTTTTTTTTATAAATTGAATTTGTCTACACATTTTTTGGATGATTTGCCATACCCTAAAAATCTCTTTAAATTCTTTGATTTTTTTTTATAATTTAATTTATTTATTTTATATATTATCATATATATTTTAATTTTTAAATAATTCAATGAAAACATCACCCAGATAAACTCTGTGAAAGAATTCGGTGTTTTGAATTGGAAAGTTATTAAATTATTCATTTATCTTACTATGTAGAATAGGTCAGGTCTCTTAGCCACCGAAAACATGTAATTAGGTCAGCACCGATGTTTCCTGTTACAAAAGAACGTGTGTATTTAATGTAATTAACTGTTTGTAAGTTCTTGCGTATTCCGAGTTCCTTCTTGTGGATTTAAACAATTTCCGTTCATTAGGATGCACAGAGAGCTTTTGTAATGCAAAACCATTGTTTTTGCACGCAAACTATACTAACTACTTTACTGCAACGCTTTATGTGAATATGTATCGCTGTCAGAAGTAGCTGAGCAACATAGGTGTCAAAATACAAATGTTACTCTAACAATTACCATAAACAGCTGTAAAATCAGTGTTTACAGCGTTCTGAATATACTGCGTGTGTTGAAAGCGTCTATTTATTTATATTTGCTTAGTTACTTAAAAAATGGAGTAGGTAGCTTATGACGTCAGCTGTTGAATTAATAAGTATAATAAATTAATACTTTTAAGGGTATGGTGTACTAGCCGTGGTAGTCTCGGTAGCCGTGGTAGTCTCGGCTTAAGAATAGGACTCCTCCAACTCCTTCTGTGGATATCGTAAAAGGCAACTAAGGGATTACGCCACCCCTGGCGTATCCCCATAAGCAGCAGCATCCGCCTGAGTACTTTTAATACCAAACCGCGATCACCAATCCGCCTGCCAACCATGGTGATTATGGCAAATCCCCCCACTGTACGCTATGCATGCTATGGTGGAGGCCTCATCCAGCAGTGGATCTCTACTGGCTGATGAAGGTGTATTTGGACACCTTAGTTGCTCAGCTGCTTATGTAGGTTGACGAATGTTCGTACTCTATAAACATAATTTGAAAATTTAAAACTTGCTAGCTTCTGCTTTCAAATAAATAGCAGTTTCCTGAGTAGATTCAGTCGATGTGAAGTTCGTCTTTACTTTATATCAGTAAAATTCAATATTTTGAAGTCGTGGGCGATCTGAAGTCAAACACCAAGTCTCTGCGACCCAAGTCGTGGATTTTAGAGGTACCGTTAAAATAGTAAACACGATTTGCGCTTGTGAAAAGATGAATCTCGGTCTCGCAAACACAGTTGTGGCTTGGTCGTGTCTCGAGGGGAGGAAACTCGCAAGTTTGATTTGATTCTTAGATTTTGGCGGTGGTGTAGAAAATATTGCAAATTCGGTTTGAACGAAGAATGGTGCCGATGTGGCGGCTGCCAGATCTTAGGTATATCGGTAATAGCGTACACATCTTTACGACACCCGATAACTATCGAATTTCATATTTATTTTAGAACTTTCCTTTGGGAATAACAAGCTCGTGGTTTATTTTATTTTATTTTTCTGATCATAATGAAATATCGATAAGAACTGCTGTGCTTAGCTGTATGTTAGTGACTAAAGTGTGGTTTAAGGCATCAAAGTTTCTGAAATTAGACCAGTTGGCCAGTTTCTTATAAAATTATTTTATTGTTTTCAAATCACACCAACTTAATGATTTCTATGGAAATAAACAAACCAATAAAAATACCTGATATTAGTCTCTAGATTTTGTCTAGAAAATTTCATTGATTTGAATTAATACAGAATGAGTAGCAAAATTCCTTTTTTATGGAATGGCAAGCGATACAGTTCCCTTAACTGTTCTGAAATTGTTTAATTTGAAATCTTGATTCCTTCTCTACGCTCCCCATGGGAAAAATAACAGTAAAGAAGTTGGGACTTTGGGAGGTAATTAAAATGGGCCGTAGATGGTCTTCTTATTACAAGCTTTTATTTAACTTTGCCTGTTAGTATGTGTTGAAATCTTGCAACTAAAATTTAAAACCAGTTTCTTCGACCCGATTGAGTTGCAATTTTGCATACCTGTCAAGTTGCGATGATAATACAATAATATGGTGTACAACGGAACTCCTTGATGGAAAATGGTAGACTGGTCATGTTAATCATTTTGATCAGCAGTTCTGACTACTAATTTTTTTGAAAAATACAGTTTCAATCAAAAACTTTTTTATTACTGGAACTGAATCTTTTTGTCTATAGATTCATCCATTTCCATTTTCGGCTTCCGTGAATCTTTTCCCAGGCTTTTATGAAATTTCTTCAAGGCAATCTTTGGGTAGACGATATACAGTAACGAACGAAGCAGTAACGGACGGCGGTGCACATAGTAAAAAATAATAATAATATTGATACTAAAATAGACCAATAAATAGTAATGAAGTTAAATACTATGCCCTGATAAAATTAAAGAAACAACTCGTTCCTGATGGTTTGATCTACTTTAGGAAGGTGGCCCTGAAAAGAGCCGAGTTTTTGTCATAATTTCCGCCGAATTCGGTGAAACAATGTAACACGAATTACCGTTCAACATTGAGCGTGAATACTAGACACTTAAACCTTGCGTACATTTTGAAATGCGGTGCACTTCCATCTCCCAACAGACAACAGAATCGTAATGCTCAGTGTTTCCCGTCTAGATATTTCAACGGGAATACGGTTAAGGGGTGCTCATTATGCAATTATATACGTCCTTTATTACCAATCTATTGTTTTTTTCTGAAATTAAAGCTAGCCTTCCGAGATAGGCTGCAGAACGCAAACTGCAACAGCAAACTACAAGCGACACCAACGGCTGTAGGTTGATCATCATGATCATTATCAGCCTGTAGAAGTTCATTGCTGGACATAAGCATCCCTCCTAGAATGCCATGATCAACGGTCTTGAGCAGCCTCCATCAACCGACTTCCTGCAACCTTTAAAATATCGTCCCGTCTATTGAGAGGCCTTCTTACACTACATCGTCCAGCTTGTGATCGCCACTCGAGAAACGTTCTCTTCTTCTTCAATAGCCTTTAGACATCCACTGCTGGACGATGCCTCCCCCATAGAATGCGATGGGGAATTTTGCCATAATCACCACGCTTGGCAGGCGGATTGGTGTGTGGATGTGATGTTGATTACAACACTGAAAGAATGCTATGGTTGAATTTACCAGATTCCAGATTATATGTACCAAATCAAACGTTTGAATGAGGACCTACCGCTGGCTTAAGTTGATTTTACCAAACGGCGACGGTTAGCTGATCACCAAAGTAGTTTGGTATATTTAAATTACCAAATGATGCTGGTAGAATAGTTACCAAACTGCTTTGGTAGATTACTACCTACGATAGTTTCGGTAATAATGTATCAAATATCATATTGTGGATTTTACCATGAAGTTTGTTATTTTTCACTAAACAAGTTTCATACTATTGTAATTGTTTACCAAAGTACTGGTAGGATAGTCAATAAACCACTTTGGTAAATTTTTAATTAAATTGTATTATTTACTTAACTCTTATTGTATATTTGGAAATTTTACCATCAACTATAGTAATTTTTACTAGACAACTTTGGTGCTATCTACTTTAAGGTTTTGTAATATCTACCTAATTGCTCTCGTATATTAACTATTAACTGTGGTAATTTTTACTAGACAACTTTAGTTTTATCTACTATAAAGTTTTGTAGTAAATACCTAATTGCTCTCGTATATTTAACTATGAATTGTGATAATTTTTACTAGACAACTATTTTGTTATCTACTTTAAGGTTTTGTAGTAAATACCTAATTGCTCTAGTATATTTAACTATGAATTGTGATAATTTTGACTAGACAACTATTGTGCTATCTACTTTAAGATTTTGTAGTAAATACCTAATTGCTCTCGTATATTTAACTATGAATTGTGATAATTTTCACTAGACAACTTTTGTGTTATCTACTGTAAGGTTTCGTAATAAATACCTAATTTCTTTCGTAGATTCTAATAGGAAATGAGGTAATTTTTACTAGATAGCTTTTGTATTATCTACCTATCTACTTAAATTTCTTTTGTAGATCCTACTATTAATTTTGGTAAGTTTAAGTAAACCACTTTTGTATAATCCAATAAATTACATTGGTAATATTTACCCAATAGCTTTTTTAAATTCTACTTTGGAACATTTGTATTTTCTATGAAATGCCTTTAGTGGTATCTACATAATTTGATGTATGATCTATCATAGTTATACTTTTGTTACTCACCCAATGCTTTTGTAAATTTTGCAATAAAATGGTGAAACCTACATAAGCAATTGGGTAATAATTACGACAAAAGAATAACTTATTATGATAGATTACACAAAAAATAGGTATGATGTGACTAAAAGCGTTTCACAAAAAATACCTACCAAAGTTTCAAAGCAGAACCTAAAAATCTGACAATACAATATAATATTATGCATAAGTATAAAAATACCACAATTGATGAAACAATATACAAAAGCAGTTGTTTTAAACAAAAATTGTAGAAACAAATGAAACATAAGGAAAGTTTTATTAATTTATTATAATAAGATAAAGATTTGGGATATTTTGACACCATCCCCTTTACCATCCATACTCAAAAATAACATTCAAAGTTATCTATAAGATTTAAATGAATACAAATACTTTGACTTCAGTTTGAAACAAACAAAATTGAGTGGCAGCACTAGCACCCATCCATAATTAAAAGTACTTTAATTAATTAACAATAAGATTTGTCTGTGGCAGTTTAATAAGAGTTATTTATAATAAGGTCGGCGGATCAAGGCAGGCGTGAAGCTAACAGTGGGACCGCAAAAATGGTTTTATCACTGCATAAGGTCGTAAATTGTCTGCCCCGTCATCAAATAGCTAACTTCACGTTTGGCTAAATCCACCGATAGCACTATAATAGAACAAATATTGAAATCTTCAAAAAAAAATTCTTAAAAAAAATTGTTCCATTTTTGCAAAGAATAGAGTTATGCTTGAAAATGGTCACTAAAGCCTGAGCAATTCACATTTTTTACGTAGAAAATATACACTTAAGGTGGATCGTCTCGCTTGTGACGCAAAATTTAAATTTTATTATGTTTTTTTACAATGGGTGGCCTCGGGGTGGTAACAAAAATAAGCAATGTAAAGTATTTAAGGTTTTAATCTATCTATGTACTAAATCTCACCAAAATTGGCCAAGCCGTTTGAACATGAAAGCTATTGTGTTTTTGCTCGTCCCAGCTTATCAACACTTCCTGAGATAACAAAACAGGTATTGCAAAAACTAAGAGACCAGACATATTTTAATTGATAGTATCTCATAAATATAAATAGTTAAGCTACAAAAAAAACACTGCAAAAATCATTGAAGAATATTCGTAGCTAAACTAATTATCTTTATGAGATACTATAAACTAAAACATGTGGTCTTACAGTTTTCGTAAAATCAGTTGTTGCTATCGCAAAATACATACAAAAATTCGAATTTCCAAATGCGAGACGATCCACCTTAAATAGGGCATCTAGTTAATTTTTACAAACAAAATCGTCCTAGAACTCAGTATGGATGGGTTCTACGAGTTAAGTATTTTGGAATATGTAAGAAAATTTAATATTATTTAATTGGTTCTGCAAGAGTGAATACACGATATGAAATATCTTTGTTTGAGTGAGAACTCAGGAAACCTACCCAATTTGCTAGATGATACTAAATTTTCCATCTAAAGGTATTTATATTTATTAAGATTTGGATATTTTTACAGAAATATTTTTACAACATTAAACGCTACCGACCGCTGCGCACAGCATAACTGCGATCGTGAATTCCAACGTTGAGGTCTTTTAGGCACCATCTGCTATCACTTCATAATAACATAGAATTTATATCAAATGATGAAGAACTCATGAAAAATTTTGCAACATTACATCTAATGCCTTCAATAAACTGTCAATCTTGCAAAAAATATAGTCACATGGCACGTAAAAATCTTGCAGTTTATCTTCAGTACAAACCACAATGACGAGCGATTGACATCTCGATTTCTTCTCTAACAGGACCTTTCTCCAACTGTCCAACTACTCCACCGTCATTCTGAAATATTCAAAAAATAAACTAGCTAAACCTTGCTACTTTTTGCTGAACTTCGGGATAGAAAGTATACAAAAACACTCTTGGGTGTTGTAGAAATGCAATTCTGTAAAAAAATAAGTCAATCTATCAACTACGTTTTAAGTTTTGGTGACACAAACATACGAAAGCTGAGTTTTTAGGGTTCCGTACGCAAAAAGGGTAAAACGGATCCTCTTACTAAGGCTCCGCTATCCGTCCGTCTGTCACCAGGCGGACCCAAATGTCTAACTATCACGGTTCATGAGATACATCTTATGAACCGTGATAGTTAGACATTTGAAATTTTTACAGATGATGTACTTATATCTGTTGCCGCTACAACAACAAATACTAAAAACAGAATAAAATAAATATTTAAGGGGGCTCCCATACAATTCACTTGTTTTTTTACCGTTTTTATAGATAATGATACGGAACCCTTCGTGCGCGAGTCCGACTCGCACTTGGCTGGTTTTAGTTTATAATTTTAATATATAAATATGTCCAGCGGCCAGGGCAAATTTTATACCAACGAAACTTGCCCAACAAGTCTAGCCCCCCAATTACAGTAGCGAATGGCAATGGGGAGCACCCAGACCCGGAACAAATATTTGCAGATCATTAAACATTTGTCCTTCAGCGGGAATCGAACCCGCAACCTCTCAACCTAGTCCTCTTAGCCGGCTACTCGCCTGCTGCGCCACAGAGGTCTTCCTTATGCACCTTATGCAGTGACACAAACCCATTTTTAGGATTCCTTAATTCAAAAGGTACCAACGGAACCATTATAGGATTACTTAGGTGTCTGTCTGTCTGTTTGCAATAGTCTTTTTTGCTCTAAATCTACTGGACCCAAAAAGATGAAACTCGTAGTGAGAAAATGCTGACAAAATTGTGTGGATTGACTAATAAGTTAATTGGTCTACGGAACCCTCTCCACGCGAGTCTGACTAGCACTTGACCAGCTTTTTATTTAATTCCCACTGCTTACTTCACATATGCCTAGATCTGTTGAGGGAACTGTACGGTTGCATGGTGCAGTTGATTAAATCATGGTTATATTTTTTAACAGTAGCACAGTTGACTGTACGTTCAAAGTATTTTTAAAACATTGAACAGTGACCGAACTGCTTAATAAATAAATATAACATAAAACTCACCTTGTACAATATAGTTATTGTATTTGTTTGAATTTAAATCTTCAACTCGTCGCTTGGACGTTTTGTCCCATTTTTTGAGTATATCGTTAACTGGCTCATTATTAAATTTCATCCATACTTTGTGCTCTTCAAATTCTTCATACGATACTGAAAAATAAGTAGGTATAATAGTACAATATAGTAGGAGACAATTTATACTGTAATAGGTAAATTACTTACTGCTATGGTACCAGTACATGGTATGGTATGTCTTATCAACCAATTCTGTTGTTTTGGGTATGTGTTTTTGCCTTTTATGTTCTATAATGCCAAGACTTTGCAGTTTTTTTCATGGTTGTTGTATTTGTCAACCAATTTCAATCTTGCAGGGATGTATTTACCATGACCATATTTTTGGCTTGGTATATAGTAGGTTTCCTGTAATGTAACAACAACCAGAAATTAATCTTAGTTAAGTTAATAAATCATCGCCAGTGATGCTTAAAAGTACTACGACATAAATATTCTAACTTAAGTCCGCATCAGTAACTACTATCATTATCTAACTAATGTACTGCTATTACAAATTGAAATTAAAATTTGAATTTGAATTGAAAAATCTCTGGGTATACCTACCTACTCACTTTAATAGTCACTAGCTAAGTAGCTTACATTACCTTTTTTTATCCTTTTCTTTTGAGGACCCGGATCAATTTCATTTTCGTCATTTGTCCAATAAGTCTCAGAAGCACGACTCTAAAAAAAATACTTCGGTTAGGTAGTTACGTTAACAAGGTCCTACCTGCAGTCAAGTAGGTAGATAGGTATAATTTGGCCAACGGATCTAGGGACACGAACCCCTTATTTTCTCTAGGCGGGAATCAAACCCAAAACATGGGGGCAGGCCAGCGTACCAAAAAGTCATAACGGATTAATACTTACGTCATTTACAATGTCTACAGAGCTTATGAACTCGGCGTCAGTAGTAGAAAAGTTTGAAAGTTAACTCTAAAAAACATACACATTCTATTATTATAAAAGTTACCAGATTACTTTAGTCATATATTTTCATTTAGGTACTCTAAAAGGTACCATACCTACCTAGCCTAATAATAAGATGTAGGTAAAAAGTTACTTACGCAAAAAATATTTTCTTTCATGTATTGTAGCAAGCCTCAATTTTATTCGATCCTTTATGCTTTCAGTGGGTATCAACGATTGTATATTGGATTCTGTCATTTTGTCTGAACAGGCTAAATCAATGTCATGCACTGAAACAATAATAGGTAAAAGTTTGAGTGTTTTAGCATAGCACATACCTAAGTACCTACCTACTCACCTCATAAATAAGCGGTTAATTTTACATTAAACTTACGTAGCTAGTGTGAAACATACTGCGTACAGATTGGTGATCGTAGCATTGGTGTTGTGTACTCCGGTGGATGTTGCTGACCATCCCTTGGTATAAAATCGGCTTTTACGACATCTACGGGAGGAGTCTATTCGGTCTGAGTGTCGATAAGGGGGCCTAAGAACAATTTGATTGGCCGTGGTGTGATCGGGTTGCCGGACACACCACGGCCTATTAAATAAATTTAAATAAATATAAAAATAGCATATTAGATAAATTTAATATGCAGGGTTACATCGTTTTTTTACACATAGGTAGGAACTTACCTCTAAATGCTTCCTGTGTCGTTAAAAAATTAGCCGGTAGGAATTGTTCGGTTTCACTATCTGTCATCCTCACGCACGGCTTTATTCACTTTGATAGTTTACTTATTTCTCTACTCACTGGGACTGGGACACACACTGGCTGAATAACTGAAACTTTGTAGTATTGGAGTGGACGGTGCAAACAGCACAACCACTCCTTATAGCGGCGCGAACAGAACAGAAAGTGGGAACGCGCCCGCGCCGCGGCAGGGAGCCACGGCGTGGGTGCGAGGGGGCCGCAGAAGCACGGTAGGGCTGCCCTAAAACCGAAACGATTCTGTTTGGGACAATATCGAAAAACGAAACACAAATTGTATGAAGTCTTTCTACACTAGCAAGCGAGAATCTTGAATCGCACCTTAATGAATATACGCTTTTAATTCATACGACTTAATTTTTTTTATTTTACCACCTAAGAGAAAATATGTCATCTTGAGCACATCTGCCCAACTACATACCTAGGTACTTAGCTGACAAATTAATTGATAACCTCATTTTTTGAAGTCTGTTATCATCTCAAAATAATCTAGTAAGTGTATCATGATGGCAGTATTGCAAGAAAACCATAGGCATCATTGTAAACTTTAGTTTATTGAAAAATTAGTATCTATAACGATGTTCGTTATATTAATCATAGTTTTATGTCGAGTAACAAGTTTTTAAATTCTTTAATTTTAGACTTTTCCCGTATTTGTGTCGCACGCAAAAGCTATCAGAATACCTAACTTCAGCATTGTGGGATTACTGAAAGTACACTAGAGGTGTTTTTTTTACATATTTGATTTTCCCTTATATCTCAGAAACTACATAGTCTAAAAAAATATAAAAAATAGTTTTGCAATGTCCAACCAAAGCGATTTCATATAACACCCTACTTGACCAGACTGTCTGACTTTTTGCTTACCCTTCTTGGACCCCAATATCTCAACAATCCCCCAAGCGATACAGCTCATCACCTTACCTACAAATTGTACCAATTTTATCTACCAATCTATTACCCCTCTACCAAATTTCATGAAGATCGAATTACCGGTTCAGAAGTTAGGTATCCTCGGACAAACATATACATAAGTTGACAGAGAGAACTCGCTTTGCTCGTTCAAAAATATATTTTTCAGTGTACTTTCCCTACAATAATAGTGTAGTTTTTTTTATTTACTAGATCCATTGTGTTGTGAATTAATTGGGCATCCCTAATTGTTTAGTTCTGTCTGTCCGTCCTTCGTCCACTCCTACTGCCAATCATAACAAATTATTGAAATTAATGCCAATGGCGTGATGCGTGTAAAATTACCTACCTATATATAACTATATACTACTTACAAAAAGTATCTGTAGGTATGATACATTTTACCAAACTTATTGGTAAGTATTATCGACTCCCGCGGTTTTTGGCTGATTCAATATAGCTATAAGGCACCTACCTAGGTCACTAGATTTAACGTTGTGTATCCGTTGGATGTACAGTAAGTTTCTGAAATAATTATGTTATGTACCTACATACTTACATTACAAGAAATAAACCTATCTAAAACTGGTTTGCTGAGATGATTAATTTAAAATACCAATTTCGAGAACTCGATTTAGTTGGATTTACGCTGCCTAAGTAGGTACCTAGGTCTACGGCACTAAGATCTATCTAAGTAACACTTAGTTGATTTACTTAAAGATAGGATTGCGATTGCGATGAGATTATTGATTCATCTTCGCATAGGTTAACTCAACTCTAGCTAGTCAAAGACCACAGACTAGGTACAATTTAACAGTAAAATGCCAAGAAAGAACCAGTGACACTACTTACCATTAGACAGTATTCGTCCAATGTTAATACCCACGTATAGGTAGGCAGGTGTATGATCTACCGTGTATCGTTTTTACATTAGTATTATTTAAGTAACCTACCTTAATAGGTACGTACCTAGCTACCAATTTATAAACCATTGCCGTAGTGGTTGCCGGCCTCGAATAGCCCCCTCCTTATAATAAAGAGTGACCTGTTCTACGCCTTATAGGGACCTTCCATCTTCCCGTGGATGTCGTAGGCAACTAAGAGATCTCACCAGTGGATGGGCAGCTGCACCACCTGAGCACTTATCACTACTTACCTATTACTGCGATCACCATCCATCTGCAAAGCGTGGTTAGGGGAGGGAGACCATACCTGTGTCCAGCATGTAACCACTAGGTATGTAACTAGTTGGAACAGAGGAGGACTTCTAGTTGCTGTGAAGATGATGATGATAATGATGACTAATTAACCTTGGAATAGGTACTTAGTTAAACTGAGTTTTGTCATGTGCATTCACAGGCAGTTTCAGATTCGATTGAAATAGAACTAATCCATGCATAGGTAGGTATATGCTAGGTTTATTAGTAACATCATAAAATAAACAGCGTAACCCACGGCAATGCTACATGAAGGACATGTAGACCTACGTTAAATACTGAAGTTGGAAGTTTTCTGTCTTATTTCATAATGTCATGGTGTTCCATTAATTTACGTACCTACTTCTACTATGTTATTGGGAAGGAATTGATTCTTGTAGGTAGGTAGGTACCTAACCTACCTACCTATGTGCGTATCTAGTATGTTTGCTGTTGAACCTAAATTGGATAGGTAGGTACCTACTTGCTCAGGTAGATAGATAGGTATTATGTAATTACCTACTACATATCAACTATTTACCTAGATCTGTTTAAGTACCTAGTGGTAGGTAAGTATTTACGTATAAGTACTTACAGACAAATCAATACCATGGTGACAGCGAGCTGATCTGATGATGGAAACGGAACTCCTCAATGGTTAATAGTACAGTCGTGTTTAGGCTCATTTTAATTAGCTCACGGTCCCATAGAGTATTTCATAAAACCCTGTTTAGAAAGAGATATTTTTCAACAAAAATCTTATTATTAAAGTAAATAAGTAGGTAGGTAAGTAAGTACCGCTACACCTACTAACTGATTAATATTAAAGATTAATAAATCTTTGCCTGTAAGTATTTGCAGTGTCTGTACCTACTACTAATATTCTATGCTAATAATATAATATTTCCAAAATAAAAAAGGTAGGTAGAGTGGTACCAGGTATTTACGTTGCACCTACCACTAGTCATTTAATATAGTGCTTTCCGTCGTGTAGGAATAGGTATCTTTTGTTGCAGGAAGGTAGCTTAGCTACACTTATACATAATGGTATGGATAGATATCATGCCCATGAGCATAGGTACTTAAGAGAAGGTTACCGGTAGGGCACTTACACTCTTTTGTATGCGAACGAAGTTTGCTTCTATTTTGGCTATTATTTCAACAAACTCCATGAAATTTTGTATACATGATCAGTACCTAGGTACACTTATATCTAGACCCGTAGAATGCCAGTTTTTTTTAAATTAGTTTTTTTAATTTGGTAACCATTAAATTTTATAAGAAACTGACGCACCATGGGTCTTGATATTAGTGTACTGATCATGTGTACAAAGTTTCCTGGAATTTGAAGTAATAATAGCCAAATTAGAAGCAAACTTCGTTCGCTGGCTACTGTTGACTTAAATCAAAGTCACACGACAGTAACAATGCTTTCGATTTGACACACATATGTGTAAATTCTTTAGCAATTGCTACCTAACATGCTTTCATTCTATCTACCTACTAGTATGTCTACCTATATCTTCAGTATACTTAATCTACTTAATTTTTTTATAATTTTACGTTTGTTAATGGTAACACACACAGCGTCTCCAGCGGTAAAAATAGGAACTTATCTATGATAGTGAGCTCGTAAATATAACAATGATTCCCGTGTAGATTTAAACCTTAATAACTGTGAAACGTGCAAAAGTTAAACAATATTATCTACTTCATGAAAATATCGCTGAAAATTTGATAAACCAATGATAATATTTGTAATACCAACATTATTTATTGTAGATACACACCGAACTCGTAAATATGACAATATTCTCGGTTCGATTTCACATTCAAAACTGTGAAATTTGCAACAGCAAAATGGTTATTTCTAATAAACTTACAATTGTTATAATCTACTTAATTCTTTTGTAATTTAAACTTTAAATATGTGTTACAACATCATCTACCAATAATTTGTACCTATCTTTAGTAATAATAACCTAATGGAATTGTAATATTCATGAAAAAAATTGTTAAGCCCCGTTTTCGTCATCAACCTATATTGTTTTGCAAATTGTATAGCTAAGACTTAGTAACTTTTACTATTACTCTCGTAAATTTTATTAACCGTCGGGGCTTTTGTAAATTCAACCATAGCAAGTTGGTAAATTCATCAAAAAAAAAGCGTTAACTCTTTATTTTGCCGTCAACCTTAGTTGTTTTGTAAATTGTACAGATAGGACTTAGTAACTTTTACTATTACTCTCGTAAATTTTATCAACCGTTGGAGCTTTTGTAAATTCAACCATAGCAATTGTTAAATTCATCAAATAAAAGGGTTAATTCTATATTTTGCCGTCAACCTTAGTTGTTTTGTAAATTGAACAGCTAAGTCTTAGTAAATCTTACTATTACTCTTGTAAATTCTATCGACCGTCAGGACTTAAGTAAATTCAACCATAGCATTCTTTCAGTG